>JARHVA010005409.1:232500-552500 GCA_037957365.1 Torreya grandis | reverse complement strand
CTTCAGAGAAATTGAAAAGGACCTTCAGAAACAGAGTTCCAGACAAAAAGTCTGTAAGAATTTACTTGAGGCTAAGGAAAAACTTTTGGGCAAAAAACGTGAAAGAAATAGTCCTTGAACAAAAGTCTGAAAGAATTGAAAGTTGTACAAAACTCAAAATAAAATAAACACTCGAAAGAAATCATCTGAAGGAATTTGCTTAAACTTTTACCATAGACTTTGCACAGAAAACTCTCCTGAACAAAGATGCATATTAGAACATATAGACAAGCAACTAGTTTTTTCAATATGGATGGCCAATTTTGGTTTGAAAGACTAAAATATGGTCAATAGGTACAACACACCTACAGGTCTGAAGTAATAAAGGATAAGTCACAACATCTTATTTACTAAGTTATAAGTTAGGTCACTAATATAGTTGCTTACACATTACATGATTCACACATAAGCCAACACGTAAGGGAGAAATACATGAGTATGCGTCCCTATTTTTGAGTATTGGACATGTAAGTAATGTCCTTTGAAAATGGGGTCATTGAGGTTAGCTCAACACTATGTGCACATTAACCCATTTTTTCCCAATGTCACATTGAAGATGGAAATCTAGGGTTTTATCATTTCAAAAGTAGTAAAAGTTCATGAACCATATCTAAATGCATCAAAATGAAGGTGAAACAAAACTTAGAAGCATCAAGGTGGTCACATTCTATTTCACTATATATTCTGTATATTCAACTAGCATCAAACATAAAAAAATAGCATCGATGTAATTGTTTGAGGCTGATATTTCTATCTAAGAGCTAGAGGCACCAGATCTAGACTCTGATAATTATTTTAGAAATATTTTCTTGCCTATTTTCAAACTATCTTAGATATAGATCTACATTAACATCATAATAAGCTAAGTACATCACTTCTTTATGATTTTTATATCTTGCATAGTTGTACTTTTTATTAATAGCTTATCTTAGTTTAATAAATCACATATGATATATCTAAGTTTAGTATTTAATTGACCTATTCTAGATCTGATATTCACCCTTATGACCTATCATTTATATATTCATAATCCTATCTACCCAAGAGGATCCACATCTAAATTAGGGTTAAACATAAAATTATGACTAATCCAGAAGATAATAGCATTCTATGAATCATGAGACCAAATCAAACAAAAACAAACATGTACAATGTTTATTGAAAGTATTAGAAACATAAACAAAGTGGTGTGGACTTACTTCATTAACTTGGGTTAGCACCTCTGTGATAACCTTATTAGTACTGGTTGAAATCAATGCTGATATTTAGGTGTTTTAAAAAAATATTTAAAAATATAAATTTTAGTATGGCCTATTTCTCATGAAATTGATTTTCAAACACTTAAAAGGAAAAAGATTCAAAGGATAATTAACCTCTTGAGCAAAATTTAAATAAATCTTTAAAGTGATATCTTGTGGTATGCATAGAGTATTCACCTATTATGATTGACCATTTGAAGAGGGCTCAATGTATCAATATGTCCATGACTTGATCACTTGGAGAGGGCTTGAGTACACAACCACTTGGAAAGGGCCCATTTGCTAGGTTATTTAGGAAAGGTTGACACTCTAAACACCAAGAGGATTCAAGTGATGGGTCATTTATGAAAATTTGAGGACTCAACCATTGGGAGATGGCTTAATTAATAGGTCATATTTACACTTGACCTCCTAACAATGGTGTTATCCATGTTGTACTTTGTTGATTCCCAATAATTGAGCATTCATTTGGTTCTCTCTCTATGTGGGGGAGTGCATAAATGCCCTGATGTCAATGTTCTTTCTAATGATAAAAGGTTCAGTTGTCTTTGATAATGTTTGTGTTATGATCAAATTTGTTGAGTTAGCCATTGCTCATATTTTGGGCATGTAATGAATTATGAACGTATTTTTTAGGTGAATCCTTAATGGGTTATAAAATGAATAGACCATGTTTACTGGAGTGTATATGCACCATATTATTAAAGGTCATATTTTTGCACCAATGGAGCAAGTATTTTCTACCTTGTTATCATGAGTAATATTTGTAAAAGGTCTAAATTTTTATAGGAAGGGGTCTTCCCTTATATGATTTGCTTTTCTCTATTATGATAAATTTGGATTTTTACATTTATTGATGATAAATTATGTCAATCTAATTACGGTAATGTATTGAGTTTGAAATATTATTTTTAGAATTTTCAAATAATTTCTTTAATAAAAAGAAAAAAATTTAAGTGATAAATAGATATCAAATTTAAGATTGAAATTAAAAATAAATACATCCATGTATATTTCAACCCACCACCACTGATTTAAATACCATTGTGAAATATCTTTCGAGAGACATAATTTTATTATACCTTTTAAATTTCTATAAGGCTCAAAGAGTTAAACGAGTAAGTAATACACCTATTAAGAAACTTTAATATTTCATTCCCATTATTGAAGGATGTTTTTATAATGATTTATCTTTATTTTTGAATTTCATTTTTTTTTAAACAAGGGATGCTACACTTGAAAAGTAATGATAGAGGGAAATTTGATAAATTTTAAATTTAAGTTTAACATAAATTAAAATGTGGATATCAATTTACCATTTTAAATCTCATGTTTTGATTAGAAAATAAATCCCTATTATTATTTTTAGATTTAAACCTTTTATTACCAATATTAAAGGATGTATTTATGGTTTAATTATATTTATATAAGTTCATCTTTTTAAAATGGGGGTTAGGGAAGAGGGATTAATAGTTGGATGGGTCTTATATTTGATATAAATACAAGAAAATAATATTTAATATTTGAACAAAGTTAAATGTAAAATAATTGTATAATTTATATATAATTGTACAAATTTTAATGATGTAAAATAGCCAATCAAATCATGTCACATTATATTTATAATTATCAAGTATTCAATGTACATGTTTAGGACAAATATTTTTTGTAGTGTATTTAAAATTTTATATTTAGATCAATTCAAAATGTGACTTTCGATCCACTTCAACACACAAAACTAAAAAATTATATTAAACATATGTTGAATCAATTATGAGGTAATTTTAAATCATTGATGTACCATTGAAGTGTGACATGGATGCCAAGTTAGGGGTGCACATTTATAGGCCCCTCTCCCTTATATCACCTGATAACTAAATGAATTCAAATATGAATTAAATTTATGAAATAATATAATGAATAATCTACCAATACAAATCATAGGATTTGATTTGAAATATAAATCTTATGTTTAAATTAGAAGTATACCAATTTATTTATTAAAATTTGAACCTTTCCTTTCAAATTTCAAGCTTAATATTTTTATAAGGATGACACTTGATGCACACATAGACTAAGGTTCTAATTAAATAAAAATGTTTCATCTACGATAATTAGTTTAAAAAAACACATTAGTCATGAGAACCAAATCAGAAAATAAATGCATAACTCAACACACAAATCCATTCCTTTATTCGTATTGAAGGAAATCAAGAAAATAATTCAAGTTTTTAGTAGCAGGTCCCAAATACAAATTTTCACAGCATCTAGCTTCAAAAATTTCAAGGGGAGGTAGTAAAATAATGACATTTTTCATCATCCAAATATAAAATAGGGAATCCTAAAATAAGTGCCATTTTTCCCTGTAAGGTAGGAAGGGAATGACCTGTCATCTTTCTTAGGTGGCTCTTCACCTTCCATGATTCTTTAACTTTCCCAAATGGACCAAGGCTACTTGAAAGTGTTATAAAAGGTTCAAGAACCCATTTGATCCACTATAAAAAACCTACTCAATATTTCATGGATAAATAAAAACATCTTAGAACACACCTTCTGAGTTTTAGACCTAGGTGAAATTTAAAAGGATTTATGAACATTTTAAAACATTATGAAATAAACCTAGACCAAAATAGGCTTTCCAAAGATCAAAATCACTATGAAAAAACTATAGACACCAAAAATTTGCACACAATGGTTCTAAATGTTGTAATTCCCTTGAACCACTTCAAGACCCCCTTGGGCCCCCAACTTGATCATTTGAACTCAAACCTACCTAACCCTAATCAATCTGACTTGTAGACTAAACCCATCTTTTTAACCCAAAATTACCTTGGCCCTTGACCATTGATGGTCATCTTGACCATCGATGGTTAGGTTCCACCATCTAAATGAACTTAACTGACCCTTCACTCTGACTTGATTTTTTATAATTAGCTCATCTAATTCATGTGCGAGCCAATGCATGCATGGATCATATCTAGACAGTAAGTTAGACCCCTTGTTAACATCTCATTACACCTCTCCTTCCTTGCCTATAAGAAGAGAGGAGTAGGAGGTGAAAAGGGATCCATTGATGACTTCAAGAGCTTTTGCATCCATGGTTTCTTTGTAGGTCACTCTTCCTAACAATTCGGTGATCTAACCATCACATCAAAGAGCTAAATTTTTACCCTGCCTCAATTGACAACCAAGTACCATTACTCTTCCAGAATCTCACCAAACTCCACTAATAATATAACCACCTCAACCATTCATTTGACCAACCTTTGGCAAGCTAAGTATTTGTTTTTAATCTACCAATTACTTTGTTTCCATTGTAAAAACAACCCAACATAAACCAATATCCTATAATTACCTTTTGTGATCCTATCAATCTAAATTTTTATCACCCAAACCCAACACATAGTAACCACCGATGTTCATCTTAATTATCTATGGTTTGTTTAACCATCGATGGTTTCTTCAACCATCGCCGGTCACCTCAACCACTGATGGTCACCTTAACTATTAATGGTCACCTCAACCATCGATGGTCACACCAAACACCAACCATCATTGTGGTAGGAAATAACAACAAACTATTTTCATCTACCTACACTTATAAAAATCTAACCTTCTTTTCATCTGCCTATTCGTAGACCCCCAATCCATTATTTGAACCAAATCAAACTATTTAGCATTATTATTAACATGCTTATTGCTTTATAAGTCATTTTATTGTATCTCTTTATCAAACATTTCTTGTATTCAATTTTAGTACCTTTTGATTATTGATGCAAGTACTTTATCTTTAAATTTTTGAACTTAATTATTTAAAATGCATGGATTGACAACCCTCGAGGAAGTGCTTGATTCTAGGATCTAGCTAGCGCTAGGAAATCCACCCAACTATCTATTTAACAACCATTTACTTTAGTGATGCATTATTTATAGGTTATTCCTCCCAAGCCAAAGAGGAGTTCTCCATAATCATCTGATCCAATGCATGCATAAAAAAATAGGTTTTTCAACCATACATGTATCTATTTTCTTTATTTTTTCTCTCTTAGAATATAAGCTAAGATTCATTAAAACATTCTAGCATGCCTGGTGGGACCCTTGAGTCTCTATTTTGGTTTAATTTGTTTACATATATATGCTCTTCTCTATTCTGTGCTCATAAACAAAATTAAAATTTCTTTTGGGTTTAATATCAACTGCATACATAGGTTGCTTGAAATTTTAGCTCACTTAGTTAAAGTAAAACAAAGTAACCTAATCGTAGCATCACTTGTATCACACATTAAACCAAACCACCTACATCAATCAAACATCTAAATAACTTGACATAAGACTCAACTAGAATTTCATCACCTAGTGGTCACCTTACCCTTTCCTAATGATCTTACTTGGAGGTCATTACCAAGGGGAGAACCAACTGAACTCTCTAGTTGAGTATAAACTCTAGAAATTAGTATATATTGGCTAAGCACTCAACACCATTATCACTATGATGTGTGAAGTGAGGGGATAGGCCCTAATACCAAACCATGTATTACTTTCTATTACAGATCCTTTTGAGAGCTTAAACACAACCTAAAACCAACCATAGACTTATTTTCTAGTACCTGCTCTACAAACCAATTTTGGTCACATAATTTCTTAAAATCTTAAGGAATAAGCCAAAAGAGAGATTGAAAGGGACTCTAGGACTTAATGTAATTTTTAGTGTATATTTGATTTCCTTTCTCATTTCTTGACTTTTCTCTATTTGAGTGGTGAGATTATTTTTGTATTCTCTCTCCCTTATCTTTTATGGTTCTAACTCACTAGCAATAAAAGAGTATAGTAAAATAAAACCCCTCACCAAACCAATCAACCTATTCTACCTCCTTATCCATGGAGTACATCTCTGAACTAGAATATTCTACTCACCCTTCAAGAAGCCCTTCTTTCCCTCATGTGGTTCCCCAAGGAGATACAAACTTTTCCACCTTCTTAGATAACAACCCTATGGCCCTTCAACATATCTCAACACCATGCCTTACCATACCCCTGATTCGGTTCTACCTATGAACCCATCTTATGGCATGCCCTCCCACCTTATGGGGAATCCTTTTATTTCCATACTCACCACCCAACCATTAATTACCTAATCATCCTCATCCACCAATAATCCCTTTGATACTACTATGGAAAACAACCTACCCAACAAACCAACACCCTTATGCCTTCCACCCCCACCAACAATTACTCTACTCTAGGAGTAACCCAACCATTAACCACCTATACTCCCCTCACCATGGGTGCACCTACTACTAGCATTGCCAACCTTCCCTTAGCTATTCCCAATCCATTAGTCACTATTCCACTTCAAAATCTTGTAGTGTCTAAACCTTCTACCTTACCACTGATTAGTACAAAGGTCACCACCTTTCCTTTAGTTACAAACCCAAACACAACTCCTACCTAACCTGCCTTAACCTCTCAATAGGTGCCCATCCCACCCAACCTAGGTTACATCCCTAACCCATAAAGGAATGTACCTCTACCCACTACCCAACCACTTACATCTACCTACCCATACATAGCATCCACCCAACCACCTGTGTCCACATAGCAATATGTGGTAGCTCCTAGACCTCCTACTAATTATCAATATGTCACCCAACTGCCACAACAATATGCACCTTACAATATTTTAGGTACACAACACCAAATGGATCTAATGAAAATTATCATGGATAAAATGACTACCTTAGAGTCATCTATCTCTGGTGCTCACAATAGCTTATCATATGACCAGATCTGT
This sequence comes from Torreya grandis, assembly GCA_037957365.1. Lineage (NCBI taxonomy): Eukaryota > Viridiplantae > Streptophyta > Pinopsida > Cupressales > Taxaceae > Torreya > Torreya grandis. The sequence goes on along the minus strand of JARHVA010005409.1, from coordinate 545,411 downwards.
AATGAACCCATTCACCTATCTAACCCTATCAGTCCATATCCTCCCTAGTGGGAACTTCCCAATTTTCTAAATTTCAAAGTAAGGAAGACCCCCAAAAACCCCTCAAGGCATTTAGGGATTCATTTTATTTGATTGCCTATGATGATTCTCTCCTTCTTCGTACCTTCCCCATGTCCCTATTCAGTCTATTATTAGACTAGTATAGTGCCATAACCAAACACTCTCTCTTTTCCTTCACCCAACTAGCCCAAATTTTCTTTGATCACTTTTCAATAGACATCTCCTAAAAATTCTTCATCACTTACCTTTACTCTATCCAAAAATTTGATGATGAATCTATTGTTGATTCTGTAGCCCATTGGAACTTTCCTTCTCTTTACCCCAACCTAAATTGATAAAACTTTTTGCTTGGGTATGTGTCAAGCATATCTCTTCTACATTGCATGTTCAGAGCTTCAGAACCTTTGACAAAGCTTTTACCATGGCATGTAAGCTATAAAATAGAGCCATCGATGAAAGAAAGTTAAATTTGAAAAATAAAAACCCTACCTATAAAACCAATGAGGCCTCTTCCTCCAAACCAAGCAACCAAATCAATACCAATGCCAAAAGCAAGGGAACTATGAATGTAGTTATCCTTAAGACTAGTCCTCCACCATCTATCAATCAATTGAAATCTTCTAAATCCTCAAATCAAAACATGAGAAACCAAAATTGAAACAATCAAAAGTAATTTAGTCTGCTTGGGGAATCTTATGATTTGATCTTGAAGAAGTTGCTAAAAGCCAATATCATACATATTACTCTTATCAAATCCCCTCAATAATTTTATTCTTCTTGCCCTACACCTACTTAGTAAAATTAGAATAACTTATGCAATTTCCATTGAGTAGTTGGGCATGACATTAATAGGTGTAATACTTCAAAAACATTGTCCTAACCCTCATTGACAAGGGGGAGATTATGTTAGACAACCCCAATGCACCTCCAAACTAAACCCTTGAAATTTTTAGATAACCTTTTCATAATTATGCACCTATCAAAAATGAGAGTAACAAAATTGAGTTTTTTCATGATGCCCATATCTTCAATATGGTTCTTGGCATGTTCATTACTAAAGAACCTACCACCCAATCTACCTGTTCTATGCCCTTTCAACTTATTGAGGTAGTGGAATTACCATAAATTCCCTTTGAAAACCAAACCAAGGAATTAACCTCTTCCCCTCCTCTACTTATTGAGGTAGTGGAGTCATAAACCCCTCCTTAAATTGACATACCCGAGTAATAAACCATCACCACTTTACCTTCTCCCTCAACTACTAAATAATTTACTTCCTCTTTGGAGATCATTCCCAAGGAAGAAACCACCACATTTACACCTCCCATAGAGGAACCACCAATCCAAACCTTTCAACCTTCGATTGAGGAAAATGATGAGGTCACCACTCTCTATTCTCAACCTATGGGTTTATCTTTTGAGCCCACTATCCAAGGAATAAGATAGGTCTATAAACCATTCTCTAGACTAGTTTAGAGACTGAAGTTCATCTCCAAACTAAACATAAATTGAGCTAGATTTTGGAAGTAATTGGGACTCCCTTATATCACCAAAAAGGAACCTCCAACAATCTCTTTGATAGACCAACCCACCACTTCTATTGTCCAACCCCCTATTTTATCAACCAAACTAATAAAAACCTCTATGAGCCCAATCATTTCTCAACCATCCAATGCAACCAAATCTAAAACAACCAAATCATACTCTTCAACCAAACCAACTAAACCAACGAAAACCCTTGGCATCCTCCCTATGCCTAGCCTTAATCAGCCATCCTTGAAATTAGAGTTAACCTCACCAAATGCACCAACTAAGCACTAAACCAAATCAACCAAGGAAGTACAACCAATAAAAGGCTAGAGGGTCAAACTTCTACCTCCCTCAACCTTTCCCTCTATCTTGCTGCCTCATCCCTCCAATTTGATTAGGAAGCCAACTATCTCAATCAAAACCAACCACCAATATTGGTTACACTGCACTTGCTTTCTAACACACCCATCTTCACCAAGCCATTAATAACCAAATTGCCTACCCTAAAACCTCCTAGCTCCAACTTATCGACTTCCACCTTATCCAAACCAAAACCATTAGCTAAGAATACTACCCTACCCAAACCTTCTATCACCAAACCTATTTCCAAAAATACTTTCATCTCACCAACCAAGGCTAAAACATCAAAACCCTCTCCACCTTTAGTTAAGTCTTACTCAATTATTTTCCAAAGGTTACTGCAAGCTTCTTGATTGACCCTACCTCCTATCAGACCATTTGACCCTCTTGGTCCAAAACTAGTCTAGTATAATGACCACCAAGTATGCTCCTATCATAGAACACCTAGGCATGACATGAATAACTGAAAAGCTATCCAAACCATAATCCATTGAATCTATGATGAGGATGATATATTAATAGAGGAATATCCCATGAGCCCAATACCATTTCAATAAACAACAACCAATATCTAATGCCTACCTACTTCCCCCACTCTCACCTTAGAGTGATGAAGAACCAAACCAATATCCTACCCCAACTCTTCCCTCTATCCATACTATCCATATGGTCACAAGAGCACAACAAAAGGATAAGGGAAAGGCTAAGGTTTCCATCTCATAGATGTACCCATCTTCCACCTCTCAACCAAGTCAAATTCAAGCACCTCCACCTTCAACTAAACCCAAGGTATCTATCTTTGGTACCTCTCAATCCAACCCCTTTGAATCAATCAAAAGAGTGGTTCGCAAACAAATTAACCAAATCCCAACAAAGATAAGCCTATATGAGTTAATTTATACCTCACCTCATCATCACCAAATAATGATAGAGGCATTACAAACAATAGAGGTCCAACCTAAAGATTCTCAACCTCTAGTAGCCTTTGTTGGCACTCTCCAAATTTATAACCTTGTCACCTTCAAGGATTCAAAAATACCTTCTATCCACCATGATGACCCAAATCCCCCTCTTTTCATCACTACCTATATCAACCAAATCCACATCAAATGGGCCATGATTGATGGGGAAGCCAATATTAATATCATCTCCTCTCATGCCTATAATCAACTCAATCTAGCAAACAATGTCATATCTGAAACCTCAACCATCCTTAGATCCTTCAATGATACCAAGGCCACTAATTTGAGAACTATTATCCTTCATATCCATTTAGGGTCTCATACATTCCTTGAACTCTTCTATGTAGTGAAAGGTGAATTTTAATACAATGTTTTGTTGGGATGACCTTGGATCCATTCTATGGGTTGTGTACCCTCCACCCTTCATCATTGTATCAAATTTGAGCATGAAGGATAAGTTGTCACTATACAAGCTAACCCAAGTCCTTTTTAATCATGTAACATGACTTATCAACCTAATGACATCCTCTTACCTCCATCTAGTACACCCTCATCAGTCAAAGATAAGCCCTCAACCATAAATTATGAATCCATATCTTATTCTACCAATGAGACATCTACTAGCTCATTAATTCCCTCTAATCAAATCCCCACCATAGACCACTTGGAATCAACATTCCAACATATTTCACTTGGGGAATATCAACTCTTGACCCTTGATGCTTTTCCTACTCCTCAAAAGCATGGGAAACTTGACCACCAAATTGAGTATGACCCCAATATTGGAGCTATTTTTCCCCTTGGACCTTTAAATTTCCAAACCCATTTCATCTATGGGGGACTTTATAAACCCCTTACCACTTTGGCCACCTCATTTTTGCCTTAACTATTTACCTCTAGTTTCTCCAACTTTGATAAAATTGAGTTTGCCAAGCATACCTCCATAGGTGTGATTAGAAGGGACTTGGTCTTGGATGATATGATCACAACCCGCACTAGTTGATTTATATTGAGACCAAAAATCCTCATGAGAAACATGGCCTCGACTTCATTCTACCCATAAAGAAAACTAAACCACCTATCATCACCACTATCGAGGAAGACATCCCTTCCTCACCAACCCTTCTCCACTTGAGTGTGAGGAGGATGACATCATCCCCCTAAATTTTTTTCATCAACATGATCAGCCTTAGACATCTAACTTATCAAAAAGAAGGGCCATCCGTAACCATCCCTCTGGCCCATCCTAAGATGGTAGGAGAAAACTCTCCTACCATTAACACTATTCAGTGCCAAGATTATGATTCCATTCTCACTTATCTTGGTTCCCTAAAATATTACATCCACAAATCTCTTCCTCTCGAGACTTTAACCATGCTAAATTAATCCACTATGGATATCAACTTGGGTATTTTGGACAACCCCCACATTGTCAAAATTGGCCAATCATTAAATTTTGAGGAACTTTAGGATTTCCCCTCCTTCTTACAAGACCATAACATAGCCTTTTCTTGATCTTATAGTGACATGATAGGAATTGACCCCTCCATTGATATGCAAAACATAGTCACTGATCATGATTCCAAACTTGTCAAGTATAAACTTTGATGAATGCACCCTCACATAGACCTTTTCATCAAAGAAGAACTTCAATGTCTCCTATCTATCAATTTTATTCAACCCATTGACTACCCCTAATGGGTCTCAAATGTCATACCTATCACTAAATCCATAGGGGAACTACGCATCTATGTGGACTTTCATGACCTCAACCTTGCTTGCCCAAAAGATGACTTTCCTCTATGAAGAATTGACTAGCTAGTTGATCTTACAACCAACTATGAGATGTTATCTCTCATGGATGGATTATTGGGTTATAATTAGATCCTAATTTCCCCTAAATACTAGTATACAACCATATTTACCACCCCATGGAGGTCCTTTTGCTATAGGGTCATGGATTTTGGACTAAAGAATGCTGGTGCAACCTACCAATGCACCATGACTTATATCTTCCATGACATTATGCACAAAATTATCGAGGACTATGTGGATGACCTCCTTGGGAAATCTAAATATCATAAGGATCATTTGGCTATTATCAAAATTATCTTTAAGTGACTCATCCCTTACCATGTCCACTTTAACCCCAAAAAGTGAATTTCTAGGGTCTTATCAGGAAAGCTCCTTGGCTTTATCAGTTTCCTTTGGGGAATCAAAGTTGATCATACCAAAATCAAATCCATCCTTGACATACTTCCTCTGATCAACCTTAGCAACTCTATAGTTTTTAGGGAAAGCTCTAATCCATTCATCACTTTATCTCTTAGCTCTCAGATTGATGTCAACCCTTCCATTACCTTCTGAAGAGGGATGTCTCTTTCTAGTGGAATGGTGACTATCAAAAGGTGTTTGATTCACTCAAAAATTACCTTTTATCTCTACCTATCCTCACTCCTCCCAAAGATGATTAACCTTTCTGCCTTTATATCTTGTCCATTGAACACTCCCTAGGGTCAATGTTTGCTCATTAGGATGAATAACACAGAGAGAAAACCATCTACTACATTAGCCACATGCTTATAGAGTACAAGACTTAGTACACCCATATCAAGAAACTTTGCCTAACATTGGTATTTATGGCCACAAAACTTTGCCACTACCTTCTTATCTAGAAAACCTATGTCATAACCAATATCAACCCACTCAAGTATATTCACTCTAATCCATACCAAAACCAACATATGTTTAAGTGGTTTATGCTTTTAGTTGAGTTTGACCTTGAGTTTCTTCATTATAAGTCAATTAAAGGGCAAGCCATTACTGTCCAATTGGCTGAATCACCATTAGAAGACAACCAACCTCCACTTCTTGAGTTTTCTGATGAGTCCATCGTGACCCTCTCTTAGGCATACTTCACCTATTAAGTGGTCATTTTCTTTGATGGATCAAAGTGTTAATGTGGTGGGGGAGATAACATCATCCATATTCCCCTTAAAGGTGAACCTCCCCCTTTATCCTTCAAGCTAGATTTTGAATGTACTAATAATATGGCTAAGTATGAAGCCCTAGTAATAGGTTTTTAAATTGCCTTAGCCTTGGGAGTCAAAACAATCAATATCTTTGGTAACTCCCAAGTTGTGGTTAATAAAATCAATGGCTCTTACCAGTGTAAGAATGATGTTTTACAATAGTATAAACAACTATTTGATGAACTCTTAACATTATTTGAACACTATTGTATCCAATCCACCCTATGGTCTACCAATAAGTTTTACAACACCATGACTTCCCTCACCTCTCAGATCCCATCTACACCCATTGAATTAGGCTATCTATCATTATCCATAGACTTATCCAACCTTCCTGTGTCAAACTAGACTCTCCCACCATATTCAATATAGGGGAGACCCAACCTGACCTTTGGTATAAGTAGACCTTTGACTATCTTAACTTGACCATCATTCCTTTTGGTCTTTCCAAGAATGATTGATGAGTGTTTATATAGAGTACCTCATGTTATACCATCATGGGGGGATTCTTTGTAAACATGACTTTGATGGTCTCCTCTTCCATTACCTGAACAATCATGAAGCTTCTCATGCTATCAAAGAAACACATGATGGGATCTATGGGGGACACTTTAGTGGCCTTACCATGGATAAATGCATCCTTTGCCTTGGCTATTATTAGCCTACCCTTAACCAATATTGTTGTGATTATGTGAAAAAGTGTCTTAAATATCAATAACATGCCAATTTTCATCACATACCTAGCCATAGTCTTCACATATCCACTTATTTATGGCCCTTCTCACAATGGGGTCTAGACCTTATTGGTGAAATTAACCCCCATTATTGATAGTGACACCATTATATCATCAACATGATCAAGTATTTTACCAAATGGGTAGAGTATATTCTCATTGTCTCGATTGAATCTAAAAATATTATCGACTTTATCAACCATCACATCATCTATAATTTTGATGTTCCTCACAAAATCATCATCGATAATGACAAATCTTTTAAAAATAAACAAGTCCAAGGTCTTTATGATGTATTCGATATTAAGTTAAGTTTCTCATCGCACTATCTCCCTCAAGTGAATGGACAGGCATAAGCCTCTAACAAAACTCATAACAACATGTTCACTAAGATGGTCAATGCCTATGGTCAGGATTGGCATTTGCATATCCCTTTTTCCTTGTGGGCATATCATATTAGAATTTAAACCCCTAAACGTGTTACCCCATTCTATTTTGCATTTGGAATGGAGACCATCTTGCCTCTCAAGGTTTAGATTCATTCTCTTCACATATCTTTGTGAGATATCATTTCTAAAGATGATTATCATCAACACTATTTATCCTAGCTTGAGCTACTTGATGAGCGTTGCTTAGTCGCCCTTACCCATCTTCATGTCTATCAAGAGTGAATCAAATGTGCCTATAACAAACACCTTAAATTTTGAGAATTCAACACAAAGACCTTGTCCTAAAGGTAAATCAACATATCACCAATATGGAAAAAAGAAATCATGGTAAGTTTACTTTCAATTGGCTTGGACCTTATATCATAACCCACAAGTATGGATCAGGAGCTTACCAACTATCCTCTCTTGAAGGCAACCCAAAAATTGAGCCCCTAAATGCTTTACATCTACATCCTTTTTTTTTGTTAAAAAGGATCAAATTCACCTTTTTATCTAACTTAAGCACATCCCTTTCTTTCAAACCACATTCATCTCCCTATTTTAGGGGAAATTGATTAAAAATGAATCATGTGATTATCTATCACAATCATAGCCTAATATTGAATAATAAGTACCACAGCTTTGCCCATGGCATGATTCTCATGGTACTTTCTATCCCTTTTCATAGGATGGATTCCCATGATAATTTTCACCTAAACCTCTTTACACCTACTCAACCTTCTTATGCTTTTAGTTTTGCCTTCATAAAGGTGAGCCTTTAAGCCTATATAAGCAAGTCTATGTCCAACAAGAACCAAACTAAGAAAAACAACAAAATCAAAACCAATAAGAATCATGGGTCATTCCTAGCATTCACAGACTGCTCCCTTGAAGGATAGCTACCAAAAACATGTCAAAATTACCACAAGGTAGACTTCTCCCTTGAAGGATAGCTATCAAAAGACATTAAGCAAAGCACACAAACTTAGACCACTCCCTTGAAGGATGGATGAGTAAAGTATTTTTCAAAGCCTAGCAATTTATTGGAAGCTTCCTACATTGATCAGCTTCCCCAAAACTCCCAAAAAATAACATAATAATCAAAAGATCCATTATCAAGCAAAGGAAAAAACAAAATAATTTTGAAAGCTGCAATTGGCTTTCATAATCACAATAATTTTGAAATCCACAATTGGCTCTCATGAGTAAACTTCCTACATCGATTAGTTTACACCTTGTATGACATATAATTATTTATACTAACTCTTTGATAACCTATAAAAGAGGCATTCTAGTCTCACAAAAAGGTTCTATTTCCATCTATCTTCCCTTTATACACTATAAAGTAAAGGATATTGAGCTTACTTGACATTATGTGATCAAGACACCTCTTAACCATCTAACAAATGCTAATGCAAAGCATTTAAGGGCTTATGTTCCTTAAGCCAATCCAACTTTGGTATTTTTTTAGTCCTTGCGAAAGAAGAAGCATTGTGCCCTCTTCTTCTCTTGTCATAATTGGTTGATATATTCACTAAGATGTTTGTCTCTTGACTATTTTCTTCTTCTCACATCTAGTGTTGTTATTTAACTTATTGAATGTGTTTTACCTCAAGAAAAAAAACCATAATCATAACTATCACATACATATTAACATCATATAATCAATGAATAATAAGCAATTAACCATTTTTACCACATATCTAACTCTAAATTAGGAAAAATACTCATTAAATTTTATCATAAGCATCATCATCATAACCAAAAATATCATAAGCATCATCATCAACATAAATAAAAATCCATCGCATGCCTAGCTAAGTGAATCTACATCAATATCCATATCCATAACATAAGCATAATCAATATAACATCATCAATGATCAACATAAATATAATTAACATTATAAACATAAAACATTGAAGTAAACCATGAACCATGATCAATATACAAGGATCATATCTATAAATCATGAGTCTATCATCAATAACATCATAATGTATACAACAATATACATATCTCTCTCTAAAAATATACATCTCACCACATCAGCATGCATTCTAGTATCAAAATGATTTACAACAAAATATAGCACCCCATAATTGTTTCATGACTGTGCCCCTACAATACCACTATCTCTTGGAGCATCGTTGCCTCCTAGTGCTTGTCCTCTTGAAGTCACTACTTGTCTACCTATAGAATCAACCTACTAACTTGGTGTTGTTATGCCTACACCATATACCGATCTAGCTTTGTACTCACCCCATTAGGGCTCATCCAAACAACATCTCAGGACTATGGCCTCATAATAGCATAGCTCCTCCATCATGGCTAGATTCCATGCCATGGGGATAGTGCCTAATGGTCCTGTAGGTGCTATGGATCTTTCTTTGGTCTATCTCAGTAAGTATCTCTCCTAGGTAACCAAGGCTAGTGTAGCTCTAGTTTGGTCCCTCTCACCTATAACCATAGCTAACTAGCCCTATGCTATATCCAAATAACATTATAAAGCTACCACTTGAGCCTGTGCTATGGCTAGCACTACTCTTGCTTATGCACCTAGGGAAACCCCCTATACCTATACCTATTAACCTCTACTAATTGGGTCAACAACCATAGGCTATCTTCCACTATCATCATCACCAAAATATTTTACTACATATAGTGTTTGGTACCATGTAGGGTAACTACCTATAGAACCTGCATCATCTATCTCAGCCCTAGTTGATAAATCCTCATGATCAAGTAATGTCTAGACTGGTTGTGGCTTAGGTAGTAGGATCTATGCATCTTCTCACCTATATTTGGGAAATAAACATAGAATCCCCTTTATTGGGAAAAATTGTCTATGCACCCCATCAAATGGGATGAGCTCTACCTCCCCATCTTGCCTAATGAGGATACACCTATAACTCTATAAGGATAATGTGTGTCTCCTATATCCAACCCACTTTAGAAACCTGACATATGGCCTCCAAATAACATCACCTAAAACCAATGCCTCCAATTCACCCCTAAACTAATCAATGCCATTCACTCTTCCACTTGGTCCTAATAGATCAAAATCCTCTCTCCACCTCATGAATCCAACTATGGGGTCCATCTGGGCATAACCCTCCCATGATAGCCCCATCAACCACATAACCCAGATGTCATCATATGCCCAAAAATGTAGCATGAACTTGACATTGATGTTGTATCTACTATGAGCTTTGAAATCCCATAAATCCTTGTATATTTGCACTAAAAGCATAGGGACCCATCTAAATACTATTTGACCTAGTAATATCTTAACTAAAACCCCCAATAGTAGATAGGGAAACCTCCTACTACTCAAATTTGGGATAATAAAGCATGATACTATGATGATCATCATCATTAATAGTCTCATATCATTCCTCACCCTATGATATAGTAAAGTGTAGCTAAAACCTATAGCGTGCCATCTGATGAGATCATGGTTATATCCATATATCAGCTCCAAGAGCTCATCTCTCTCCTCTTACTCAATGTGATAAATTGGATCCCCTTGAATAGGTTATTGAGTTATCTCATGAATGTCCTCTTGTAAGATAGTCCTCTCACCCATCAGTAAAAGGAAGGTATTTATCGCCAGATCCCATCTCTTAATGAGGGCTACTATCGTCATCACATCCTTCAGTACATATTAATAGTGCAAAATCACTCTAATGCCCAACTCCTCCATGTGAGCTCAATTCACTATAGGCATCCCTAAATGTATCTTTGAGAAGATATGAGGAACTTGATCCTGCATCTAAATCTACTTTTGTGCCTACTAGGTTTGTTAGTAAGAAAACTTAGTTCACTACCATATTTATACCTATATGTACTATATCACCCTCTTTTCAGCCTACCTTATGTTACCCATTTACCCATTACCTATTTCCCTCCAAAACTACCCTTTATCCATCTATCAAAACTAAAAACCAACATTATGACCTATCAAGCCCTTAACATCCCATTAAACCAATCATTTTAAACACTTGAATAATCAAATCATCTAATTTGCCTTCAATATTATAAATTTTCAAACCCATTTTTCTCTCAATACTTCCTCAACCCACCTGATTGTTGATGGTCATAGTGACCATCGATGGTTAGATGACCCTTCTATTGATGGTTAGGATGACCATCAATGATCACTGTGCATGACTGCCAATGGAGCATCCCAACCCTATCCACCTAAAAAATTACCCAAACACCCAAATATGACAACCAACGAATCTACCTTTATCTTCTACCCTACCCCCACCTACCTACCCTTCCAATTTTAATTTTTGCCTACCAATTTTATCCAAAAACCAAGCAAACCTAATACCTAGGTCAAACCTAATCTACACTACCCAAACAACACATAACCAAGTATATACCCAATTCAATTGAAATACAATGAACAAATCAATCTATTCTACCAATTTAACATAGCCCTTACCTCATTCTTTGACCATCATCAAGGAGGAATCTGGGTACCCAATGCATGACCATATGCCCTATCACACCTACCTTTCATCTTTTCAAGTCCACTCGGTCCACTCAGTAATCAACTGCACCCACTAAATAAGACTCATCAATAACTTCACACAAAATGATAAAATGCTAGAGTTCTAAAGTCAAATTATTCAAATGAATAAAATGATAAGTGGAGACACTTTTATCTCTACATTTTTAGGGTTTGCACCTTGACCATTGATCTACAACCCTTGACCATCAATAGTCAATATCTTGGCATTTTGTCTATTACCTTTCCACCCAAACCTTTTAGATCAGAACCCAACTCAACCCATGGAGACTACATTCTCCACACACCTTAACCAACCACCTCATCACCTCACCATTGGTATATTTCATCCCAACCTAGTACATGTTTTGAGATGACTTTTGCATAGTCCTTTTGACCATAACAACAAAAATTTCCATGTTGACCACTTTTTGAACTTACGCTACTTTATACACACCTAACTAATTGGTGTTTTCTTGGGATCACTTCTAATCTTGGATACCCATGACTTCACCTGACCTACTTGTGTTTACTAGTGTTTCCAACTACTATGCCTATATGTAGTCACATGGTCTACTTTTCACTTATCCTTCTTATACCAACCTTTATTTTTACCAACTATGGGAACTTATTCAATATGTGGTCTTGGCTATCATAATTTGTGCACGTGTTTTCACTATAGTGCCCAACCTTTGACATTCACCTTCATCACCACCTTACTAATTTATCAAACTTGCACCTAATTTTGTTTTACCTCATCAACTCCTAGTTTAAGGGGGAACACCTCCTCATACACTTTGGGTAACTAAACCTTTGACTTATAATATGTTTTTGTTTTGTAGCTCATTGATACAAATACCATAATAAAAAGGGGAACAATGTAGACACTGTAAATTTTCACATGATAGTTCTAAATGTCACAATTCCCTTGGACCACTTCAAGACCCCCTTGGGCTCCCAACTTGACTGTTTGATGTCAAACCTACCTAAACCTAGTTAGTGTAACCTAATGACTAAACCCATCCTTTTAACCCAACATTACCTTGGTACTTGACCACTGATGATCATCCTAACCATTGATAGTCATCCTAATTATCAATATTCACCCTAACTGTCAATGATTAGGTTCCACCATCTAAACCAACTTAATTGACCCTTCACTCTGACTTGATTTTTTATAATTAGCTCATCTAATTCATGTGTAATCCAATTCATGAGTAAATTATATTTAGACAACAAGTTGCACCCCTTTTTAATGTCTCATTATACCTCTCCTTCCTTGCCTATAAGAAGAGAGAATTAGGAGGTGAAAATAGATCCATCCATGACTTCAAGAGCTTTTACATCTAGAGTTTCTTTACAGGTCACTTCTAGCAATCTAGTGATCCAACCATCACATCAGAGAGTTGACTTACTGCTACCCCTTGGCCAATAGCCAAGTATATTTACTCTACCAGAATCATGCCAAACTCCATTAATGAGCCAACCACCTCAGCCATTCATTTGACCAACCTCAGACAAGCTAAGTATTTGTTTTTAATATGTCAATTACTTTGTTTCCATTTCACAAATATCCCAACATAAACTAATCTCCTAGAATTACCTTTTGTGATCTTGTTAATCTAAATATTTATCACCCAAACCCAAAACATAGTAACCACTAATGGTCATCATGACCACTGATGGTCACCTCAACTATTGATGGTCACACCAACCACCCATAATTATTATGGTGGGAAAAAAAAAGAAGCTATTTTCATCTACCTACCCTCAAACAAATCCAACCTTCTTTTCATCTACCTATTCGTAGACCCCCAACCTATTTTATAAACCACACCCAAACTATTTAGCATTATTATTAACATGCTTATTATTATATTAGTTATTTTAGTCTCTCTTTATCAAGCATTTCTTGTATTTAATTTTAGTACCTTTTGATTATTGATGCAAGTATTTTATATTTTTATTTCTAAACTTAATTGTTTAAAACACGTGGATTGACAACCCCTGAGGAAGCTCTTGCTTCCAAGATCTAGCTAATGCCAGGAAATCCACCCAATTATCTATCTAACCAATCATTTGCTTTAATGCTATCTTATTTGGAGGTCATTCTTCTCAAGCCAAAGAGGAGTTCTCTAGAATCATCTGATTTAATGCATGCACAACTAACTAGGTTTTCCAACCATACTCATATCTAGTTTCTTTCCTTTTCCTCTCTCAAAATATAAGATAAAATTCATTGAAACATAAACACTAAGGAAATTCCACACTTATTCAAAATCATAATCCCACATACAGATGATAATACCCCCAAAAATAGTTCTTTATTTAGATGGGTTTTAGGATCCTATATACAATAGACAATGTCGCTAAATGGGAGATGATGCCATCAAATAAAGTCCTTAGGTAGATTTGTAATTGTACATACCACTAAAAATGTCTCTAAATAATAAATAATGCCATCGATAGAATTATTTACCTATGTTGGTTTTAGGATCCCACATGCAATATATAATGCCACCAATCAATAGATGATACTACCAATTGAAGTCTTTATCTAGGCATTTTTCGTAATGCCATCACCATTAGTCCTTAATAAGGCAAGTTTCATAACACTGCATAACATCAAAAATGCTACCAAAAGTAACCTAGAAAATAACCTGTAACCAACACAACAAAATAAATTCAAAAAAAAAATGATAGAAAATAACCAAAACTCTATTTTTGGTTGATGCACAATAGCCTTTTTATCATGGATGCTCTTACATTAGACACCATGGTAAATGAAAATGACCATTAACTATTTCTCATGAACCTATGGTGAGCCATTCTAAAGTTTTACCATATTTTATAACTTTGGATGCATTCATCCAAGTTATGTCTTCAACTTCTCTATCCTTCCAATGGACTAGGCACTCATAGTACTTGTGGTATCCTATCTTATTTCTATTTTTAATATCTACAATAGATTTTATCTCTTCAATATATACTCTTGAAAACTATTCCTTCCAATATTCAACTGAAAAATCCATGTTGTCACTTATTTTTCCCTCAACATATGGGTATAAATCTAAGACATTAAAAATAGGTGAAATAACTACTCCATTTAGAAACTCAATCTCATATGAATTAGCTAAGAACTTCTTCAAACTATTACAAGGCCCAATCTTATTCCAATTTAGTTTTTAATATTCACCTTTTAGAAACCTCTCCTTATAAAAATGTGCCAACACTAAGTCCCAACTTCAAAATTCTCTTCTCTTCTTTGCATATACACATGTTGATTATATTTTCAAACACTCTCTTCAAGTCTACTCTTGAATTATTAATTCATATCATGCATAGATTGGGCATAGTCATAACCTTCTACACTTATTATACTCATCTCAACTATACTCCTCAACTCACATACACCTCTAGGGCCAATCCCATACACTACCTAAAAATGACTTATACCTATACTTTGGTTGATTGAATAATTGTAAGTAAATTCTATTTGTACAAACATCAAGTCCCACTATTTGGGCTTGTCACCAACCAAAAATTGTAGGATATTACAAATATTCTAATTTACCACATTCATTTTTCCATCTTTTTGTGGGTGATATGTTGAAATTAAGTCTAATATGGTACCTAAATTATTCAATAGCATCCTCCAGAAGTGTCCAACAAATTTCATACCTCTATCCAACATAATACTTTGAGGTAATCCATGTAACCTAATAATTTATTGAAATAACATATTTACAATATGTGTGGCATCACTAGTCTTCCTACATAATAAAAAGTGAGCCATATTAAAAAATATATCCACAAAAACAAATATGGAATCATTACCTCAATGCATTCTCAACAAAATAAGAACAAAATCCATGCTCAAAGCATCCCATGGTCTATGTAGAATGGTCAATGGTTTATAAAAACCAATATTATAACTTTTACCTTTTATATTTTGGCAAAATCTGCATTGCTACACAAATGTCTTGACATCTATACTCATTCATGGCCAACAGTATATTTTATTTATCTACACCAAAGTATTATTATATTTACAATGACCAACAAGTCCTCCACTATGCTTATCATTAAATTAATTCTCTCTCATGGAAACTTTTGTTATACACAACTTTTATCCTTTAAAAAATAATTGATATTGTATCATGTACTCTAACCATAGAGTTATGTCTGCATCCATTAGATTCTTGCATGTTGTCCATGCATCAAAAAAATCCATGTCTTCCTCATACAACTCCTTTAGAGATTCAAATCCAATGATCTCCATTTTCATCTCATTCACCACAAAAGCTCTCATACTTAAGGCATTCGTTACCTTATTGGACTTTCCACTTCTATGGTTTAACATAAAATAATAGATCTAAATAAATTATACCCATTTTATATGCCATTGATTTAGCTTACCTTGCTTGTTAATGAATTGAAAAGTATGTTTGTCTGTATACAAAATTAACTCCTTCAATAATAAGTAATATCACCATTTTTTGAGAGCTTATAGGGATAATTTTAAGAAGGGACCCTTAAAAGCGTAGTATAAAATCTTGGCAAATTTTTAATTTTAGGTATAATTCCATTGATGAATCTCTGGAAAAATATCCACGCCAGTATAAATTGACTAGAGATTTCTATTAACTCTTTGAAAAAACTTATAAACAGTTGGAAAATTAAGCATCATATTCAAATCAATAAATAATGGTAAAAAATTCAAGTTAAACCCCTTTCCCAAACACATTCATTGGGGAAATAACATGCCAATAGTTTGAATCCCTTAAAATATAGGCAAAATTCATTAAAAGTGTGAAAATGTTTGTAGATATGTATGGCTTATATTTGATACTTGTATTTTATTTCATTGTTGGCTACTGAAACTCCTCCTTTGCCTCCTCTTGTAATTGTCACTCGTTTCATGATTCTCATGACATATACAGCTTGTATTTCTTACTTGGATTATACTTCATTGTTAGCTACATAAACTCCTCCTTGTCCTCCTCTTTCAACTGTCTCTCACTTTGTGATTCCCATGACCATAAATGAATAAAATTTTAACAAAAATGAAGCTATATGAATTTAAGTTTTAGGGTTTTGTGGTTCTAAGGTTTTAAGCAATTTGAAACACTTATGTAGATTTATTTTATAATAGTTAATTTGTGTTAATTAAAAAACCAATGGATAAAGAAGTTAGAGGGTGAGAAGTATAAAGTTAAGATCTTGTTTACAATTACTTATTTTTAATGATTAAGTTTGTCTTCCCTTTTAAAGATTAAATTTATCTTTTTTAACTGCTAAATTTGATGGCCATATTATGTATAAATTGAGTACATACCTCTGTAAGTCTTTCAAAAGATCAACTAGATAATATAATAAATCAAATATGTAAAAATTGTGATAAAAAATCATAGTATAGAGTATAAACCAACTATGGGGTCATAGGGCAAGACAACTATGAAATATGATGATGACATAATTGAAAAAATATTCAAAACATTTTCATAGTTTTAAAATTATAAACTATATGATAAGGTCTACCAAAATGTCCTAAATACATCCATATTGGCTTGTCATATATATATTTTATTTCAATTAAAAAACCATGCTAATTAGAATATAATTATTACCTTAAACATTTAAAAATAAAATATAGTATGATCATGAGCCTCTATTGTGTTTATTTAGTTTGTTCTTTGTGCATTGTTTAAAAAAAGTATTTTGCACATCATTATTTCTCAGAGGAAATCAATTTATTGTTTGTTTATAAAAAGTATGTGGTAAAGACCAACCAGATAATATAATAAACCGAGTATAGTTAAAATAGTGACAAAAAATCATAGTGTAGAGTATAAACCAACTATGGAGCCATAGGACAAGAAACTATGAATAGAGAAGATGACATAACTAAAAAAAATATTTAAAACATTTTCATTATTTTAAAATTACAAACTATATAATAAGGTTTGCCAAAATGTCTTAGCCATATCCATATTGGCCTTTAAAATATTTTCTTGAATTCAATTAACAAACAATGCCAACTAGAATATAATTTTTACCTTAAACATTTAAAAACAAAATACAATATGATCATGAGGATATGTTACGTTTATTCAGTTTGGTTTTTTGTGCATTATTTAAAATAAGTATCTTTCACTTCATTATTTTTTAGAAGAAATCAATTTATTGTTTATTTAAAATAACTATGTGGTAAAAACCAACCAGATAATATAATAAACTAAGTATAGTAAAAATTTGGATTAAAAATCAACGTATATAACATAAACTGACTATGGGGCCAGAGTGAAAAACAACTATGAAAAGTGAGGATGAAAAAAAAATATCTTTAAATAAATGATTTTGAAGGAACTTATCATTATATTTATTCATTGCACTGATTTTACTTGTTGCATGTTGATATATTCTCAATTTGTGAAATGGATATTTTTGGGTTAGTCAAAAATATGGTTGAAATGATCATGAAGATTTGTTGCATTTATTAAATTTGTTGGAAATAAGTATCTTGCATATCATTATTTATTAGTGGAAATGAGTTTATTGTTTGTTTAAAATAAGTCTGTGATAAAGACCAACCACATAATATAATTCATTTTATTATGTGCATTGCTTAAAATAAGTATCTTACATGTCATTATTTCTTAAAATAAATGAGTTTCTTGTTTATTTAAAAGAATTACATGGTAAAGACCAACCACATAATATAATGTTAAGAATAACTTAGAAATTAATGTAGAATAATTTCACAGAATCACAATAACAAGAGTTATGAAAAGAGATACATAAAGAATATAAATAAAAATACACAACAAGAAGACAAAATTTAACATAGTTCACCCAATGTGGGCTACATCCACCAAGAAACACTTGCTCAGATCTTATTACAAGTCAAAAGAGTACAATCCACTCTCAGATCAATCTTATTACAATTACAATTCATAAATATTGTTTGGAGTTATGCTCAACAAACTCACTTGAATTTACACCTAAATTCACACACTCTATTCACCTTCTCAAACTCTATATTTTTAATGTATTACCTATATCCATATATAATACATCAATAGATAACTGACATATGTGTTTTAAAAAATAATGGGTACCAAAGTCATGGGCCAAGTCAACCCATAACAGTTCCCCATTAATCATGGGTGATGACACCACACATATACAAGTATTGATAAACCATATATCTATACTCCCCAAAAAAAGGGTCCAATTTTTCTTACTAAACTATTCCTTGATACCTTTATTTCCTATAAGTTTTTACCTGTAACCAACATGTCATCTACATACAGACACAAGATAATGTAACTACCATCATCAAACTTTTTGATATACGCAGTGGTCTAAATGACACCTAGAGTATTCCTCCTCCATAAAACTATCAAATTTCTTGTATCACTATCATGGAGCTTGTTTTAGGCCATACAAGCTCTTCTTCAGTTTACATACCATGTTCTTCTTCCCTATGACCTCATATCCCTGTGGTTGCTCTATGTATAAGTCCTCCTCCAAATCACCATGAAAGAACATAGTCTTCACATCCAACTGCTCTAAGTGTAATTATTCCACTGCTACTATCCAAATAATAGTCATAATAAAAGTCATCTTCACCATTGGATAAAAAATATCATTGAAATCAATTCCCTTCTTTTATGCAAACCGCTTTACCATCAATCAAGCCTTGTACTTCCCCCCCCTCCACTATCCTCTTTAATTTTGTACACCCACTTATTTTGTAATGCTCTCTTACCTTTAGGTGGGTTTACTATATCCCAATTTTGATTTTCCATAAGAGACTTATGCTCCTCATCCATTGCTTGTTCCCACTTCTTCCTGACATCTACCTACATTGCTTCTTCAAAGCACTCTGGCGCTCCATTTTTTGTAAGTAATAAATAATTAAGAGATGGTGAAAAATGTTTAGGTTCCCTTATTACCCTAGAAGAGCTTCTCACCTCAGGAGTTTGAGATTATTATGGAGTAGGTGCCTAAACTAGTTACTCAGACACTTTACCATCTGATTTG
Organism: Torreya grandis; assembly: GCA_037957365.1. NCBI lineage: Eukaryota > Viridiplantae > Streptophyta > Pinopsida > Cupressales > Taxaceae > Torreya > Torreya grandis. Next base: position 525,736 of record JARHVA010005409.1, on the reverse strand, counting down.
TCCTCCAACACTGTGTACTCTTTTCAAGAATCCTCTATTTGACCCTACATCTTTTATTTATACATGAATTTTTCATTAAATACTACATCCCTAGACTAAATTTTTTTCTTGTCCTTAAGACTCCAAATATGAAAACCTTAGTCATCCTCACCATAACCAATAAAGGTGCATTTTTCATACTTAGCCTCTATTTTGGCCCTATCATATTTAGCAATATGAACAAAATATTCACAACCAAATAATCTAAGAAATTAATAATCAACCTTCTTACCAAACCAAGCTTCCTCAATATACCTCCATCTAAGGAAGATGAAGGTCCTCTATTGATCACATATACAACTATGTTTACTGCTTCTAGCCAAAATTGAAGGGGTAGTCTTGCATGAAACCTCATGCTCCTAACATGCTCCATGATAGTCCTGTTCATCCTTTCTGACACTCCATTTTGTTATGGAGTTCTTGGAACTATCCTGTGTCTATGAATTCCATTCCTTGAATAATAATAATAAAAATTCATTGTTGTAATATTCCCCATGATTATCTAACCTGAGACATTTTACCTTGAGACCTACTTCATTCTCAACCAAGTCTTTCCATCTTTTAAATGTATTAAACACATCATATTTTAATCTAATACCACACACCCAAACTTTCCTATTTGCATCATCAATAAAAGTGACATAATAAAATAACCCACTAATAGAAGATACCTAAACTGGCCTCCATATATTTGAATGAACTAGATGGAATTGATTCTCTTTTCTCGTAGGTCCAACCTTGAGAAAATTTAACATTTTATATTTTCCATACACACAATATTCATAGAAATCTAAATCAAACCCTTTTAATCTAGGTAACCTATCCTTCAAAATTTGCATGCCCTTTTGGCTCATGTGACTAAGCCTATTGTGCCACAAAGTTGTATTTGCGTATGTAGCAACTAAACTACAATAATCAACTCTAATTTATAAATACAAGGTACTAACATTATTACCTCTTAATACCACAAGAATACCCTTAGTCACCTTCCAATAATCTACTGTAAAAGTCATCATACATCCTTCACTACCTAGCTATTCCATAGATGCCAAATTCCATCTTCATTTGGGCACATGCCTGACATACTTCAGTAGCCAAGTGTTCCCATTTTACATCTTAAATTGAACACATAATTTTCCTACTATATTTCAAGGTTCATCATCATCAAGATAAACATGTCCAAAATCCCCTTGAACATAATCAATAAAATAATGCCTATGTGGTAAAACATGAAAAGGAGCCCCTGAATCTAAAACCCAAGACTCAACAATTTTATCTATAGAGATAATTAATTCATCATGAAAAATATTACCTGTTGCCACATTCACTTCCTTGGAGTATTCCTAATTTTTATTCTTGTTCCAAAGAACCCAACAATCCTTATTTACATGCCCAATCTTTCCACAATGCCAACATACCATCCTACTCTTTGATTTTGACCTACTAGGACCATTTGAATTTTCATGCTTTCCTTTTCCTCTATACTTTTGTCTCCCCCTACTCTTCACTTCCAAAGAATCACATAAAGTTAAGTTTCCCTAGATCTTTTTCCATTATATTTATTTGCTAAAGATTAATCCTATGACTTTCTTAAACTTTAACTTGGCATTGTTAGAGACTGAGTTGCTCACAACCATTACCAGGTTGCTCCAACTCTCTGGCAAGGAACATAAAATAAGTAGATTCTAGACCTCATTATAAAATTCAATTTTTAAAGAGTTCAATATAATCACAACTGCATTAAATTCATTTAAGTGATTAACAACTAAACCATTTTTAGACATCTTCATATTAAACAACTTTCTAATTGGAAATATTTTATTAGAAGTAGAGGGTTTTTCATATAAATTCCCTAATGCATTCATGAGACCTTTAGTGGTCTTCTCCTATGATATATTAAATGTGATCGAAGATGCAACGCATAACTAGACAGCTCCAAGTGCTTTCCTATCAAACAACTCCCAAGCCTCATCTATTGTACCCACTGGTTGCTTTACTTTTCCTCCCAATAGAGCATGGAGGTCCTTCTGATAGAGGTAATCCTCTGTTTACATCTTCCATAGACCAAAGTTCTACCCATTAAACTTTTCAACCTTTGATCTATTATCATCAGACAAAGATCCCACTTAAACTAATAACCTTTCCTATGATTCAACACTTCAGAAAATACAACCTGAAGCTCTAATACCAATTATTAAGAATAACTCAAAAATTAATGAGGAACAATTTCATAGATCTATAATAACAAGATCTATGAAAAGAGATACATAAAGAACAAAAATAAAAATTCACAACAAGAAAACAATATTTAATGTGGTTCTTCTAATATGGGCTACATCCACTAAGAAATACTTGCTTAGATCTTATTACAAGCAAAGAAGAGTAAAATCCACTCTCAAATTAGTCTTCTAATAATTATTATACATAAATATTGTTTGGAGTTGTGCTCAATAAACTCTCCTAATTTCACACTTGAATTCACACACTCTGTTCACCTTCTCAAACTCTATATTTTTGATGTATTACATATGTCCATCTTTAATACATCAATAGATATCTGACATAGTGGTTTTACAAAATAATGGGTACCAAAACTATGGGCCAAGTGAACCCATAACAGTTCCTTATTAATCATGGATGATGACACCACACATATACAAGTATAGATAAACCACATATCTATACTCTAAAAAAAAAGGGTCCAAATTTTTTTACTAAGATATTCCTTGAGTACCTTTATTTCCTACATGTTTTTACATATGACCAACATGTCATCTACATACAAACATAGGATAATTTAACTACCATCATCAAACTTCTTGATATATATGTAATGGTATGAATGACACATGGAGCATTCCTACTCCATCATAAAACTATAAATTTTTTTGTACCACTATCGTGGAGCTTGTTTTAGGCCATACAAGCTCTTCTTTAGTTTACACACCATGTTCTTCTTCCCTATGACTGATCCATGTATAAGTCCTCCTCCAAATCACCATGAAGGAATGTAGCCTTCATATCCAACTACTCTAAGTGCAAGTATTCCACTACCACTATCCCAAGAATAGTCCTAATAGAAGTCATCTTCACTATTGGAGAAAAAATATCATCAAAATTAATTCCCTTCTTCTATGTAAGCCCCTTTACCACCAACTGGGCCTTGTACCTTATCTTTCCTCCATCATCCTTTTTAATTCTATACACCCACTTATTCTAGAATGCTCTCTTACATTTAGGTGGGTTTAATAGATCCCAAGTGTAATTTTCCATGAGAGACTTATGCTCCTCATCCATCGCTTATTCCCACTTCTTCCTAACATCTACCTGCATTGATTATTCAAATCACTATAGGTCTCCATTTTTAGTGAGTAATAAATAATTAAGAGATGGAGGAAAAAGTTTAGGTTCCCTTCTTACCCTAGAAGACCTTCTCACCTCAGGAGTTTGGGATTCCTATGGAGTAGGTGCTGAACTAGTTGTTTAGACAGTTTTCCATTTGAAATGTCCTCCAACAATGTGTACTCTTTTCTAGAATCCTCTCTCTAATCCTATAACTATTTTTTATACATGATTTTTTTGTTAAAGTCTACAACCCTAGATCAAATTTTTTTCTTGTCCTTAAGACTCCAAATTTGGAAATCAAAGTCATCCTTACCATAGCCAATAAAGGCGCATTTTTTAGACTTAGCCTCTAACTTGGTCATATCATATTTAGCAATATGAACAAAATATTCACAACCAAATACTTTAAGAATAATCAACCTTCTTATCAGACTAATATTCCTCGCTTTGATACAAATTGCTATGTTGTGGAGCCTTTTTTAGGGGATACCACCTTGAAACCCCTACTCAGGGCCCAACCCAGCCTCGAACCCTGACAAGAATACATTAAGAGTGTACATTACATTTGAATGTATATTATTTGAAATATATTTTAATGTGGAAATAAGTTTCACAACATAACATATAATTCATTTTGTTTTTTATGAATTGTTTAAAATAAGTATCTACATGCCATTATTTCTCAGAGGAAATCAATGGTAAGGACCAACACACTAATATAATAAATAGAGTATAGAACAAATTATGACAAAAAAATAGAATAGAGTATAAATAATAAACTATGAGGCCATAAGGCAAGACAAATATGAAAAGTGAATATGGAAAGCAAATAAATGTAAAGAAATGAATTTTATGGAATTTATCATTATACTTATTCATTTCAAGAATTAAGATAAATGATTGTGCATGCAAACAACTACTCTCATTAATCTATTTGACTAAGAGAACATGTATATAATAGTTTTAAACTCTATTATAGAGATGCATATGTATTCAAGTATAAGTATGTTATTTAAATACATATGTGACAATTTATTGATTTTTCTATTTATTGATGCAAGTTATTGGCGGAATCAAAACTCTGGTAGTGAAAATATTAGGATGAAATATTAGAAACAAAGGTGCAGCCAATTTTTAAGTTAGTTTCCTTGTGATTGTAACTACAAGCTATGGATTTGTGTTTATTTTGTTTTAAAGACTGAGAGTAGTTATTTTCATGCACAATCATTTGTCTTGAAATGAATAAATATAATGATAATTTCCCTAAAAAGTATTTTTTAAAAGATATTTACTCAAAACACTATATTTCAAATGTTTTAACCATATCCATAATCAATAATGATAAGGTATGCCAAAATATCTTAAACACATCCATAATTAATAATGGATTTTTAAATATATGTTTATTTCAATTAACAAACTATGCCAACCAAAATATAATTATTATCTTAAGCATATTATGTCTTAAGTCACAAGTGTTCCTTAACACATTTATAAAACTAAGTAAAAAAATATGCTCTTCCTTATATATGGTTTTAATGACTAAAAAATATAATAATAAATAACTAAAACAATAATTATAAACTTGTAAGTTAAAATTGCTACGTCTTCAAGACTTCAAAGATTGAAAAACTAGGTAGTATTATAAAAAAATAATGACATAAATGACTTAACATCCAAAATTCTCACACCTAATGTATATTTTTTTTCTATCATTAAATGTGGTGTAGAAAGCTATGGGGATTGAGGTTGAGATCTTGCCCAAATTTTTATTGAATTGGTGCTGGCATATCAAAAGGCCAGGGCAAAATTTAATGTTGGTCCAACACGCCACCTGTGGGATTAATGGAAGTTGATCAAATACATATGTGGTGGTTTTCTCATATTTTCTAGTAATTTAAGCAAGATATTGATAGAAATGAGGTTGTTGGTCCAATATAGATACTTATTATTCATTACACTATAGATACCTCAAATAAGTTTAGTATAAAATAACAAGGAAACACCACAATATATTTATGCATCTATATAATAGAGTTTGAAACTATTATAGACATGTTCTCTTAATCAAACAAAACACACAAATATACCTAATTGGTATAAAATAGTAAGGGAACACCATAATATACTTATGCATCTCTAGAATAGAGTTTACAATAGTTATAGACATGTTCTCTTAATCAAATAGAATATCAAAATACACATAATTATTATAAAATAAAAATAAAACACCATAATATACTTATGCATCTCTATAATAGAGTTTACAACTATTATAGACATGTTCTTTTAATTAAAAAAAAAAAAAAAATACCTACTTCATATAAAAAAATAAGGGAACACCGTAATATACTTATGCATCTCTATAATAGAGTTTACAAATATTATTAACATGTTATCTTAATCAAACATAACACAAAAATACACCTACTTCATATAAAATAACAAGGGAACACTATAATATACTTATGCATATCTATAATAGAGTTTACAACTATTATAGACATGTTCTATTAATCAAATAGAACACCAAAATACACCTACTTAGTATAAAATAATAAAGTAATGCCATAATATACTTATGAATCTCTATAATAGACTTTACAACTATTATAGACATGTTCTCTTAATCAAAGCAAACCAAAAAATACTCCTACCTGGTATAAAATAACAAGGGATTGCCAAAATATACTTATGCATCTCTATAATAGAGTTTAAAACTATTATAGACATGTTCTCTTAATCAAACCAAACACAAAAATACACATTTTTCTAATTAAGTATTAGCCCTTTTCCATCAAAATTAAAGTCACATAGTATTAATTATCAAAATAGAATATGGCTACATGAATCCATGGAAAAACATTAGGGATCTACTGTCCTTCCTCAACCAATCTTGAATTTTAGATGCCTAAATTTCAAATTTTAACATTCTAATTTTTTTCATCTAGTTCTTGATAATTGTTACATGCATTATCTTCAAAAGTTATTGGACTCAGATCTAGTACTGTAGAACTCTCTGAGTTTAGTGTGTTTGAATAATTATTAGTTAATCCTCTTATTTTAGATGTAGACTACTAAATTGCTAGAGATATATCAAATGGAAAATTGAAGACATTATATCTAGTTGTATAGAGCCTCAAACAAGTCTCCAAATTATTGTCAAGCTTATTTATTAACTTTGACTTTAAAAATGATAATGCACTAAAAATTATCTTGTCTTACACTAAGCCCAAATTCATTGTTTAGCATAAATTAGCAAGATTAAAATATTTTGATATACCATCATGTAGTATTTCACTCAAACATAAACTAGTCTATAGTCTAGTAATCAAGCTATCTTCAAAAGAATTGTCCATAAATTTAACTTGTTCCAACATTATTGTGGCAAACCGAATAGATTGCTCACTTAGCTTTGATAAATTTAAAATGAATTCAATTTGTTCACCATTAAATTCTACACTCTTACAAAAGTGTTAAGCCAAGGTTTTGATTTTATTCTAAAAATTTGATGAGCTAGCATTTTTCCAATATTTAAGGTACACCACAACAATGGATTATAGTAGTTCATCTTGAGGAAAATGATCTCTAATATATAAAGAGAGACATTTTATAATTTCCTTTAAGGTGGATCTTACAGAGGATATAAACTCAAGGAATCGATCTCTTATAATAGGAACTTATTTAAATCTATTAAATCGACCAACTATGTCAAAAGCGTGTAGGATTATTTTACATTCTTTCACTTGTGCACAGAAATATCCATCTTCATTAAACTGTAAATAGTTACTACTATGTTCAATATGTTATTCCTAAAATCAGCTTCACTCATTTTTAGAACAACCCCTATGAAAATTGTCCATTTCATATTTTTCACTCTAAGTTCATCTTTCGAGGCAAGTTTTTCTTGTTCTCATGTTTGCTCAACTGGCATCATTTGAAATTCATGACGTTCCCTTTTTGCATTTTTCCAAAAATGTGAAAATCATTACGATCTTGATGTGGCCAGATGACAAATTTTCATTTCTCAGAATTAGTTATTTTCTTGAGTTTGCATGTAGAGGCGGTAATTTTTGCTGCCACTGCATGTTGTTTTGAGTTTCCCGTGCAAATGCAGCATTTTTTGCCACCCTTGCATCCATCATGCAGGAGCGGTGAAAATTGCTGCCCTTACATATTTTGTTGTGTTCCATGCAAGACCGGTGATTTTCACCGCCCCTACATCCCCTTTCCCAACCTCACATACAGAGGCAACAAAATTTACCCCCTGCATGGTCTCAGTTTTCATGCATGGCATTTATGGCCACGCGTGTCAAGTGGTTAGGGGCAATTTTTGCCCATTTAACCCCCTTTCTTCCTCATTTCAATCCATTCTTCTTTATTTCTCATTCTCTCGTGTGCTTGAGTGATTTAGCAAGCAAGTGCACACATTTTCATAAGATTCGAGCGTTATTTTGTGATTACTAGGTAGGGTTTTGTGTTTTTTATTCTAACTTTAGTTTTGTTTTGTTTTTTACTTTTTATTCTCTTCTCTTAGTTATTTTTCCTTTTCTCTCCCTCCTTGTTAGGTGTTCTTATGTTTTTCTCCTTTTTGTCTTCCCTTCCCTCCTTTTTCTCCCACTGATGAGGCAACCTAACTACACCTCGACCCTCTTCCACTTTTTCCCCCATCGGCCTTTTACCCTATGTAAAGGTGGTAATTTTCACTGCCCTTACATGTGGCCATCCGACCATGTGTATTGGTGATGAAAATCACTGACTTTATAGACCCTTTGCCTACCACGTGAAAGGGTGGTTATTTTTGCCACCCTTACATAAAACCAATCAAATGTGCATTAGTGGCAAAATTCACCGCTGATAGACATCTACCCGTCAAACCAACCAAGTGCATTGGTGACAATTTTTTCCACCAATACACCTCTAACTTCCCAACCACGTGTAAGGGCAACATTTTTTTCCACCCTTATATGAAACATCTTACCTTCCACATGCACTAGTGGCAATTTTTGCTGTTGATGCAAACATTTCTACTTTGATGTGCATAGGCAAAGATTTTTGCCGCCTATGCACAAATAACAATCCTCAATATGCAAGGGCAGAAATTTTTTCTGCCCATGCATACCTTCTCCCCATTTTCACTAACTCTGAGAAATTTTTATTTTTCCCATTTTTCAAGCCTATTTCCTTTCATTCTCTGACCAACCCACGCCTCAACCCTTTCAAGTGCATTTCCCTAGTCATGATCACCTAACATGCAATTTTCCCATATTGCCAATATTTTCTCTAATTACGCGATCATGACTCTTATCACAATTTCTCCTCAAAATCCTTCTTTGTCAACATACATTCAACAAAGGCTCATCTCGATGACTGAAGTTTCTCCAAAGAAGTCAAAGATGATGAAGTACCAGTATCAAGGTGTTTTCCCAATCACCTCAATTACTTCTAATGTCAATGACATTAGGGATATAGAGATCAGGCACGTAGATATGGCTAAGTTCATAGAGAGAACCAAGGTGAATAATTTGAGCTCAAAAATGAAGAGGATAATTGAGACCAATATCCATCTGGTCTCCTCTTTTCCTATGGTGGCATATCACATAGAGTTCATCCTCTAGTGCGCCCAATTCTACAATAAAAATACCAGAGCTATGTTAGATACCAGTGGCAACGTAATAATTCAAATGGACCTCGAGTTCATCGATAAATTTTTCATGTACCCTCCTGCTACTGAAGTGTTGAAGATCAACTTCATTGAAGCACAAAAGGAATATGATAAAGATCTTGAGAATGTAAACAAAGGTGATCAATAATAGATGGCTTAAAACTCTCAAAGCCAACTTGTCTAGATGGCCACATAATTTTCTGAGGAGCGACTTTATAGAATAAGTTAGCGACTTGATTACTCTTCTCAATAGAGTACAAGGTTTACCCTCTTCTTCTAAATGTCATCAATGGATATATCCCTTCATCAAGATAATCCTCTAGGGCAAACAAGTCATTTTCTGGGGTGAACAGATCAATAATGCTTTATATGAGCAATTGACAAAGGTGTCTACTACCTCAAAGTTCTATATGACTTCATACCTGGTATACGTTGTAGCTTCAATGAAAACCTTTCTAGGTTTGACATTAGGAGACAAGAAAACCACCTTGATATATCAATATTACCCTCAGCTAACATTGAAGGGATCAATCCATCACTTTAGGAGGGTAAATGATGCTTTCTTTGTAGTATTTTTGTGTCTCTTCAACCCCCAATTAGAATAGAAGAGAATGTCAGATGAAGCTTGGACTGTTGTAAATGACTTTGGCTATATGTTCTTACAATTCCCTTCTTTTTGTTATCTACGAGTTGGATTTTTCCAAGGCTATCCCTATATGCTCCCAAGATTTCCCTCAGATAAATTGATCCTGATGGAGCTGTGTAGGTATATTATTGTCATACATAATAAGCAGATGAAACTTAAGAAACCTAGTTTCAGGTTTCCCATTGAAATTGGCAGGTACTTAGTGTTGACTGCTACAAAAGCCAGGGCAATGAAAACTGAAATGCAACTTGTGACCATGAAGCATTTCAAAAGAAGGCCCAAGTTTGATTATAGAGAAGTCAAAGACATGATCAAAAGGAAGACTCAGTTCCATGAACCCATAATCAAAGATGTCTAGATAGATTTGAGGACAACAGAAGATATCAACAAGATGGACTACATCAGACTATCTCTTAAACAAATAGAAAATTTGGGGCTCACTGATATCCCTCCAAATCTAGTAGATGATAGAGATCTGGTCAATAGCAAATATCATGCTGAACAAGTCGCTAACTCTCCTCTTCCTCTAATCTATTAGTCTCAGAAAGAGTTGACCTCCTTGAGGATGAGATTCAAATCAATATTGGCTAACACCAATGATTGGTTAGAAAATAAGGGGATCACTTTAAAATAATTCATCACAGGATCAAAGGCCAAAATTCAAGAAGAGACAAGGAGGATAGCAGAAAATAGGATGAAGAATAAAATCAATTTTCCTTCTCCTTCTAGGCCCCATAAGCCTAGAATCATTTTTGTATCAAAGAAATCAAAGGTTGCTGAGAAAGAGCTAGAGTCAACAGATATGGGGGTTGAGAAACAAAGTGCCCAAAAACAAGCGGCATAATAGATGGAAATCAATGACAGGCCTATTGGTCAACAGGGAACGAAAGCTCAATCTCTGCAAGAAGGTGTGCAACCAAACATAGGAATTTCTTCTTCTCTGCCCCACTCACTTGTTGCAACTCCTTCACCTATTTCTCCCATTAGTATTCCCTCTTCTAGAGCCACTTCTCCTTATCAAATTATTTTTGGTGACCCTCAAGGCACTTCTAGAGATGTTCTTCATTCATCAGGATCCATCCCCAATTTGTCATCTCCTTCTTTCAACATCGAAGATAGTTCCACCTTTGACCATTCAGTGGCAGGTGTGGTCTTTACTGATACTACATCCACTACACCCATTGTTCCCACCAGCAGTGCAGGTGCTACCCTAGTGACACCAACTACAGGGACTATTACTAATGTAAGTTCTTGTGCTCTCCCATCGTGGTTGTCAACTTTCATGCCCAAGATAAAAAATCAAGCCATCTCTCCAGATGACTTTGGTAAAATAGTGCCAGTGAAAGCTAAGGCCCCCAAGAAGCCAAAAATCCTTTCAAAAATGATTGGAGATAAGGGGTACAAATTTTTGGAGATAGCCAAACCCCCATAGAATGCAACTCTTTAAAATTTTGATATGATCAGATACTCCATCTCTCGAGTTGAGTTAGGAAAAATAACTCACGAGAGTGCAAAGAGTGATTTTCAATCCATGATGGATATTATGGTTTAGAAATTTGATAGAGAAAGAAAAATGAAATATCAATACAAAGCGATGGTGGAACAATTGACCGCAATGATTAGAAGATTCAATTTTGCTCCAGAAGTGATGACTCTAGAGGCTTTCTCTGTAGATGATCCCATAATTTAGAAATCCAAAAAGACTTATCTAAAAGGGAAAGTACTTGAAGACTACTTGGATAAGATGCATGCATAGGGGATTTCCTTGTTCATAGAGTTGTCTGAGAAGACGAGTAAAATAAGAAAAGTAAGAACATAATTAGATGACCTTATCAATACCATTTCTCAAGAGGTCAAAAGCATAGATAGATATCTTAACAAATGGACAGAGATGAAGGAGCTGAAAATACATACCCTAGTATCGATCAACATCATTACTATTAGAGATTATTATGTTGAAACTAAAGAATCACTAATATATAGGATCCAGGTACTTAAGGAATTGATTAGTGACCTCAAATCTTCCAAAGACACCAGTGAACAAAGTGATATTAGTCTACTGCAAAAATTGAAAGAGTTACCTTGTAGACTTACCTCTCAAGACAATCAATTCATTTCAGCATAAGAAATGATTTAGGAGTTTGAGAGTATGATCCGAAAGGAATTTGAGGAGAAAGCATTTTCAATGGCTTCTGTGGAAAATACCTTAGATAATCAGTTAACTCTGGACAATCTAAGAACCAGGTTAACTAGGCATGCCAAGTTAATCACAGAAGTAAGATATGCTATAGTAAGAGCTAAGGTGATCTTCAAAAATACTATTATGCCAGACAGTATTGGAATACAGGTATCTATTGCCATGTACGATGCTCATCTAAAGAAGGTTGGTGACAAAAGTTGAATTGCTCTTCCATACTTTCTTCTCCATTATTCTCATGCACTTTGTAATTGACTTGGGACATTTTCACATGTACTTTTGTTATTTGTAATTACATGTAAAAATCTGGAAAAGTCTCAAAGTCAACGGAGACTCATCTTTGACTAGACTTTAATATTTAAGTCTTTTCTTACTTTTGAAGGCTTGTCCCTATATATAGAGGGAGCCTCTTTTGCAAATGGATCTCTCTGGATAATTGAGAGCAAAAACTCTATCAAAATTGAGATGCTTCTTGAGAATTTGATCTCAGCTTGTAAATCATATTTTCTTAAATGAATGAGAAGCAGGTTATTTTTAGACTTTGTGTTGAAATAATTTGTGTTACTTAGGGGATTGTTCTTATGTTCTCTTTCCTAATAATCTTTCATCTATTTGATTAAATAAGCAAAGTGTGTGTGGAAATTATCTAAAGACATTCTAAAGGATATTAGAAATACTTTGAACTACTTCTATCCTTTGTGATTTCATATTCTGTTGTAGTTTTAGGTGAAGACTTTGAGCTGCACTTCATTCTACTGTTATGTACACTTCAAATCAGTAAGGGGAGCAACGAAAGGATTTGTGCTTTCGTGAGTTTCTCATAGATCTAATTACTACCTGAAAAGATTTTCTACTATTTATTGAATATCATTTCTGAAAGAAGAGGGATGCTTTCAGTTATCAACTAGGATTTCTCTTTTGTCTTGTAAACATCATCTCTAAAAAAAGAGAGATAGATGGTGTAATCTTACCCTCAAGTCTATTTTTAGTTCATATTAATATATAAGTAGTCTATAGGGAACCTCCCCTTGATGAGAGGAGAGATTTATCTCACTATGATGTGGTAAACCCACACTTTTTGCCGTATAAATCTCCTTGTACTATGGTTGATATACCCATTTTATCATCAGTTGGCTACCGACAAAATATTCACCCAATAGCTTTTGGAGACTTTGTTAAGGATGTTACATGTAGTTTGAAGCCCCATGCTTTAGATTGAAGCAGTTCATATCCTTATCCATTCCATTTTATATCCATTTTCATTATATAGCCTTATTCATACTCTAGCAGCTCCACACTCTGCTAGAAATGAATGCACACTTTGAAGCCTCAAGCTTCAAACTGAAGCCTTTCCAGTCCTTTTTTAGTTTACACTCTAGCTGATCCACCATATATGCAAAGCCAGAGAGCTCAAGGTATTGTTGATCCTATATTCAAGTTGGTGCGGTGAACTAATTTTGAGATTTCTCCTCCACCATCTCACCTTTAGTGAACCAAGAGTTTTCCTCCTACCAACATCAGTTCTCCAATACCAAATGAAGCTTCTAGTCTTAGTGCTAGTAGAGTTTTGTCTATACTTACCCCACCAAGATTTGTTATCCCTCCCTTCAATCATCATATCATAATGGCCCAAGGTCCTTGGGGCAACTCCTTTGGTCCTCTCACTCTAGCCCCACCTTTACACGAACTACCTCATATTTCGAGAAAGAATTTTCCCAAATTTTATAACAGAAAGGTTCATTATGATGAGCATATTGCTGCCTTCTCCATAAAATGTGGTGTGATAGGTGTGAAATATGAAGATACAACGTAAGATTGTTTGTATAATTTTTTCAAGGCACTGCTATCAACTAGTTTTATCACCTTCAAGATCAAAATATAACTGACTGGAATATGCTCAAGGCCAAGTTTGAGGCCAAGTTCAAATCTAATGAATACACACATGCCTTATTGGCTCAGCTTACACAAATGAAGAAGGAACCTCATGAGCCTAAGAGTGATTTCATAGCAAAATTCAATAAGCTAAAGAACTAAATTCCTACGATTGCTCAGCCTACATCAGAGAACATCAAGTGCTTTTTCATTAACTCGCAACATTTTGAAGTAAGTTTCCTGTTAAGGTGGGCCACTCCTATGGATCTCGTTGTAGCCCAAAATTTAGCTATTGAGATTGAAGATGATCTTATCCTGGCAGGTAAGATTAGGAAAGATTCTAATAAAAATAAATTTTCTTCATCTGCTGAAAGTTCTTCCACGAGCACCATAGATCCTATGGCGCAAAAGTTGATGAATGAATTGCTAGCCTTGAAAAGACAAATGGCCCAAGGTATGTCTACTCCTCCTTATTAGGATAATGCCAAGGAGGACGTTATCAAACCAGTCATATCAAGGCAATGCTGCCAAAAATCAAGGGAAACCAAATCATCTACCTCCCCCCACCGGGGAAACTTGCCATTAAAGTAGCACTGACTAATTCAACAGTTGGTTACCTTGAAGCTAAACATGATTCCTCACTCCAACTTGAGTTAGACCAAGAAGATGATGCTAATCTCTTTGCCGAATAAGAAGAAAAATTAGCTGGTGACTCCAATATTGGTTTTCTAGATTATCAGGATGGAGCTAGAAGTAAGGGAGAAGTGTTTGATAGATCTTATGTTATTTTTACTAGGTCCCAAAACCAATCAACTCAACAAGCTGATAAAAAAATAGGAGAAGAACCTCAGCCAGTAGTTTTTATCGCTAAACAAGGGAATTCATTGCCTTTCCAACTAAAGGACACGGTGACTAATAAGAAAGTAAGTACCTCAAACCATCATGTACCTTCTACTTCTATCTCTCAGACCAGTGCCACACCCACTAAAGATTAGGATGATGGGCTCCCTCCCTCTGTCTCTAGCTCATTTCAATTATTTGATATAATTTATCATGCCAAGAAGACCAAGATGCAAATGACTGAGATCGAGTACTTGTGAGCCAATCCTGAATAGTTTGATAGGTTGGCCGAATACGTGAAAAATAAAATTGCTCATATAGGACAAGATTTTCCAAAGGTGACTCATGATTCTTCCAAGAATAAATCCATCCAAAATAATTTTGTTGTTACTCCTCTTGTCACCCCTGGGAAAATAGAACCTTTTTATGTTTCTCTATTGATAAATGGCCATAAATTGAGTAATTGCATAATAGACTCTGGAGCTTTTGATAATGTTATGCCTACCAAAGTAGCAGATTCTCTTGGTCTTACTTTGACTAAGACTTTCAAGAGATGTTTCTCCATG
Source organism: Torreya grandis (assembly GCA_037957365.1). Classification (NCBI taxonomy): domain Eukaryota; kingdom Viridiplantae; phylum Streptophyta; class Pinopsida; order Cupressales; family Taxaceae; genus Torreya; species Torreya grandis. The sequence continues at coordinate 510,566 of JARHVA010005409.1, read as the reverse complement.
GAAAACAAGCAAGTCCCACTCCTGGGCCAAATCAAAGATGCCTAATTTGTGTTTGTGGCTTTTGCAGAGAAGAGAATCAAAATGACGGTCTTAGTGGCTGATGTTCCAGCTTCTTATGGCATTCTACTCAGGCATAATTTTTGCAAGAATGTAGGTGGAGAATTGAATATGGACCTATCTGAAGCAAGGATACCTGTTAAAGGTGTTATGAATAAATTACTCCTTAAGAAAGAGTCAAAATATATAGTCACCCAAATATCTGATCCTGAAGCCCAAATTTTATTTGAATCATCAAGAATGGATAATTATTTCTTGAATGCTACAGATGTTTTCATCCCATCAGATGAAAGTCCTTTTAATGATAATTTAGGAAATTCAGATGCAAAGTCAAAAAAATTGTCAAAGCAAGGTTCAGACAACAAAGGATCTTCCTTGAATAACGAAGAGAAGTTTTTAAAAGGATCAAATTTTGATAATTTTTGGATTTTAGAATTTGATGGCAATTGCTCTTCTACCAATTCTGGAGCTAGAATTATTTTGATCTCCCCTCAAAGAGAATTTTTTCCTTATTCATATAAGCTACAGTTCAATAATACCAATAACACTACTGAGTATGAGTCTTTGCTACTTGGGTTGAAAGATGCTCATGCTAAAGGTATTAAGGTCCTTCACGTCCTTAGAGATGTTGAACTAGTAGTTTGTCAAGTAAGAAATCTATACCAAACAAAAAATGAAAGATTGTGACATTATCGCAATCTTGTATGAGATTGTATTGAAAGTTTTGATGCTTTCAATATTTCTGTTGTGTTGAGAGAGTGAAATGACCGTGCAGATTCATTAGCTCTCTCCATGACCCTCATGGTTCCCCATAAAGACTTTAAAAGAGACAAGTACACTATTGAGCTAGTCTTTCGACCAAGTGTACCTGATAATATCAGTTATTGGCAAGTGTTTAATAATGACAATCAAATCATTGATTTTCTAGAAAAGATGGACATCTTTGAAGATCTTTATTTTGAAGGAAGTGAATCCCCACCATGGGAATCAATTCCTGAAGTAAATTCTCAAACTAGTGAAGAGTTCTTTCAACTTAAGGGAAATATAATTCCAAAAGGTTTGGTTTCTCTCGAGAAATTATTTGATAAGTAGGATAGATATGTCAAGCAGTGACAAGTGGATTCAAGTTCTTTGAAGGAGTTTGATCAAATAAATTTGAGTATGAAAGAGAATCCCAAAATGGTCAACATTGGAAATTGTTGGACTTCTGATGAAAAGCTTAAATTTGCTACTCTTCTTTGCCATTACATTGATGTTTTGGCATATTCTTATGATGATTTGAAATCTCTCAACTCTGAGGAAATTCGGCATGAAATTCCTCTTAAAGTTGGGTCTTTGCCTTTCAAGCAAAAACAAAGGCATTACAATCCCAAAATATCAGGTATTATCTTTCTGAGATCCAAAAAATGCTAAATGCAAGAATTATTTTTCCAATCCATCATTCCATCTGGAGCTCTAATATATTTATTGTGAGAAAAAGAATAGAGAAATTCATATCTGTGTTGATTTCAAAAACTTGAATCAATCCTATTTAAAAGATAACTACCCTCTGCCTATCATGGACCAAGTTTTGTAAATGGTGACTAGTTCAGAAATGTTATCAATGCTAGACAATTTTTTTGGGTACAATCAAATAGAAGTTAATAAAGTAGATCAACATAAGACTGCTTTCACCATGCCTTGGGGCACTTTTGCATACCATCGAATTCCTTTCAATTTGATTAATGTTGGCGCTAATTTCTAAATAGCAATGGATCTTGCTTTCAAAGATGAAATGGGAAAGTTTATTGTGGTATATCTCGATGACTTGACCATTTTTTCCAAATATCATCTTGATCATCTGCATCATCTACAACAAGTTTTGGAATGTTGTCGGCAAAATGGTATCTCTCTTAATCCCAAGAAGTCAATTTTTGGGGTTACATAAGGTAAGCTTCTCGATCACACTGTATCCTAGAAAGGTATAAAAATTGACTCAGAAAGAGTCAAATCTATCCAAAGTCTTACTCTTCCTTCTAGTAAGACTGCATTTCATTCTTTCTTTAGAAAAGTGAATTTTCTATGAAGATTCATTTTGGAATTTGCAGAGAAAATTCGTCACATTGTGGACATGATGAAGGGCAAAACCACTTTTCAATGGACTGTAAAAGGTGAGTTAGCATTTGAAGACATCAAAAAAGTAATTGCTCGTGCACCAATTCTGGTTTGTCTAAATTACACCAAAGACTTCATAATATATAGCTATGCTTTTGAGCATACACTTTCAGCTATTTTAGTTCAGCAAAATAAAGAAGGTGTGGAATCTCCTATATCATTTATGAGTTGTCCTCTAAAAAATCATGAATTAAAATATTCAAATATGGAGAAACATGCTTATGCTGTGGTTAAGGCAGTGAAGCATTTCAGATTTTACATCCTGAATTCACATACTGTGGTTTTGGTGCCTGACACAATGGTGAAGTCCATCTAACTCAACAGAATTTTGGTACTAAAAGGGGCAATTGGATTTCTAAGATTCAGGAGTTTGATCTTGACATCAAACCTACCAAACTTGTGTGGGGAAAGGGGATTTGCCAATTGATTGCTGATATTATCCCCAAGGAAATTGAAAATGAAGAAACAAAGGTCGAAGACTTGCCTATGGTCCTCTTTGTCAATACTACTGATAAGTGGTATTCTGACATCACTCATTTTCTTACCTATGGTGAGTTTCCCACTCATTTATCCTACAAATAAAAAAAGAATGTTAAACTAAAGGCTGCTAGCTATGTCTTTTGGGACAATGGCTTGTATAAGAGGCCTTGATGGGGTATTTCTTTGCTGCATCGATAAGGTGCAACAAGGTAAAATTTTGGAGTCCCACAATTTGGCCTATGGAGGACATTTTTATACACTAGTGACGGCTAATAAAATTCTATGAGAAAGATACTATTGGCCCACACTGTTTCAAGACACTTAAAAATGGGTATGTAGGTGTGAATTGTGTCAATAGTTCGTCAGAAAACCTAAATTGGCCGTGTTACCCCTCAAGCCAGTGGTAATTGAAGAACCTTTTCAATAATGGGGTATTAACTTTATTGGCACAATCAACCCATCTTCAAGTGCTGGGCATGATTATGTCCTCACTACGACTGATTACTTTACTAACTGGGTGGAAGCCATCCCAACCAAGCATGCTACTTCAGAAGTGGTATGTAATTTTATTAAGGAAAATATCATCTCCTACTTTGGATTTATAATTAAGATTGTAATAGACAATGCATCCTATTTCTCTTCCCATGAAATTACCTAGTTCTACTTTTATTATGGAATTACCCTCTCCCACACTTCTAATTATTTTCCACAAGGAAATGGCCAAGCAAAATTGAGCAACAAAAATTTGGTTACTATTATTAGGAAGCTGGTAGATGATAATTAGAGGACTTGGCATAAAGCATTGTTTGATGCTTTGTGGGTAGATAAGATTACACCCAAGAGGGAAATAGGCATGCCACCATTCCAACTTTTGTATGGTTTAAATGCAGAGATACTAATCACCTTAGAACTACCAGTGATCAGGTTGGCAAGGGCAATCAAAGATTCAAATTTTAAAAATTCTATTGATAAAAGGATCATGTGCCTAATTGAATTAGATGAGAAACAAACCATGGTAGTGGATTGGATTACTGCACATCAAAATCAAGTGAAGAAACTCTTTGACAAGAGGGCAAGGATTCATGATTTTTAGATTGGAGATCAAGTCTTGTTGTGGGACAAGAGGAGAGAACCAAAAAGAATGCACGGCAAATTTGATTCTTTGTGGAGAGGTCCATATACCATTTGTTAGGTCTATGGTGAAAATAGCTTCTTGCTGGAGTATCAAGATGGAGCACCATTCTCACTGCCTCATAGTGGGTAGCATCTAAAGCACTTCAATCTTTGAAGTATTAGATGAGTTCACTTGTACATTTGTATGGTTTTGTGTTGTTTGTTTTCTTTTAGTTTTTCATGTCTTTTTCCTTTCTTGGCTTGACTCTGTGGCCCAATGGCTTGGATAAAGGCACTTAGAGACTAGTTTTTACTCCCGTCGATTGGTTTGATCAATGGAAGTTCCCTAACAGGAGCTAGTTGTTGTTCCCAAAATCAGCTTCACTCATTTTTGGAACAACCCCTATGAAACTTATCCATTTCATGTTTTTCACTCTAAGTTCATCTTTCAAGGCAAGTTTTTCTTGTTCTCGTGTTTGCTCAACTAGCATCATGCAAAATTCACGACGTTCTATTTTTGTGTTTTCCCAAAAATATGAAAATCATTACGATCTTGATGCAGCCAGATGACAAATTTTCATTTCTTAGATTTAGTTTTTTTCTTGAGTTTGCATGCAAAGGCAACAATTTTTGCCACCACTACATGTTGTTTTGAGTTTCTCAAGCAAAGGTGGCATTTTTTGCTACCCTTGCATCCGTCATGCAAGAGTGGTGAAAATTTCCACCCTTGCATCTTTTGTTGCATTTCATGTAGGAGCGATGATTTTCACCACCCCTACATCCCCTTTCCCAACCTCACATGCCTGTATGGTCTCAATTTTTATGCACAACATTTATGGCTGCACGTGTCGAGTGGTTGGGGGTAATTTTCACCCATTTAACCCCCTTTCTTCCTCATTTCAATCCATTCTTCTTTATTTCTCATTCTCTAGTGTGCCTGAGTGATCTAGCGAGACAGTGCATACATTTTCGTCAGATTCAAGCATTGTTTTGTGATTACCAAGTAGGGTTTTGTGTTTCTTTTCTTCTAGTTTTAGTTTAGTTTAGTTTTTTAATTTTTATTCTCTTCTCCTAGTTGTTTTTCCTTTTCTCTCCCTCCTTGTTAGGTGTTCTTATGTTTTTCTCTTTTTTTTCTTCCCCTCCCTCCTTTTTCTCCCACCGATGAGGCAACCTAACTACGCCTCAACCCTCTTCCACTTTTTCCCCTGTCGGCCTTTTACCCTATGTAAAGGTGGTGATTTTCACTACCCTTACATGTGGCTATCCAACCATGTGTATTACGACAAAAATCATTGACTTTATAGACCCTTTTCCCACCACGTGCAAGGGTGGTGATTTTTGCCGCCCTTACACAAAACCTATCAAATGTGCATCGATGGTAAAATTTATCTCTGATACACATCTACCCATCAAACCAACCAAGTTTATTGGTGGAAATTTTTGCCACTGATACACCTCCAACTTCCCAACCACGTGCAAGGGCGGCATTTTTCACTACCCTTACACGAAACGTCTTACCTTCCACATGCATCGGTGGTGATTTTTGCCACCAATGTAAACATTTCTACTCTGATGTGTACAGGAAGATATTTTTTCCACCTATGCACAAATAACAATCTTCAATATGCAAGGGTAACAATTTTTACCACCCATGCATACCTTCTCCTTATTTTCACTAACTCTGGAAATTTTTTGTTTTTCCTATTTTCTGAGCCCACTTTCCTTTCATTCTCTAACTAGCCCGCACCTCAAACATTTCAAACACATTTCCCTAGTCATGATCACCTAACGTGCAATTTTCCTAGATTGCCAATATTTCCCCTAATTGCGTGATCATGACTCTTATCATAGTTTCTCCTCAAGATCCTTCTTCATCAACATACTTTTGACAAAGGCTCATCCCAATGACTGAAGTTTCTCTAAAGAAGTCAAAGATGATGAAGTACCAGTATCAAGGTGTTTTCCCAATCACCTCGATCACTTCTAATGTCAATGACATTAGGGATATAAAGAACGGGCACATAGATATGGCTGAGTTCATAGAGAGAACCAAGGAAAACAATCTGAGCTCTAAAATAAAGAAGATAATTGAGAGCAATATCCATCTAGTCTCCTCTTTTTTTGTGGTAGCACATCACATAGAATTCATCCTCTAGTGTGCCCAATTCTACAATAAAGATACTAGAGCTATGTCAGATGCCAGTGGCAATGTAGTAATTTGACTAAACCCTGATTTCACTAATAAAGTTTTCATGTGCCCTCCTACTATTGAAGTGTTGAAGATCAACTTCATTGAAGCACAAAAGGAATATGATAAAGATCTCGAGAAGGCAAAGAAGGTGATCAACAATAGATGGCTTAATATTCCTAGAGCCAACATATCCAGATGGCCACAAAACTTTCCAAGGAGCAACTTTATAGAAGAAGTTGGTGACTTGATTACTCTTCTCAATAGAGTACAAGGTTTACCCTCTTCTTCTCAATTTCATGAATGGATATATCCCTTCATCAAGATAATCCTCCAAAGAAAACAAGTCATTTTCTGGGGTGAACAAATCAACAATGCTCTGCATGAGAAATTGACAAAGGTGTCTACTACATCAAAGTTCTATATGACTTCATACCTGGTATATGTTACAGCTTCAATGAGAACCTTTCCAGGTTTGACATCAAAAGGAGATAGGAAAACCACCTTGGTATATCAATATTACCCTCAGATAACATTGAAGGGATCAATCCATCACTTTAGGAGGGTAAATGATGCTTTTTTATAGTATTTTTGTGTCTCTTTGACCCCCAATTAGAATAGAAGAGTGTCAGATGAAGCCTGGACTATTGTAAATGACTTCGGCTATATGTTCTTATAATTCCCTTCTTTTTATTATCTATGAGTTGGATTTTTCCAAGGCTACCCCTACATGCTCCCAAGATTTCCCTCAGATAAATTGATCTTGATGGAACTGTGTAGGCAAATTATTGTCGTACACAATAAGCAGATGGAACTTAAGAAACCCAGTTTCAAGTTCCCCATTGAAATTGGTAGGTACTCAGTGTTGACCGCTACAAAAGCTAGGGCAATGGAAACTAAAATGTAACTTTTGACCATGAAGCATTTCAAAATAAGGCCCAAGTTTGATTACAGAGGTGTCAAAGACATGATCAGAAGGAAGACTCAGTTCCATGAACCCATGATTGAAGATGTCTGGATAGATTTGAGGATAATAGAAGATATCAAGAAGATGGACTATAGCAGACTATCTCTTGAACAAATAGAGTATCTGGGGCTCACTGATATCCCTCCAAATCTAGTAGATGATAGAGTTCTGGTCAATAGCAGATATGCTGAATAAGTTGCTAACTTTCCTCTTCCTCCGATCCAATGGTCTCAAAAAGAGTTGACCTCCTTGAGGATGAGATTCAAACCAATATTGGCTAACACCAATGATTGGTTAGCAAATAAGGGGATCAATTTAAAAGAATTCATCACGGGATCAGAGGTCAAATTTCAAGAAGAGACAAGGAGGAGAGCAAAAAATAGGATGAAGAATAAAATTGTTGTTCCTTCTCCTTCTAGGCCCCATAAGCTTAGAATCATTTTTGTATCAAAGAAATCAAAGGTTGCCAAGAAAGAGCCATAGTCAACAGATATGGGGGTTGAGAAACAAAGCACCCAAGAACAAGTGGCAGAACAGATGGAAATTGATGATAAGCCTATGGGTCAACAGGGAATGAAATCTCAATCTCTGTAAGAAGGTGCATATCCAGACATAGGAATTTCTTCTTCTCTACCCCACTCACTTGTTGCAACTCCTTCACCTATTCTCCCATCATTATTCCCTCTTTTGGAGCTACTTTTCCTTCTCAAACTATTTTTGGTGAACCTCAAGGTGCTTCTAGAGATGTTATTCATTCATTAGGATCTATCCCCAGTCTATCATCTCCTTCTTTCAACATCAGAGATGGTTCCACCTTTGACCATTTAGCAGCAAGTGTGGTCTTAACTAATAATATGCCCACTATGCCTGTTGTTCCCACTAGCAGTGCAGGTGCTACCCTAATGACACCAACTACAGGGACTATTACTAATGTAAGTGCTTCTGCTCTCCCACCATGGTTGTCAACTTTCACGCCCAAGAGAAAAAGGCAAGCCATCTCTCTAGATGACTTTGACTTTGGTAAAATAGTGCCGGTGAAAGCTAAGGCCCCCAAGAAGCCAAAAGTCCTTTCAAAAATGATTGGAGATAAGGGGCACAAATTTTTAGAGATAACTAAACCCCCACAGGATGCAACTCTTGAAAATTTTGATATGAGCAGCTACTCCATCTCTCAATTTGAGTTAGGAAAAGTAACTCATGAGGGCACAAAGAGTGATTTGCAATCCACGATGGATATTATGGTTTAGAAATTTGATAGAGAAAGAGAAATGAAAGATCATTACAAATTGATGGTGGAATAATTGACCGCAGTGATAAGAAGATTCACTTTTTCTCCAGAAGTGGTGACTCCAAAGGCTTTCTCCATAGATGATCTCATAATTCAGAAAGCCAAAAAGACTTCTCTAAAGGGGAAAGTACTTGAAGACTACCTGGATAAGATGCATGCATAAGAGATTTCCTTGTTCACAGAGTTTTCTAGGAAGACAGGTAAAATGAGGAAAGTAAGACCAGAATTAGATGACCTTATCAATATCATTTCTCAAGAGGTTGAAAGCATAGATAGATATCTTATCAAATGGACAGAGATGAAGGAGCTAAAAATATGTACCCTAGTATCAAGTGACATCATTACTGATAGAGATTTTATGTTGAAACTAAAGAATCACTGATATATAGGATCTGGGTACTTAAGGAATTGATCAGTGACCTTAAATCTTCCAAGGACACTAGTGAACAAAGGGATATCAATCTACTATACAAATTAGAAGAGTTGACTTGCAGACTTACCTCTCAAGATAACCAATTCATTTCAGTAGAGGAAATGATTCAAGAATTTGAGAGTATGATCTGAAATGAATTTGAGGAGAAAGCATTCTCAATGGCTTCTGTAGACAATATCTTAGATAATCAGTTAACTCTAGATAATTTGAGAACTAGGTTAACCAATCACACCAAGTCAATCACAATAGTAAGAGATTTTACGGTCAGAGCTAAGGTGATATTCAAAAATACTATTGTGCCAGACAGTATCGGAATATAGGCATCCATCGCCATGTATGATGCTCATCTAAAGAAGGCTGGTGACAAAAGTTGAACTGTTCTTCCATACTTCTCCATTCTTCTCATGCACTTTGTAATTTACTTGGGACATTTTCACATGTACTTTTGTTATGTGTAATTACATGTAAAAATATAGAAAAGTCCCAAAGTCAACAGAGACTCATCTTTGACTAGACTTTAATATTTAAGTCTTTTCTCAATTTTGAAGGCTTGTCCCTATATATAGAGGGAGCCTCTTTTGTAAATGGATCTCTATGGATAATTGAGAGTAAAAACTTTGTCAAAATTGAGATGCTTCCTGAGACTTTGATCTCATCTTGTAAATCATATTTTCTTAAATGAATGAGAAGCAGGTTATTTTCAGACTTTGTGTTGAAATAATTTGTGTTACTTAGGGGATTGTTCTTATGTTCTTTTTCCTAGTAATCTCTCATCTATTTGATTAAATAAGAAAAGTGTGCGTGGAAATTATCTGAAGACATTCTGAAGGATATTAGAAATACTTTGAACTACTTCTATCCTTTGTGATTTCATATTCTGTTGTAGTTTTAGGTGAAGACTTTGAGCTGCACTTCACTCTACTGTTACATATGCTTCAAATCAGTAAGGGGAGCAACGAAAGGCTTTGTGATTTCATGAGTTTCTCGTAGATCTAGTTACTACCTAAGAATATTTTCTACTATTTACTGAATATCATTTCTGAAAGAAGAGGGATGCTTTCAGTTATCAACCAAGATTTCTCTTTTGTCTTGTAAACATCATCTCTAAAAAAAGAGAGATAGATGGTGTAATCTTACCCTCAAGTCTATTTTTAGTTCATATTAATATATAAGTAGTCTATAGGGAACCTCCCCTTGATGAGAGGAGAGATTTATCTCACTATGATGTGGTAAACCCACACTTTTTGCCATATAAATCTCCTTGTACTATGGTTGATATACCCATTTTATCATCAGTTGGCTACCGACAAAATATTCACCCAACACAATATTTGTCATCAAGTTCTAACATATGAAAATTTCCCTTGTAAATGAATGTTGTGTTAAATACAAATAATCAAGGGTAGGGCATATTAATTTTCTCAACTTAGAATATTCTTGAATGTACATTATTCTTTCTTGAGATTTCTTTGTCATTAAATTAATTTCATCCAACATGGGTAAAAGGCTATATAAAGTCAATAATGTCTTTATATGACTTAACCAAAATAAAATATCTGGAGCTTTATCTATTGTGTGGTGATATTCCTCCATTATTCACATCAATGAATGATATTCTACATATACTCTATATGCTAGTCCAAAAATGAAAATCCATCGAGTATTAATATTCTTAAGTAGCTTATTTCCTTATGTTAAACCTTCAACAAAATTTTGAAATTATAAAAATAGTTTTGGACTTCTATAAAATTATGAATGTATTTCAAGAATTAGATATTTAAATTTTGAAACTAATGTAAATTTGTTCACAATTTTGAGTGCCAAATTCATTATATGTGCCATGCAATGAATACCAATCATATATGGTGTACACAAAGTTTATAGCCTTACACCAAGACCACTTATTTGACTTTGCTGTCGCCAATCTCTTTTAATTTTTTTTTGACTAGTTCCAAAAGGTTTTGAGAAGTTGCATTTTCTTTCATTTTATGAATGACAATAAAATAACACTGACGAATATGATTTAAAACAATGTAAACATGCATACACACCTAAGAAGTGTTATCAATGGATGTAACATCATCCAATGAAAATGCTATATATCTTGAAAGCCTTATCTTCTCTTAAAAATCCTCCTTTTCTACTTCAACAAGACAATTAGCCCATACCAAAACACTAGTAACTGACCAATGAGTATTTGAAAAGTTTAGTACACAAAAAAATTATAGAATGTCCTTATATCCTAGATAATTAGTTATTGGTTGACCTTTATTTAAAATTCTAAAAATAATACAAAGTTGTACAGTCTTTGACATTTGGTTGATTCCCATCATTTTTCCAAATAAAGCTATAATATTTCTTCCATTTGCATGAAGATTTTGTTATTTTGATAGGTATTCATAGTATTGACTAGCATACCTAACATGAAGAGACTCTTATTTTGTTTTCTATTGTATCACTGATTTATCCTCTCCATTAAGAATTTTATTTTCATATGCTTTCCCTACATGCTTCTCTATGGTATCTAGTTTTAGCTACAATCATTTATCCCTCCTTAATTTCCAACTACATATCTTCCATCTACACTCTTTGGGTGGATCGTTAGTTTCTTCACTCAAAATAGGTTCATTGAAAGGACATTTAAAAACCTATTCAACTTAAAAATTCCTTGAAATTTCTCATTCATGTCACTTCATTTTTTTGGAGCTATGACAAATTTCATAAATTACTTGTGAGGTTAAACTATCAATACTTTTAGAACTAGATTGTCTTAAATTAGTTATGTCATGATCAATGACATTGTTAATTGCATCCATTGATTGAAAGTGATCAGAACCTTGCTAAACATGATCTTGATCACGAGAAAGAATATTCAGTTCTAGTTTATTTTTTAAACCATTATTTATTTTTAAAGGTTGTTCTTGTTGATGTTTATCAAAATATAAAAACAATATATTTCCCTTCGATGAACCCCTGATTAATTTACTAGCACTTGAACTAGGAGTAGACATTTTAAAAATAAAAAACCTTTCAATGCCAACTTTATGAATCATCATGGCAAAGCACTCCCTTCAAGGATGAAATCACTATTCCCCTTCTTGAATTAACTTTTGCATTAGTAGTTTGAAAGTTGACAACCAAAAAGGCAATGATACCAGTACATTTATTTATAAAAAGCTAAAAAATGAACTACATAAATATCCATTTGAAAATGATATCATAGACATAATCTAAATTTGCACAATTTATAAATTTATAAATTAAAACTTAAACCAAACCAAAACTCACAAATTTAAAACATGGAAATATGGGAGAACATAAATTATAAGGACATGCTACAATTTCTTAGTGATTATTTTGATGCACTTTGGATCTTTATTTTTATAGTTTTAGAATAATAGCGATTCTAGGAAGTAACAAATGTTTTTTAAGATGTGCATAGGGTTTTTTTTATAAATTATAAAAATAATAATGAACTATACACTAATTAAATATCTCAATTATCAAATTTATGTATATGTGAATTAGATTTCAAATATGTTATAATTAGCTACATGATCTAATGAATCTAATGGAAAGCATGAACAAGAGATAAAATAGTGATAGTAAAAAATAATAACTATATATCGAAGATAATAACTGAAATGAATAAATAACTTAAATATGATGAATTACTTTTATACTTTAATATTAATCAATATAGAATACATAAATATATATTAGTTATATAGAGCAAGGCATGCATGATAAAGATCAGGAAAATCACATAACACATATAGTTCAACTAATATCTGACTACAAGAATAGTGGAGTGTAGCTCAATACTAACAAGATAGGTGTCCAAATTGTGTAAATGATCAACAAAAGTTGACTACTAGTTAAGCAATCTTATCTTATCTTACCATGAATAGTGGAGTAGAACTCCACTGTAACAAGATAGGTGTCTAAGTTGACTACTAGCTAAGCAAGCTTATCCTATTTGGTACAAATTATTAATAAACATAATAAAATAATTATAATATTTAATTAGTGCACCAAAATAAGTAATAAATACAAGTAAATGCAATAAAATAAATAAATTCACCAACACCTCCCATAAGTGAAGCATAGGTAGGGCTATGCAGATAAGAGTCCTGATAATGTGTAGCCATATTAGGTACTCTGTACAAATAGATGAGAAAAGGAAAAAAACTCCTCAAAATGAAGGTCTAGGAGACCCCCTTGAAGAGCTAATGTCCCACACCCCCAAAAGATATTGCAAGTGAAGATACTTGCTCTCAGTGAAAGGTTTGGTAAAAATATCTATAATCTGATCTTCTGTAGGACAATATTGTAGATCAATGATCTCAACCTGAATCAACTCCCTAATAAAGTGCATATGGATCTCTATGTATTTGGTTCTTTGATGATGAATCAGATTCTTTGAGATCTAGATAGTGCTCTGGTTATCTTAGTAGATGACTAATGGCTTCTAAATTGGAACACCAAGCTTAGTAAGAATATTATGAAGCTAAATAGCCTCAGTAGTGGCATTAATAGTGCCATGATACTCAACCTATATAGATGAAAGAGTAATAGCATTTTTATTCTTGCTCTGCCAACAAATGGGGTTAGATCTAAAGTGAAAGATGTAACTAGATTGGACTTACTATCATCATCATCGCTAGCCCAATCAGAATTTATGTATCCCACCAAGTCTAAACCTATACCTAATATATAATGAATCCTATATCTGATAGTGCCCTAAATTTATCTCAACATGTGCTTGGTAGCTCTCCAATGAAGCTCATGTGGTGTCTACATAAAGCATACAACCATGCCAACTGCATATGAAATGTTGGGTCATGTATGAGTCAGATAGATGAGTCTGCCTACAAGTTGACGATACAATGTGACATCAACCAAGGGAGTGGAACAATGAATCTCAAGTATAACTCTAGATAAGAAAGGATTTGGTGTAGGCCTACAATCAATCATGTAAAACCAAGCTAACAAGTCCATGGCATACTTGGGTTATAAAAGTGTAATCCCAAAAAAATATTGTGCTATCTAAATCCTAAGAAAATAGTGCAATAGGCCCATGTCTATCATAGAAAACCTATCATGAAGTGTAGTCTTAACATTACTGATGATGGATGTTGTGCTCCTTATAACAATGAGATCATCAATATGGAAAACTAAGTAAAATAGTGAATCCTCTTGCCATAAAATGTAGACATTCAAATTTGAGTGACATCTCGAAAACCCAAATGAGAGAAGAAATGTGTCCATCTTAGAAGACTAAGCCCTATGGGCTTGTTTTAGACCATAGAGAGAATTCTACAAGTGACACACCAATGAAGAATATGAACCCTTGTGGCTGCTCCATATATATCTCTTCATGAAGATCCCCATGACGAAATGTGCTCTTCACATCTATTTGATGTACAACCCAACCATGAGCTAAACCAATAACTAGTATCAAGTGAATGAAATTCATATTAGAAATAGGTGTAAAGGTTTCCATATAGTCAATGCCTTCCACTTGAGAAAAACCTTTAGCCACTAAGCATGCTTTATACTTATCAATATTTCCATCTACTACAAACTTAGTCCGATATATCCACCTACATCATAATAATTTTCTTCCCTTAGGAAGAGGAATAAGATCCCAAGTGTTGTTCCCAATCAATGAGTCATACTCTTCTTCTGTTACTAAATCCCACTCAACTATCCCTATGGCTTATTTAAAATATTGTGGATCAAAAACTGTGGCAATGTAGGAATGTAGAAGATCATGCTATGACTATGTTCTCCTTCTATCTGATGGATCCATAACAAGAGGGTTTGCATCTGCCAAAGTTTGTCTAGCCCACAAAGGCATTAATGGGTGAGGATCTAGAGGAGGAAGAGGAACATGAACTGATAAAACCTATTAGAGAGTTATTACCTCATCATCTCTATGAGTAGAAGCAGGAGTATTATCATCACTACTATCTAATTCTTCTAAGGAAGAAGAATGATAAATGTTAGAAGACAAGTCTGAAGGACTTTCTTCAAAGTAAACACTTATCACTATAATAATCTCATGTGAATCTGGATCAATGAGCTAATATCCCTTAACACCATTAGGATATCCCACAAATATGCAAGTTTAGCTTTGTTGTTCTAAAGCATGGTGCTTGTCTGAAGGTATGTTAGCCTATGCTAGACTATTGAAGACTCTGAAATGATACACATCTTGATTTTTATTGCACCAAGATTCAAGAGGTGGTATCCCATTTAAATCTTTATGAAGAACTATATATATATATATATATATATATATATATATGTAACATAATTAATTGCTTCCACCTAGTACTTAGGTACTAATGATTTTGCATGAATCATACAACTTGCCATCTCTTTTAAGAATATGTTCTTCCTCTCTGCTACACCATTCTACTGAGGTATGCATACAACTGAATACTAAAGATCAATTTCTTCAAGAGCACAAAATTTTTAAAACTTATTTTTCACATATTCCCTCCCATTATCTATGAGAATAATCTTGACATACTTCCTAGATTGTTTCTCTACTAGAGCTTTGAACTCTAGAAATCTATCAAATACTTCACTCTTTAGTTTTAAAAAATAAACCCAAGTATATCTGGAATAGTCGTCAATAAATGTGAGAACATAATAGGTTTTAATAAAAGACAAAGTAGATAATGGTGCTAAATCACTATGAATAAGTTTGAGGACTTATGTAGCCCTCCAAGCCTTCCTTTTATCGAATTTATCCTCTAGATGTTTGCCTAAGGCACAACCATGACATACACCCCTTGAAAACTAAATTTTTGGAAGTCTTGTAACCATCTCCTACTGATTATGTTGTTATAAATAACAGTAGTTTAGATGACCAAATCACTCATGCCATAGCTTTCTCAATGAATTAGTGTGTGAGAGCAAATCTATAGAGGAAGACTGAGGCACAAAGTGGGAGAATGAATAAAGCTGAGTATTATTGTCAACTTTTCCCACTGCAACTAAGACATTATCCTCCAATTTTTTGATTGATATAGAATCAAGTGTGAACTCAACTTTCCTACCAGTATCAAAGTGAGTGATTTGATAGATAGAGAGAAGGTTAGTTCATAACTCTAGCATACAGAGGACATCCTCAAATACACCACTATCAACATCAACTATACCTTTTCCTATAACATCTACCTTAGAATCATCACCTATGAGAATATGAGGTAAGGAAATTGATTCTAATCTATAAAATTGTTCTTGATCAGAACTCATATGGTGTGAAGCACCTGAGTCAATTACCGATGACTTGGGAGAATTTTCTAGTGCAACTAGTGTCGTAGGTTTTCCTTTCCTTGAATTTGAAGGAGTTGAAGAATCCTTTGATTGATTGATGTTATTATTTTTTTATAAGAACCTTAAGTTCATCAATCTCTTTCTTCCAACAATATTTTTCACTATGAAACCCCTTTTTGCAATAAGGGTAAGGAGTGCCAGTCCTTTTTTATTAATCCTCTTTATTATTAGTGGATTTATAATCTCCTTGTGAGGAAGATTATTGCCCTTTATTATTATCTTTCTGTGACTTATTATGATTATTATGCTTCTTTTTACTTGAACCTATATTTTATGTTGATGTTGAAACTTGCTTATGCTGAGGTTGACTTGCAATTAGAGCTTGAGATTTGAATGACTTGATTAGACCCATAGCTATTAACTTTTCTTCTTAAACCATTAGAATCTTAGAGAATACCTCAAAGGTGGGAATTTGATATGATGTGCCCAATGTGAGCCTATGAGTTTGAAAGCTAGAGACAAAGGATGAATATTTAGGTCCTAATTTATGCAAGGCACTAAAAATCAATTGAATATTTTTTTTATCAATTTTACATTCATGAGGTTGTGCTCTAAGATCGATGACTTTAGTGATGTAGTCTTGTATTGTAGCATAATTTTTAGGATTTAAACTAATGAGTTCATTGTCAATTTAGTAACCATGAACCTCATCTATTTTGTCAAATAATGATGCTAATTTATCCCAAGACTAGATTTGTACATTTGTCAAGATGGAAATTCATGTCTAAAGACAAGTAAGATCGAATGCATCTAATTACCTTAGTAGTTTCAAAGACAAAGTGTTGTAACTCTTTTACATCAGAGGTGGAGTAAGAAGATTTGTTATGCAAGACATATATTCTAATATCATTAATGAATTCCAAGCATTCTATTTCCATGTGTTGTAGTTATATGCTGTTAATAGTGGGAACTTAGGATTCTCCATGATGCCTTTGGAAATAAACCATCACAAAGTAGAAATCAAAGTACAGAACACACCACAAACCCCCCTAAATTACTTAGTTTTATCCCACCCAATAAGTATTTATTATCACTTTATAATTGAGTGCAATTACAAGGCTAGATTATAACTTTTCTAGTTTATAAAAAGCTTAATTAGGCTTTTTAGTCTAAAAGTATAAAAAATATGCACTTTATTACAACTTTTTTTTACACCAATGTGTTGTGCTCAAAAAGATATTAACTTTAAAAAAAAATAAGACCTTAATATGAGGTATTATGTGAAATTTATGAGCCTCTAAAGTTGAAAAAATGAGGACGGTAAGAACTACTATACAAAAATCTAAATTCTATAAAAATCTAGAAAAAAAATTAAAAGTACAACACTGAAGAGCACAAAATTTTAAGATATTTTAAAAAAATCAATCACTCAAAAATACCTCCTGGTGTTCAAATAATGGGCTCCTGAAGTTGCCCTTTCAAATCTGCCTGTTGATCTGTGAGGCCTACCAATTTTCTTTTTGGTCTGCACAGTCTGTACAACCGTACCTGGGAGCGAAAAAAATTATTTTCTAGGTGACTGTGTCCAAATTAGATAAATTTTATATGGATTTACAAGTTTTGAGACCTTTTAAACACAACCATGAGGTCTGTTTTGCTAAAAATGCTTCAATTTTTAGGTACCTGCTAGATTTGGGCATGGTGCTTCTAGATCAAACCCTTGCCAATTTTGCCTCTTGTGCCTAATTTAGACAAAATTATATACAATTTTGACTATCTCGGGCATTTGAACTCAATGGTGAGCTCATACATTCTCTATAAAGCTCCAATTTATTCCTGTATATAAAATTTAAAAATTAATCTTATATACATGGATATTTTTCTCTTAAATATTTAGCAATCAACAGATTCAAGATAGCTCTAGTACCATGTTAGAATTAGCTACAGGATCTAATGAATCTAATATAAAAAATGAACAAGAGATAAACTAGTAATAGTAATAAACAATAATTGTATATCCAAGATAATAACTAAAATGAATAAATAAATCAAATATGATGAATTTCTTTGATAATTCAATATTAATCTAATTTAGAATACATAAATATCCATTGCTTATATAGAGCAAGGTGTGCATGATAAAGATCATGAAACTCACACAATATATGTAGTTCAATTGATATCTAAGTAAAAGAATAGTGGAGTGCAACTCCACACTAACAAAATAGGTGTCCAACTTGTGTAATGATCAACACAAGTTGACTACTAGTTAAGCAATCTTATCTTAACTTAACATCAATAATGGAGTGGAACTCCACTGCAACAAGATAGGTGTCCAAGTTGACTACTAGTTAAGCAAGCTTATCCTACCTGTTGCAAATTATTAATAAATATAATAAACTAATTATAATAAGTAATTAGTGCACCAAAATAAATAGTAAATACAACTAAATTCAATAAAGCAAATAAATGCACCAAAAAAATAATATAATATAACCTATCCAATAGATTAAAGCTTATAGAAGAGGCAATCTCTTGAAAGAAATATTTGTAATTCTATAAAAGTGTTTTATCAATGAAAATAGAATAACAAAAAAAAATATAATCACTATTATAACTAAGAGCAAATAAAATAACAAACTAACATACTCATAATTCAATGTCAAATATCATAATTGATACTAAGTACTGGTCAATCTTAGATAAGCCTTTTGATAGACTTACAAAGGTCTTTACTCAATTTATACTATGTACTGCACATGGTCTTACCATATGTACTCATTTTTTTTAGTTATGTCATCCTCTATTTTCATAGTTGTCTTGCCTTACGGCCCCATAGTTGGTTTATTATTTATACTCTATACTCTAATTTTTTGTCACAATTTTTTCTATACTTAGTTTATTATATTATTTGGTTGGTATTTACCACGTAATTATTTTAAACAAATTAGAAACTAGTTTTCTTTGAAAAATACTGCTTTTTAACAAAAAAGAAATTAATTTTATCTAAAAAATAATGACACATAAGATACTTCTTTTAAACAATGCACAAAAAATAAAATGAGTAAATGTAACATATCCTCATGATCATTTCAGCCATATTTATGACTAACCTAAAAATACATATTTCATAGATTTTGAATTTAAGGAAAAGATTTTCAAGAGAACTAACATGCATACTGTTTTGATCAAATATCTTCAAATAAATAATTTTCAAGGAACTTATCATTATATTTATTCACTTCAAAACAAATGATTGTGCATTCAAACAAATGCTCTCAGTATTCAGAATAAAATAAACACAAATCCATACCTTGCAGCTGCAATCATAAGGAAACTAGTTTAGAAAATATCTGCACCTTCATTTTCAACCTCTTATCCCAATATTTTGACTACTAGAGCTTCACTTCCACTAATAGCTTGCATCAATGACTAGAAAAATTGATAAACCATTAGCAAATATATTTAAATAAATATTTTTCAAGGAACACATGATTATATTTATTCATTTCAAGACAGATGACTATGTATGCAACCAACTACTATTAGTCTTTAGTACAAAAGAAATACAAATCCATACCTTACATTTTCAATCACAAGGAAACCAACTTATAAATTCTCTACACCTTCATTTCTAACCTATCATGCCAATATTTTGACTACTAGAACTTTGATTATGCCAATAGCTTGTATAAATGACAAGAAAAATTGAGAAACCATCACATATGTATTCAAACAGCTTCCATTAATCATTTGGGTGATGTATTGGACCAACATTAAATTTTGCCTTGGGCCCCTCAAGATACTAACACTGATTCAAAAAAAAATGGGGAAAGATTTAAAGCTTAATCCATATAGATTTAATTCCATCTGCACCATATTTAATGCTATAAATAAAATAAACATTAGATTTAAAAATTATTTATTATTAAGTTTTTTAGTTATTAAAACCATATAGAAGAAAGAGCATGTGGCACCAAAGAATATTCAAAACATTTTCATAGAATAAAGATAATTATTACCTTAAGCTTATTGTGTCCTAGGTGCTCCTTATTATATATATACATACATATACATACACACACTCATACCTAGTGATTCCAAACTAACCTATACATATCTCGTATAATTTACTAAAAAATTAGACCCATGCATTATATTAATTCTAGTGAATATGTGTTTGGAAATAGGATCAAGTATAATTTATAAGGTGAATCTATGTTCCTAACTATGTAATTGTATAAAATTTAGGCTTTTTGACCTATGTATATTTTCACAGAAATAACCATTTTTAAAATAAAAAAACTTACTTATATCCTTTTAGCTATAAATAGCCTCTAAAATTTTCTCTGACTAATACCTATAATTCTCGGTCATAGATCAAATAATTCCTACTAGCATCATTTACATTCTCACTAAAATAGGTAATGTGCTTACTCTCTTGACTTAACATTGCTTCTATGGCTATTCTACTTGTATCACAAACAAGCTAAAACACTTTTTCAAAGTGTGGTAAGGCTAACACTGGTTGTTTCATCACCATCCTCTTCAAAAATTTAAAGCTACTCTATATTGAAATAGTCCAGTGCAACTTTTTATCTCCCTTCATAGTCTTTGTGATGGGTGCACATATGATGCTGAAATTTCTAATATTTTTTTCTAGAAACTCATTAACCCATGGAATCCCCTTGCTTAAAACATACTCATTGGTGAAGTCCAATCCAAAATTTCCTTTACCTTATCGAGATCCATCTTCAAACCATATCTGGAGATGACAAATTCCAAATATACTATCTCCTATTGCATGAAACTACACTTCTTCAAGTTCACTAGTAATTGCTCTCCCTTCAGCTTATCCAACACCAAATTTAAATTCTTAAAATGCTCCTCCTTAGAATGAATGAAAATTAAAATTTCATCCAAATATACTATCATAAAAATAATTGTGAAAGGCTTCAAAAGTTCATTAATGAGTCTCATAAATGTACTCAAAGCATTTAACAAACCAAATGGCATGATCAGACACTCATTCAACCCATCAATCATCTTGAATATGGTATTCCATTTATATCCTTATCTTATATGGATTTGATGATACTTGCTCTTAAAATCTATCTTAGTGAAGTACCTATATCTACTCAAATAGTCCATTAAATCATTCAAACTTGGTAATGGAAATTTTACTTAATGGTGATATTATTTATTGCATGCAAATTCATACACATTCTCCACTCTCCACCTTTCTTCGGTGTCAACAAAACTAGAACTACACATGGGTTCAAACTCTCACATATTAAATCCTTCCTAAAAAACTCCTTCACCTACTTATTTAACTCCTCATTCTCTATCAGAGTCAACCTATAAGATGATTTTTTAGGTAAATTCACTTTTGACATTAAATCCATATGATGACTAACACTCCTTATAGGTATTAATCCATCTAAAAACTCACTTGTCATAATATCAACATAATATTTTAGCATATTATGAACCTCAATAAGAAAATCAGTTACTATAGTAGCTATCACAACTTGCACAAGATTTTAAATTATAACAAAACATATTTATTCCTCTTTAGCCACCTTCAATAAACTTTACCAGATACTAACATTACTTTTGAACTATTATCCACCTCATCTTCTTTATCATTCAATGGACTCAATGTGAATCTCTTTCCATCCTTTGTAGTGGTGTAGATGTTTGCTTGTTTATCATGCAAGGATACCCTATCAAGATACCATGGGATATTCAACAACACATGCCACACATCCATGGACATGATATCACATAAAAATTCATCCTTGTATGAACCAATTTGAAAATTCACCACACACTTCTCATCCATCAACACTTGATATCCTTTAAGAAACCATGTATGGTGTAGGATGCATGAAACATTTCAGCCCAATATTTTATACCATTTATTGAGAAATTAAGTTGTCCATGATACCACTATCTATCAAAACTCTACATTACTTACCTACAACCTTATAAACATTTCAGAATAAACTCTTTATTTGTGTTGATTCATCACCTCATTGGTTGGTTTCAAAAACACTCTTTTATTCAATAAAGCATTCATTAATAATTACATTTAACCAATCAAAATATAATAGCTCCTAACAAAATCAATAATTTGTGATTTAATATCCATAATTGCATTTCAATAAATATTAATAATATATGATTAAACATAAAACTTCCACCGAAAAATATTAATAAAAATAATTACTAAATAACTATTTCCATGTTCATGAATAAAAAAGCAATATGAAAACATATTTTTATACAATACATCATTGTTTTTGTATCTTATCTTATACATAATGCATATGCTATATTTTATTTTGTGATACATATGTTGATGGGTTATTCGGTACACCAACTTAGGTCAGATGGTCACCCATTAGCCTAAAGGAGACCTGAAAGTCTTCCCAAGGTTTATGTATGTTGGGTCACAACATACTAAGTAGACTCAATTGGTCTATGTAAAATTATTCCAATATAAGGGGCCTTTAATGGTTTTAAATTTAAAACATAATTTTAGCTTCCAATGGATTAGAGGAAAATGTGAGTAAGTTTGTTTATCCAATGTGAGTTTTAAGAATGTGATGGGAATGAGAATAAACATACGTGTAAATGATCTACCCTGATTAAAATTAGTGTTTTTGAGTTTCATGAAAGGAAGTGCGGCTATATTTTAACACATTTTCAATCCATTACTTGAATATTCAACAATGCACATATAATAATAGAAGAGTTTTTAGCAATCAAGATAAACATTAAATACGTATTGCATCTAGATTTAGTTTAAACCCTAGCTCTAAAAAATTATAAAAAATAAAAATAGAGGGAAAAAGAGGGAAAGAAAAGCTAGCTGAAATGAAATTAAATTCAATCTTCTTGATTGAATGAACCTACAAAATTAATATCCTGCCAGGCCAACAAACACACAACCACTAACACAGATAATGTAAGAGTCTAAGGAGCAGGAAATTAAGAATAAAGATAACGCATCTAACTTTTACATGCACATAAAAATGAAAACAAACTTATATAACTTTAATTAATAATAATGTTCGCTTGAATAACACAAGTTCATGTTTACATCCACTATTCAGTTACAATTTTGGGTAACATAACAACAATGCCAAACATAAATGGGATAAAAAATATCCTAAAAATTAATATAAAATGGAAAGAAAAAGACTGGTTCAATATCCCCCTTCTTATCAATAAAGAACTAGTCCCTAATTTTTTTTCAACATTTTAATATATAGAAATTCCATGCCACAAGGAAGGAATTTTCCCACTAAAATGAGGTTGAAGTCATCAATGCTCCCCACTAACTATTACTTTCCTTCCAAATGTTGTGCCACATTCATTTTTGTCTTTTTAAATACTTGAAAAAGAAAAAATAAACAAGTTAATAAGCCAATTGAAAATACTTTATAAATCCAATTTAAAACTTGTTATAAGAATGTGAATAGGTTTTGATCCAGACATAATTTCCAAAAATTTATTACATCACCTCGTTCGACCTAAAACCAACTTCATGGTGCCAAATATGATATGTCAAATAGAACCATGGTTCAAAAGATATGGACAAAAGGTCTCTCTAAGTTGTTTGAGCCCCAAAATGGGTAATTTTCAAATTTGAATAAAATTTTATTTAAAAAATAATAATAATAAAATAATTAATTAAACTCTAAAAATATTAATTCATTTGAATTGAATTAATTTAATAATTTTTTTTGAATAGTTTAATTAATCAAAACTAATTGAAATTAATTAAATTAAAAAATAATTCAATTATAATAAATCTAAACAATTTAAAACTTTAGCCAATAACAAAAATCTCAATTTTAAATTTTAATCACATCTACCTCCATTTCACTCTTATTTAAATTTTGACTTTGATGGCTCCCAAGATCAAATCACTCCACCCACTTATTTTTACACCACATGCACATTTCATAATGCTTGACTTATTTTCTGAAGAGGATGGATGATTAATCTTTTGAAATAAATATTAAAAAATGAAATGAATTAATTTTAAATAAACTAAGTTGATTTAAAATTAATCTAATTGTGAATGGTTGTTAGTTCAATTGGTGAAGTTGCTTGGCTCACAAATAGCCTACTAGGGATCAATTCTTTCTACTAGAAAAATCTAACATGTGAAAAGGGATGAGGCCAAGATCATGCCCCGAGTGACTTTGGTGAAATGGATACCCCTTAGTACTTAGTTCTTAGCTTAATATCACTCCATAAAGCAATGATTCATAAAAAAATTAATCTAATTGAAAATTTACTATTTTAATTTTAAATGAATTTAAAATCAAACTAATGAAACTAAAATTAATTTAATTTTGAATGAATTTAATAAATGTAAGTTACTCAAAATAAAATTAGATTTAATTAAAACATATAGGCCAAATCATCTATAAATATTTTCATCCCTGCCAATTACTTCTAGGTGTACTCAGTGGCTACACATGACAGAGGAAAAATTATTCAATTTGAGCCCTTTCAAATATGAAACAAGAATGTTACATGGTCTTAGAGGCCATCCTACTATAGATACTAAAATCTGATTATATATGGCATCTCAGTATTGTACACTTGAAAAATACCAATCAGGACTCTACCCTTCAATTCTAAACCTTTTTGTTGCCAAAAGGATCACATTCACCATCTTACTTTGACTAACTACTTATCTTATGGATCAACCCAATAATTATAATGATCTAAATTACCTTTACACTACATAAATATTAAAACATGATTTATATCCTTCACTGATATTTATAGACCTTTAATGGTTTTCTACCCTACTAAACACTTATGTTTGCAAAGGAACACTAACATTGATGCTAGTGGCTAAATTATTTATCAAGTGTTCGTTCCTCAAAATTAATCTAAATTATAAATATTTCTAAACATATGGGTCAATGTATTTATTTTATTTAACCATTTTGTGAGATATTTTTTTAAAAGTGTGGTATAAATACAAATAAAATCCTACTCATTATTCATCTAGAAACTACCAAGTAAGAACCTATATAAGCTCATTCAAATAATTACACAAATAAATTATATTTCCCTATTATTCTATATTTATATATTAGTCATAGGAGTAGTCATATTATAGGTATGAAACATTCAAATAATATTCCATGAGTAGTATTTGTCAATTTAAAAGCTAGATCATTGCATGACCTTGCATATAACATATTGCACCCTTATGCACACACAAGAACACACTTAAGAAAGAATTATATATGTTTGAGGCCTTCCTTGGAGTATTGGATATGTAGGTAACACTCATTTACAAAGGGGTCCTTGAGGCCAACACAACTTCATGATCCTACTGACCCATTTTTGGTAAGATGACATAACTTAAGGTGAAGACCTAAGATTTGAGTTATACATAGTCACATAGAGCCTATGCATGTGATCAAGATATATCAACATAAAGATGATAAAAAACCCTAATAGGTTAAGGGTGTCACTTATCAATATAATGAATATTTAGTATAGGATAGAAGCATTGAGTGATGGATAAAAATGTCAATGCAAGTGTCCATAGGTCAATGGAAGTGTCCAAGCCTCCAAAAATAATATTTTCAAAATTTGATGATGGGATCCTAAGCATCAGTCTTCTTGTTTCCATACCTGATTATCTTATATCCACCTATACATTATAAAACTAAGTATTATCTCTTCTTTATGCTACAATTATTACAATATCATTTGGTATTTTACTTTCTATATTTGGTAATTGTACATATTCAATATATTGTGTTATCTAAATAAATGCAATTGAATTTCTTTATAATATTTTTATTCATCTATTTGAATAGACTATTGTAACCCTTTAACCCTTAACCAACCATTAAAAAGGGGTTAAATATTTGGTGAACTTGAGTCTTCTCATACAACTCCTAGTTTACTTTAGGTTTTTTGTTTTCAGTAATTTGTAGATCTGATTTTTTATTACTTTTGTTATCTTTGTTTGCATTTATAAAATATGGAAAATGTTAAGAAAGATCATTTATAAATGGATTATAAAGAATCCTTAATCAACCATATAAATACAAATAAATAATTAATTAATACATTCTTACATGTTACATAAAAAGAAATCAATAAACATGCTAAGGCTAGTGCATCCACATCCAATAATGGTGAACCCTTAGATGGTACTACTATCACCACATCCTCTATTATAATAATTAATATTTAAACCCAATTACCAATTTCAATGCCTAAATCAATACAAGTGGTGTTTTCA
Organism: Torreya grandis; assembly: GCA_037957365.1. Lineage (NCBI taxonomy): Eukaryota > Viridiplantae > Streptophyta > Pinopsida > Cupressales > Taxaceae > Torreya > Torreya grandis. The sequence goes on along the minus strand of JARHVA010005409.1, from coordinate 484,296 downwards.
TCCCCTTTGATGGATTTTCAAGTCTCAATATAAATTCTAATGGGTCTACTGTGCAAACTCTTTTCCAAGTTATTCAATATTTGGAAGTTAAAGTTACCAACATTGAAAAAAATGCTTTGAAATCAACTCATGCTATTGATTAAAAAAATGTATTACATAATCCTATAGGACCTAATATATCTTCTCACCCTTTGCCAATTGGTTTTGATACACCCAAGTTCACATTTTATAATGGCAAAGGTGATCTTAAACATCTTTGATCTTTCTATGCATCATGCCTTGATTATACTTCAAATGATAATTTTGTGACCAAATTATTTCCAAGGTGCCTAAAATACTATGATTTAAGATGGTTCTACCATTTACCAATCTAATTAATGAAAGCATTCAAACCTCTAGTGAATCAATTTCTAGCAATTTTTTCTATCAACATCATTGAAAAGATGTCATATGCACAAATTGATAATATCAAACAAATAACCAATGAAACTATTAATGAATATGTTTTGAGGTACAAAATAATGTTGGACAAAATGATAAATCCAATGGCAGCAAGGAGCTTTAAGGCATATTCAACTAAAGTTTGCTTGTACTATTACATGAGTCTATTGTCTTTAAAAATTTTAAATCTTTTGATAACCTATGACATATTATCTGAGATCTTGAAATGAAACTTATTTCATTGAAAAATCTTATTCATGTACCAAACACACTGACTACATCTAATATGAAGTTTCATATCAAACCAAGCTATAAGGTTAAACTTACAGAAACTAAAAAGGAAGCAACCATAATCATTAATGCCACGACATAGAAACCTAATCAAATTATATTATCCAATGCACCTAAGAGATAATTTACAAGATTACCTAAGTCTCCATATTCATTTCTTAAGAATTTTGTGGAGTGTCATCTCATATCTCTCACTACTCCTATAGAGGTTGATACGAGTTGACCTATACCAAAAAGATATGATGTTCATGCATATTGTGATTATCATCAAGACACCAATCATTCTAAAAACAAATTTTATACCTTGAATCACAAGATCTAAGACCATATTGACTATCAACAACTTAATTTTGATGATCCTCCAAAGGATTCAAGGTCACAACTTGGTGACCATAAAAAACAAAATATGTTTAATGACTCATTACAAGACATTCTAAGAAAGATTTGGAAGTGTAAATGACATATAATTCAATATTTATCCACTATATTATAGGCATCCATTATATGAGATTATTAGCACACTTACACAAACTATACCTCCTATGGTTCAGATACCTATTACATTTGATGATAGTGAAATTATGGTTGATGATTCATATATTCACTCATTATTTGTTAGATCATAACTTGATCATCAACTTATACATAGTATTATGGTCAATAATGGTTGTAGTGAGAATGTATCTACCATGATGTTACTAAAAAATATGGGATATACGCATGATCATTTATACTATTCAACGAAAATGGTCAAAACATTTCATGAGATATCACAATGGGTTACTGGTGAGATTGATTTACCTTTACAAGTTGGTCCAACACACGTGATTGTAGACACCTAAAATTGGCCACCGATAACCTCCAACTAGGCTTTTGACCAATTTCTACCTAAAACACATAATTTGACCTAAAAACACTAAAATGTATTAAATGATGTGAAAGTGACATATTCAAATGCTAATTTTGTCTAGGGTATCCCTAAATGGGGCAATGCAATTTATGGGCCAATTAACTTTGGTCAGATCATTCTAAGTCAAAATGCCAATTTTACACTTGGGTGCTTTGGATTGCTCTTTTCTATAAAATATATTACATAATATATATGCCTTTGTTATTTTCTATTGATAACATCCTAAATTGGATAATAGATCCAACATATTTGACATTGACTTCCAATTCTAATCTAGTCAAATTTTAGACCAATAACAAGGCATTCTGATCAATTTGAGTAATTTGTGCACAAAGTACTTAAACATGCTTAAGAGCTAATTAAACCAAATTAGAGCCTAATCAAGAATTCCATGGAAACTTGTTGAATACTTGTTTTTAGAAATGAATGTTGAATATCTACATCATCATATGACCTCATTTCATGGGAAGACATCCCTAGGCCATAAATGCCACAAGTTTCAAGATTCATGCCCTCCATGCCTTTTAATTTCTCCTTCTTCCAATGTCATGATGAGGATAATTAAAAAATTAATTCCAAAAATTAAATTAATCCTCAACCACACATCTAAATCTTAGGATGGATGGTTGAGGTTGATTCTAGACATTTACAAAAATCTATAAATAAGAGGCCTTACCACATCATTTCTAAGACTTGAGAATGTAAAGTTATAATGCAAGATTGGTTCCAAAAGCTTCATGAAATTAGTGTTACCATGCCAAATTGATTCCAAGCCAAGCCAAGCTACAAGCCAAAAATTCCAAGGAGAGATGGAGGTAGCCAAACTTCCATTGCTACGGACTTCATGAGCACAAGCTGAGCAAACCACTACTATAAAGGCATTTGGAGCATCCAAGGAAGGTGAAGGAATTATTATGTTTTATTCCTTACTTTTTAGTTGTGTTTGTCATTTTTTTTGTTAACTAATCTCTCCCTAGTGTCTAGGCCTAGAGATGTTATGCTATTAGTGTGTTTATTTCATTTTGTTTTCATTTTGGAACTAACACCATACTAACCATCCTCTCTTGAGTCAAATTCTTAGATTACAGTGATCACTGCCTTTTTTATTATACCATACATGAGAGTATTTGATATGTTTTTGGGATTACATTTGATATTTAAAATCCACATGATACCTTCAAAAGTTCATGGGTTTAGTAAACACATTCATACCCACAAGATAATTATAGTTTATGAAATTCTGTGTGAACATACACTTGAATAATAGAAGTTTACTCAAAGATAACTAATTATCAAATATGATAAGGTTAATCATGCATGAAAGGGTAAACAAAAGGTAATTCTCTTTCCTAGGTGTCCAATGATTAAGAGACTTACATTAGAGATACACATTGAACTCCATGGAGTCTTCATCTACACCTACATGGTTTACCCAATTGCTAAGAACAAATAAGCATGTTCTATTTACAAATACACCAAATAAACTACATAAGACTAAACAATGGGTTCTAATAACCATTGATCATTCTATTACCTCTTCATAAACACACATACTGATGATACATATATAGGGTACCACATATTCTATAGTTCCAGATATCACTCACACACACACACACACACACACACACACACACACACACACACACACACACACACACACACACACACACACACACACACACACACACACACACACACACACACACACACACATCCCCTATTAGTATCACTAGTTTGATGTATCATATTCCAATATCATATCTTCCTATAAACACCCCTTAGATGGGATCATATGCTAGATTATTTCTGTCTAATTATAATTAAAAAATTCAAACAAATCACATACTCCAAAAAAATCAAATTAAATAATACAAAAACAATCAAATAAATAAAAACCATAAAAATTCATTCAACATACACATGTTCAATAGCTCCTTTGCTTCTATGTTGTTTATTTTATGCTAGTATAAGCATATAATTTATTTTCTATACACACATAAGATTCATAGGAACTTGAGTTTCATACAAACATATATTATATCCATGATACATGCACATGCAAATGTTGGACCTTTCTTCTTCCAACATGATACACTACATTGGGGGCATCTTGCTTCTATTTGATCATTATAGATATATTATTTTATGATCACTTATACATTATCATGTTGAGCCTATATAATAAAACTTACACATGTATATACTCATGCTTAAATCTTATACTATGTACTTGATCTTATATGTTACATGATATTTTTTATTAGCACATATATGTAGGGACTAGTATGATATGTTTATGATAATTGCTTATACTTCATTTATTCACATTGTCACTTCCTTGAGTGTAATTCTTGTTTTTTATTGTATTTATTGGTGAAAATTTGAATAATTTACTTTCTTATGGGACCCTATTGTATTTATTATTTTTCTTTGTGTGTGTACATTTGAATATGTCCTCTCTTCGAGTGTATGACATTTGAACATGCCCCTTGTTTGCAATATCCTTAGACCCTTTTTTGTGTGACATTGAGTGATCTTGTGTGTGTGTTTAATTATTTATTGAGATTGTAATATTAATTTATAGATGTTTCCATGATCCATATAATGCATATTAAGCATTTTTATGATCACATATTTCAAGTTTCATTGATATATCTACTTAGACATGCTACTCCTATATGCGACATGATTCATACAAACATAATTTAGTTATCTTATCCTTTTAAGTTAAGATGAATACCATATTATAAAATAATAAAGGGAGGAATATTAGTGGGGTCATGCCATAGAGACATGAATCCACACATGCACAATTGTAAACTTTTGATATAGTTTACAAGATTTAGATAGACATTTGGGTTAGAATCATATACATTTGGCATTGATTTTTATAGATTTGGGACAATTTTTTTCAAATTTGTGATAGATATCATACAAAATTATAGAGAAGAGGTTAAAATTTGAAATATACTTAATATAGAAACAAAATAGAGGTGCATATGCCATGCAAGGGCACCAAAAATTACAAATACATATTCAAAACATTTTACCATGAAACACTATTTTGAGTTTTTCCTATTTATAGTAGTTGGATTATTTGAGTAGTTTGGTTAAGATTATACATTATTAATGGCATTAACACTACTTAATTTTTTATAGGTTGAGTTGGTTATACCACTTAGCTTATATTTATTATACATTCACTTGAGTTTTATGATTGAGATTTAGTGATCTCAATAGATTTGTCACAACTCAACCTTGTACTAGATTGGGGGAATAATTACCATCTAAATTTCCTCTCAAAACTTTTAAGGTTTAGTTTTGAACCTCTTTCAACTCCAATTCTTCATAAGGAAACATATTTACCAAACCAAAGTACCAAGGGGAAACATGATTTCATAAACACACAAGTGTACTCATTCATTACTCTCTTTACTTTGTAAGAATTTAAATTATTCAATTATAGATTATATGCATTGATTTATACTATAATATGCTCTTGGTTACAAGTCATACACCAATCAAAAATTCACTAGGTCTCAAACAAATGCAAGATGTATTGTACACACCTAGGTATGCATTTATTTCCTTTAACCTAGTAATTTCATACTTATGCATTACTAGATTTGGGGGGAATATAAGTATTAAAAATTTAATTATATATAACATCTTAGTCTTGTAAACTTTACAATACCAATCAGGGATCTACCCTTTAGTTTTAAACCTTCCTTCTACCAAAAATCTTGCATTCACTATCTCACTATTCCTAACTACTAATCTTATGGATCGATCATATCATTATTATGACCTAGATCACCTATAATTCAATACAAATAATATTCCATACATGATAAAAACATCATGCCATAGATAGAGGCATCACTGCAAGTACCCATAAGTTTTTAGAAATGTCAAAGCCTCCAAAAATAATATTGTTAAAATCTAATGATGGGATCTTGAACATCAATATACTTGTTTCTATACATGCACATATCAAATCCGTTTGCACATCTAAAAACTAGCTAAGTATTATCTCTTTTTTATGAGATAGGTAAAATAAAGCTAATTTTATAGGTCTCTAACAACCATAAGTTTAAAACAATTAAGACCCATAGTAAAAATATTAAGCCCCATAGGATACAAGGTAGAAGTCCTTCAACCAAATTGATGCAGTCCAATAAGTAAGTAAAAACTAAGAAAAAACAATATATACAAAAATAGCCCTAAATAGAAATAGAGGGATATTTAGAGTTAGATTTCTCATGTGATGCAACTTGTTCTATTTCCTTAGTCTTCACTAACAATAATTCTTGGTCAATTCTACCTCGAGTTCATTTACAAGGTCCTTCTAGGAGAGCCTATTTGGAATTATTCTAAGGAATTTTGATATTCCTTTTGACTTTTAGAGTAGGTAGAGTATCTTTAGTATTTTCCTATATCGGCTCAAGATTTCTTTCTCTCTCCAACAAAGGGAATTTATTTTCCTTTTTTTTGTCTAATTCATACTTAAGCTTAACTATTTCAGATTTTAGGTCATTTCAATCCTTGATGAGAGAGGTCATGACCCTCCCTATACCTTCCAATTTATCTAAAAAGACTCCCAATTTTATACTATGTTCGATGTTCGTATCTACCATTCTACAAGTTTCCATACTTTTAGAGACATCATCCTCTTTCCAAGGTATGGTAATAGTTCTAGGCTAAGTATTATCTCTTCATTGTGTTGAAATTATTAGAATATCAACTGGTATTTTACTTTTTATATCTGATAATTTTATAGATTCAATATATTATTTTATCTGAATAAATTTAATTGGCCTACTTTAGAATACTTTTATTCATCCATTTAAGTAGGCTATTCTAACCCCTTAACCCTCAAATAACTATTGAAAATGTTTAAATAACCTGATAGAAAAAAGGTCAAGAACTCATCTTTATACTAAGAGTAAATATGAAAGCTAGTCTTCTTAAATAAATATATGCAATGAGGGATGTGTGAATGTTTTACTACACATGCAAACCAAGATATGGCCAAAAAAAAATAGACATAAATAAGCCAGTCCAAGACCATTTTGTCACTGGGGGGTCTTCTTGTACTGGTGAAATGGAGGTTGAAAGTGTATTTTTAGGCCAAGTGCCAAATATGAAAGTTCCTTGGACTTGATCTTTACAATGAATTAGGTTTTCAGGCTTGACAATACACACAAATTTAAAAAATATTTTAATAATACATATGATTACAAGTGAATAAATAAGAGTGAAAAATCAAGGCTAATACTAACCAACCCAAAATAATAAGTGAGAGTGGATGTAATAGTAAAAATATATATACCATGATTTTGGGAGAAACAAGGGCATGTTGTGCAAACAACATATGGTGACTCTACTTGAAAATACTCTTGAGTATTTTGGAATGAAATAAACACGTATACAAACCTAGGACCTCTGGATGAGATTGTGTATGGAACATGAATAAATATGAGAAAGGAAAAGGAAGGAATAGATGCAAGAATAAATTTAATATTTTCATTGACCTGTGTGTGAAAATGAGTTCATTACCACTCCATAAAACTTACAATGACTAGTTACCACAACCTTGATCATCAAGCTAGTGAATTCTACCTTGGGATAGATGCCTAAAAATTGATCCACTTTCAGATAAGCATCCATAACCTTGATGAATATGTATCTAATCCCATTCAAGGCCTCACTCTATTACCATTCAGGCATCTATAGTCTTGTTAGAGGTCCTTTCATCTTGGGGGAAACATTTTTTAACCAGTCAAGTTTCCAGTTAGAAGGTATTTCTATGGACTCTATATGACCTTTTTGAATTTGGATAGTACCACTAAGCCTTTTAGCATATGGTAGATTTTATAGGATCTTTGGGTGGTTCGTATTGGTCATATTGTATACAACAGAAATATTAATAGAGGCATACTTAAATTCACCAAACATTTCTAAACCAAAAAGGGAGGTGAACAAACCCCAACAATCTAAAGAACCAAACTTGACTTCTTTACATCCTTTATCACAGACTGTGACAAAGAGGTTAGGAAAATCTATAGTACATAAAAGTGATGGTAGAACTGTGAATATTCTTCCTAGATCTTTGTCTATAAATTCTTCTATTCTTTCTCCTTCCAGACCATCAACCTCTTCTTCTCGTAGAGCTATAAAAATAGGCCATATCTTGATTGAAGATGAATAAATCAACCAAGGATTGATCCAAAAGATCAATTACCTTGCACAATGATGAATCTTCCTAGAGAAGATAGCTTAGAATTTTATACAAAAAATAAAATGACTCTGTATAAAGGTAGAAGATGGCCACCTCATAAAGGAATTCATAAGTAGTCCATAGGAATAGTTCAATATTTTTTTGCTGCTTACCAAGGAGAGACTGAACCTTTAAATGAGTTTAAAAATCAGAATTATACTTCAAGGTTCAATTCTCACCTCTCAGATAATTTTGATGATCTCTGTAGAGATGTTTTGTACATTAAAACTAGTATAAACAACACTAATACTCTTTGTACAAATATACAAAGACATTTGTCTTCCATTGATTCTAAACTAATAGCTTTAGATGAAAGTCTTGAATGGCTTTCTAAACAAAATCAACAAGTAGAATCCTCTATTAGCCAATTAACTACCAGAGTAGTTCTCATCCCAATTTTAAGCCCAACAAAAAGCACCCCAATACTATTCTCATGCAAAGGACACATGTCCAATTACAGCCTCAGTACCTCAATATTGATGATCTGCTAAATCCCTTAAATGATATTTTAGCATGGTGTAACTCCATGAGAGTAATCACTATTAATTCTCATTTAGATCTAGTAGGTACTACTAATTTTGCTTCTAAATTCTTTTGGGGTATTTTAAATCAATGTTGGGATTCCATGACTGAAGCAAAACAATTTGAAAGGGTACATAACTAGCCTGATCCTCTAGCTACTTTATTTCATTTACTCATTAATGAGTTTACACCTCCAGTCACAAATTATGAACTGGAATCCAAAAAATGGTTTCTCAAAATGGAGGTTTGTGATCTAAAATAATTTGATGCTTTTGCCAAACAATTCAAAGAATTGGCATATGAAAGTAAGAGCTTTTCTTCCACTAAAATTAAGATGAAATTTTTGCATGCATTACCATATAATCTTATTGAAGACCTCTCTCTCTCTCTAATGTCATTGATTTTTCTAAGCAGCAAGCTATGTGCTTAGTCTCTAAGACTAAGTCTATTCAAAAGTTCACCAAGCATCAAACATCCTAGACTGCTCTAGCATTTCCTAAAATAGCCCCATTTAGTTGTCGACCATTTGTACAACCTTGCAAGCAAAAATAACATCGACACAAGCATCTTTCTTTCTAGTGTCACTCTTTTCCTTGTAAGCATTCTTATGCTCCTCCTCACTGTTTCCTCAAAAAACATCATACTGCTTGACCTCCTTCCAAACAACCCATTTGCTACATTTGTCACAAGCCTGGTCATATTGCTCCCCAGTGCCATTGCAAAAATCATGTAGTTAAAGTTGTTTTTACTTCCAACGTGGTAATGTGGTGGGATATTGTTGATTCTAATGAAGATCTCTACCTATAGGATGACATCTATGAACCAATTCTAGATGATCTGCCCGAAGAAGATCTAGAAGACAATGAAGATATAGATGCTCTCGAGTCATTAGCTAATGACTTGGAATAATTGCTCACCAACATGCAATGCCCATGGTACCGACCTCAGCATCATGATCATTAAAAGCTATCATATGAAGCACATGGAACCTGGTCTCGACATCACCATGAATTACTAGAATGCAAAGAAAGACCAAGGACACTAGGATACTCCAGAGGAGAAGGATCAACCAGAGGGAGACAGCCCTCAATGCCTCAAATACCTCCAACATTGCAAAGGCCTCAGCATCCTCTTTTGCAATTTCAAAGCTCTTTCAAGCCAAGTGCCTCTTGGATCAAGAATAAATTTACCAGCACCGATTCTCTAAGAGAAATAGCAGCACCAAAGATAGAGCCACAATGGGATATATTGATGCCCATAGAAGAAAAGGAAGAGGATGAAGAAGTAGAAAGCTCTTTCTACTCAGATCAAGATTATTGTCTAGGTGAATGTAGTAATATTTAAAAAGAAGAAGCAGATCAAGAACCAAGAGACATCTACCTTGAACAATCTCTTGTTTAAGATCCAGGGAGAGAAAAATTGGTATGTACAAGCATTCCTCCTTACAAATTCCACAACCAGCTTATCTAACACAACTGATCAATGGAAAGTTTTCCCAATTTATCACTGTAGAAATTAATGGCAGACTTGTAGATGCCCAAATAGATATAGGCACTTCTCTCTCTTTTGCTAAATCTCAACTCATCCATGACTGGAAGATATTGGATGATTCCATGGCTTACAAGAGCCTAGATGTCCAAGGGAATAGTTTTATTTGTAACAAATATAAACATTTTAGGTACAAGATAAAATTTTCCATGCTGATTTATTTGCCTTAGATAGGATTCCTGTAGATATCCTATTAGGTGGCACCTTTATAGATAGATACTCACCTTATGGATCCACTACAAAGAGTATCATGTTTACTATAGAAAATGAAAGGCTTTGAGTTCCTCATCTCATTTATGCCACTGAAAAATTTCCTAGTTCAATGACTCAAATGCCTAAGATAATAATCCCTGCTGAAATCCAAAATATAGGGGAAAAGATCAAGACCACTATCTGTTCTGACAACCCTCAATAGTTTTGGTTAAAATTTATGCCTGAGATGGATATCAACATCATCAAAGGTAAAAATATGAAAATTGGGAAAAGAATCCCAATACCAACATAGGATTATAAAGATATGGAACTACATATCAAAGAATTGGAAAGTAATGGTTTCATTGAAAAATCAACTTCTCCTTATTGTTGTTATGCATTCATGGTTAACAAACATTTTGAGCAGAAGAGAGGAAAGAAAAGAATGGTCATAAATTATTGACCATTAAATGCCATTACCCAGCCATTTCCATATCCTATTCTAGATAAAGCTATTTGATTGAGAAGGTAGCATCATGTAAATACTTCTCCTAGTTTGACTGTAAATCTGGCTTTTATCAAATCAGATTCAAATAAGCTGACAAAGAAAAGACAACATTCAGCTGCCCTTTCAGCCATTTCCAGTGGATAGCAATGCCTTTTGGGTTGATGAATGCTCCCACATTTTATCAAGCCCATATGGATAAAATATTTCAAGCGACTTCTAACTTTTTGTGTGTGTACATAGATGACATTCTAATTTTTAGTCATTCGCTTATTGACCATTTTACTCACCTCTCCAGATTCTTTGAATTGGCACAAAATGCAATAATTATTTTATGAGAAACAAAAATTTAGTTATGCAAGACTAGATGCAATTTTCTTAGAATGGTGATTCAAGATTCAAAACTGCAAGTTCGACCACATATCAAAGAAAAGGTCATTAGTTTTCCAGACATTCTGGATAAACCTAAACTTCAAGCCTTTTTGAGATTACTGAATTATCTGAATAGCTTTTATCCTAACTCTGGTGAAGATATGTTTCTTCTTCAAGAACTTCTCCAAAAAAAGAAAGATTTTCAATGGAAGGAAGAGCATACAACAGCCATTTAGAAGATCAAATCTAAGATGGGCTCACTTCCTGATTTACGCATCCCAAAATCTGATTAAATGATAGTTTATATTGATGCCTTCGATACTACATGGGGAGGAGTACTTGTTTGTGTACATAACAATAAAGAATTTATCTGTGAATTCTCTAACGGAGTATTTAGTACTGATGTGTTTACATGGATTTCTTTTGATAAAGAAATCTATGTTGTAAAAAAGTGTTTAGAGAAGTTTATGTTAAAAATCTTACACTTGCCCCATTTCACTATAAAAACTGACTGTACTAGATTTTTGACCTTTAGAGAAAAGGATCATGGTCAAAAAGATAGTCGTAGTAAATATTGTAGATGGCAAGATTTTTTCAACTAGTTTAACTTCTCAGTAGAGCACATTAAAGGTATTGATAATGTAACAATAGATTGGCTCAGTAGAAATCCACCTACTACACTTATGCATCAGCCCATTCCTAGTTTCAATCTGACCAAAATCTACAATCAAGGATTTGCATCTTTAAATATCTTGGTCTAAGAATAAATACTTCATGAAGGGCTACATCTGAGATATACTTGAATATCTTATGTAGTAGGACAGGATTTACAAATGTCTTTCACAACAACCATCCAAGCAAATCATCATCAGAATACTAGTGTAATAATAATTGAAAGGTTAAATAGTGAATTTCTCTTCCACCAGTTTATTGAACTCTTAAAGCATCCCCTCTGGACATGGATGGTAAGAATCAGGTCTTCACATAATGAACACCTCTACCAATGGGTGGCAAGATATGATCCTCACCGTATACATGAAGAAGAAGATCATGAACAAGATATAGTTGTCCATACGATTATCATATGATAGCTGCAATGGGAATCTTACTTCTACATCAATCCTCACCATCATGCATGCAAAGTTAGACCTCACCATTGGCATCTTTCCATCACATTTTAGATAAGGTGTCTTTTCCAACTGATCAGTGAAAATGACCTATTAACAGAAGTGGAAGCAATGTTGGACCCATAAAGCTAGACATCCTCATCTAGCACCTCTAATAGTATATCATTGTAGCCTAACTTTTATGCTGTAAAGTATGATGGGGCATGACACTGCCTTGGCAAAGATTCCAGGCAGGACCTCCCAAAATACTATAAATAAGCCTATCCTCCATGGAGTTATCATCAAAAAATTTCTAAGCTTTAGAAATCTAGTAGCCTTGTTTTAAGAGTATGCTCTTCTCTTGCCCTTCTTGAAGGATACTGAGTGTTTCTCTATATTTTCACTAATTACATTCAAATGAGAAAGAAACTAAGGTTAAGAGGTTATGGGTTTGATGTTACCCAGATTTAGTGCACATCGTATCTAAGCCTTGTGGGAGCTCCTCTTTGGCTGTGGAGGAAACACCTGCAATAAGAATGAAACTTAAACAAGAAAAATGTCAGAAGAGGATATGGTGGACTGCCAAGCTATGCGCTTGGTCCCAGAAGCGTGAAGCTCCTTAAGGGATGACAGTCCACTATTTAAAGATAAAAGTATTGTAAAGGAAGGAATGATAAATGACTAAAGAAATAGAAAATTAGATGGTGTGTACCTATTCCTTGCAATATGTGTATCTTATAATGCTACAAAAGGCTGGTTGAAGGTTTTGTTTGGTCTAAATGGGCTGTTTGGATGGCTTTCTAGTTTGCTGGTTTAGAACACAGTCACTGATGTTGGTGAGTATGTCAAGGTTTGTCAAGTAAATGGTGCTGACGTGGGTTGGTTTGCTGATATCAATCAGGGTTATCAGCCTTGGACAGCTTTTAGAGTATTTTTAGGATAGACAAAGGGGTTTCTAGGAGTTTAGAGGTTGGTGTAGGGTTGCAGGAAGGTGAATGAGGTCTGAGGAAGGGTATAGGTAGAGGATTGGTGTGAAAAGGGTGTGAGAACAAAGGGGAAGGCCTTTCAGCTCCTCCACAGAATAAGTCAGGCCTCTCAACAATATTTAAAAATATCAATGAAAACTAATTGACAATATATTCTAAAATACTAAAATGAAAACCATACTACTTAGCTTTATAAGGTGAAGAACCAGAGATGTCAGAATAGTGATTCTTGTTGTGGCTGATGTGATCGGTGTTGTGAGCCAATGAAGCAAACACAGATTGCTTCAATTCAGTAGCTTGAGGTCCTCATACAATCTTTCAATCTAGTCTCTGGAATGGTTTGTGCAGAGCTTCGGTAGCTAGGAGAATAATAGTTGAGTTTTGGGGCTTGAAATCTCAGAGTGTGCATGCGAATGTGCGAAAAGGCAGGCACAAATCAATGTTTAGAGCTTGGCTTATGTAACTGACGTCGGCAATCCCGCTAGCATCAGCTGTGGGTTAACCAATGTTGATGGAGAGAGAATAGGTAAAAGGGCTATTTTTAGCTCTTTGCTCATTTCTCCACCCACCAAGTGCCTTTTCCATTAGAGAATGGTCAAAATAATGGCTTATGAGACACAGGAGTTGGTTATGGATTTAAGATGGGGTGAGAATCGGTCATGGGTAGTTAGGATTTGGAGGACCTAGTCTCAAGCTGACTGATAGGCTAAGAAATTGTCTTAGGGTGAGGTGTCTAGGTGAGGTGTCCAAGGTGAAGTAATTAAATCTAAAATAAGTAGTTTTTTCAAATTAGCAAGTGTGGGTTAGGAGTGTTAACATTTAGAAGGGGACCAAGGGGGTTGACACAATATTGGTGTCTACATTTGCCCCTTTTTGTCTTGTGGTTTGTTCTAATGAACTACAAGACAAAAATAGATGTAGGTTTCCCCAGGTATGGGATGAGGTATTCCCCCTCAAAGCGAGAATTGAGAAAAGGTAATCTGAAATCGGGTGCCGATTTGATAGGTAGTGGATGGATAGGGTGAGGTTGGAGTGCGAATGCTATAATAATTGAGATTGCATGTATACCACTTCACTTGATAGGTAGGTCAAATTATTGTAGACAAGGTCAAGGAGGACTAAAATTAAAGTAATCGGTCCCCAGCTTATTAGTGGTAGTTGATTGGGTTAAAACAATCAAAGCTGTAGCTCCAATGGTCGAGGAGGACTAAAATTGAAGTAACCGGTCCCCAGTTTATTAGTGGTAGCTGATCGGGTTAGATCGATCAAAGCTATATCTCTAATGGGCATCATGTTCCAAGTATCTGGGCTAGGAAGTGCTCCTAGAAAACACAAAAATGTCACAGATATTGGGGATCAACTTGGTCGTGATCCGACAATAGGTGTGAGGGGTGCGTACAATTTTTTAACTATTCATGAGGTAGCATATGAAATCAAAACAACCAAGGCAAAGTTGTCTCGAAAGTGGTCATTTTTTTTCATCCTTAGCAATTTTCCATATTGGTGATGGTGTATGCTAAAAATAAAATGAGTTTATTTATGCTTCAACAGGTTTCCATATTGGTGATGGTATATGCTTGACATAAATTGTGTTTGGTTAATAGTTTCCATGTGTATTGTTTTCCATAGAAACTAATGTGAATGGGCTATGATAATTTATATAACACAAATTGGTATTTGCATTAAATAAATCATGATGTTATGTTAGTGGTTAGAAAATGTTTTGGTTGTATTTTATTAGAAACATGTGATGTTATTTATGATAAAATTGAGTTGAATGTTAGGTTCATAACTTTATAGTGAAAATTATGAGATGACAATATGCGAGCATATAATTTTAAGACATTGCACCCTAAAAGATAAACTGGCATGTGACGAAGGTGTGTAAGAAGTGAAAGGCACATTGCTCTTTCATTGACAAGGACCATAATGATAACATAGATAGGGTTTTTGCAAACAAAAACCCCATTCATGCATTACATCGTTGACCATTGGTTTTTGTTAGAGAAGCACCCTAATTACTTGACATTAAGTGAGCTCAAAATCCCTTGGGTATTTTGGGGTAATAGGTGTGATTATGTGATATGTGAGGATAGTGTAACCCTTTTTATCAGGGATAACTTTGCCCCTTTTATAGGTAACCCTGAGAATGACTATAGGCAAGTCCATGACTTAATAGTTTGTCAGTCAATTTTTTTTTGTGGTAGACTGATCAATGTGGGAACTCTACTTGGGGATGTTGTTTTTGTTTTGTGGTCATGTGAAGCTGATCGATGTGAGAAGCTTCTGAGAGGGTGCTAGTTTTGTAGTAAAATTTGGGCATAGCCATCCTTCGAGGGAGTGGTCTATATTTTACTTTGTATGTTTTGATTTCTTTGAATAGCTGTCCTTCAAGGGAGCAATCTATTAATTACAATAATAATGTAGCTGTCCTTCGAGGGAGCAGTCTACATTTATAGTTTATGACCTTTTAATATTTTGTTAGGCATCCCAGTTTTATGTTTTTTTTAACTAAACTTTTAGTCATAGACTAGACTATAGAGGTTTAAGGGTTTCCCTTTTATTAGGACAAAGCATTAATGCTTAAAAAAAGGGTTAACTAATTTTTGTAGGGAAAAAGGGTTGAAAAGAATAGGAATGAGGATGACAGGGGTTGCTCAAGGGATGAGCTCAAGTTAATCATCAAGTGAATGATTACTTGGTTAACAGTAGAATGGTCACAGATGCAAGGCATTAAGGGGCTCAGGTTTTGGCTGGCCTTCAAGAGAAGATAGACGATAAGTGCCTAATCCATACTTGTGTGTTACTATGTAAGGTCTAAGCCAATTAGGAGCAAACTTGTCACGTTTTCTTCTTTCCATATTGGTCACGTGTTGGTTTTCTTTAAGGATGAGATCTCTGATTTTAAAATCTCGATCTTTCAAATTTTTATTGTAGGCATGTTTGATGCAATCTTGGTAGATATGAAGATGATTAAGAGCGGCAAGACGATGTTTGTCGAGTAACTCAAGTTGTGTTAATCGATCTTGATGAAAGTCATTGTTAGAGAGTATGTCATGCAAGGAGATGCAAAGAGAAGGTATTTTTACTTTAAGAGGCAAGATGACCTCGATTCCATACACTAAGGAGAAAGGTGTAGCACCTATAAGGGTTTAGATGCTAGTGTGGTAGGCCCACAAAGTGAAGGGAATGTGAGTGTGCCAATCCCTTCCAGTGTCATTAACCACCTTCCTTAAGATTTAGTTAGGATTTTGTTAGAAGCTTCTGCCTGTCCATTTACTTGTGGATAGTAAGGTGAGGAGAAGCTGAGTTTGATGCCAAAAGTGTCGCAAAGCTTTTAGACGGTTTTGTTTTTGAAAGATTTGCCGTTATCGGTGATTATCTTGTGAGGTACACTGAAATGACAGATGATGTGGTGGTTAATGAAGTCAATGATTTTATCAGCTTTAATGGAGATGAGGGGAACAACTTCTACCCATTTAGTGAAATATTCAGTCACTGTGATAATAGATTGATGTCAGAGAGACGAATGAGGGTTAATCTCACCAATTAGATCTAAGCCCCATTGTGAAAAGGGCCATAAATCCTTAGCAACTTGTAAAGCGTGGCTAGGGACGTGAAGTAGGCTAGCATGTTGCTGGCATTTGATACAATGCGAAACATAGTCACTACAGTCTTGGTTAAGAGTGGGCCAATAATAGCCCAAGTAGAGGATGCACTTTGCAATCGAGTTACCACTGAAATGTCCTCCACAAATCCCATCATGGACTTGTTTGATGGCATGAGATGTCTTAGTGGTGGTTAGGCATCAGAGAAGGAGGCCTTCAAAATCTTGTTTGTAGAGAAGACCCCCTAGCATGGTGTATCGAGTATTACTCTTGATAAAAGCCCACCATCCATTGCTATAGAGGTCAAGAGGAATGATAGAATAAGTCAAGTAGTCAACAAGTTGTTTATACCAAACATCATGTGGACTAGAGTTGATATTGCCAAAAAAGTTGATGTTAGTTGAGATATATGAGGGCAACATCAAATGGTGTACCATGACATAGATTCTTGAGGAAGCAGATGAAGATGGGATATGTGAGGTCTGTGTCGGCAAACTTATTCGTAGAGCGAGGAACAGTTTGCAAGAGATAACAGTTGAAAGACCCTAACAATGTGTCAACATGGTTTTTATATCATTGCAAAACTTCATTTTTACAAAAATATGAATCGTTAATCTGATTAACGACTAGTTGTGAGTCATCAAAGATATTGATTGTCTTAATGCCCAAGAAAATGGTAGTTTGAAGCCCCAAAATTAAGGCTTCATACTCAGCCATGTTATTGGTGCATTCAAAGTCAAGCTTGAAGGATAGAGGCATGGGCTCGCCCTCGTGAGGGATGAGAATGACCCCTGCACTCCCACTGAGTTGACATTTAGATCCATCAAAGAACATTATCATTTGATAGGGGATGTCATTAGTGGATAGCATGGCGATAGGCTCATCAGGAAATTCACAGTTAGAGGGTTGGTTATCAGGTAAAGGGGCATTTACTAGTTGGTCAGCAATTATTTGCCCCTTTCTAGACTTTTTTTGAATGAATTAAAAATCAAACTTAGTGAGAATCATGAGCCAATGAGTCATACGTTGGTTTTGGTATGGCTTGGAATGCATGTATTTGAGAGGGTCGGTGTGGGTGATGATGTAAGTCTTGTGGTTGAGGAGATAGTGGTAGAGTTTGGGGGCAGCAAAGACTAATGCCAAGCAAAGTTTTTCAGTATGAGTATACTGAGTTTCATAGTCAATGAGTGTTTTGATTATATAATAAACCGCCTACTCACGATGTTGTTAATCTAGATGTGCGATCATGGCACCTAAGGAATGATCTATTGCTGAAATGTAAAGATAGAAGGGTTGGTCATCTTTAGGTGGAATAAGGACTGGTGGAGAGACAAGATAGCATTTAAGAGCCTCAAAAACCTCTTGGAAATCCTTATTCCAATTAAAGGAGACATCCTTGTTGAGGAGGTGATGGAAGGGTTGGCATCAGTCAGATAGCTGTGAGATGAAGCGATGAATAGATTGAAGCTTCCCTTGCAGGCTACGAAGTTGTTTTAGGTTAGTTGGTGGGGGCATCTTGAGTATGGCCAAATCTTAATTGGATCTACCTTAATGCCATGGAGAGAAATGATGAAACCCAAAAGCTTCCCTGAGAGAACCCCAAAGACACATTTCTTGGGGTTGAGTCAAACATTATTTTGTAGTAGGCGAGTGAATATTGTTTTGAGAATGGTTAGGTGGTCAGGGCAAAGTTTGGATTTCCCCAATAGGTCATACACATAGTCCTCCATGATTTTATGGAGGAGATCATGAAAGATATAAGTCATGGCACGTTGGTATGTAGCGCTTGCATTTTTGAGGCCAAAAGGCATGACCCTATAGTAGAATGTCCCCCATGGGGTGATAAAGGTGGTTTTATGTTGATCTTCTGGGGCAATCAAGATTTGATTATATCCTAAAAACCTATCCATGAGGGATAACATCTCATGACCAGTGGTAAGATCAACAAGTTGGTCGATGTTTGGCAAAGGAAAGTCATCCTTTGGGCAAGCTAGGTTAAGGTCATGATAGTCAATACAAATTTGAATTCTCCCTATTATTTTTGTGATAGGGACAATGTTTGACACCCATTGCAGATAATCAATGGGTTGGATAAATGAGATAGAGAGAAGACATTGAAGCTCCTCTTTGACAAGGAGTGCAACGTGAGGATGCATCCTACAAAGCTTTTGCTTGATAGGCTTAGCTTCATAGTTCATGACGATGTTGTGGATGACAATGTCGGGGTCAATACAGGGCATATCGCTATAGGACTAAGCAAAGGCTTTGCTATGATCAGTAAGGAATGTGGTATAGTCAATTTGTTTCTAGGCATCTAAGGATTGACCAATCTTTAAAATGTGAGGAACATCAGAAGATGGGAGATTAATGTCAATAGTTAATTCATTTAACATAACCTGTGTTTTTGAAAGAAGTGATCATTGTATGCAAGAGTCATCTACACCCATGTAGGTGAGTATGGAATCATCATCCAGGCATTGGACAATGTTGATGCTAAAAGATTCATCATCTATCATGTCTGGATAAATGAGAGGAAGAGACCTTGATGCCGCACCTAGTTGATAGGTCAGGGGTTCCAAGTGAATGGCATTTATGAAAAAATAACTAGGAGGGATGGAGAGCACCGACTCCATAGGTGAGGGTGGGGGATTAGGCGAGGTTGGAGGAGAATGCTCTATGATATTTTTGTGGTGAGGGATCTTAGAGGGTTTTACAGGTTCTTCGAAACCCATGCCATGTCGTTTCTTGGCATTTTTGATTACCTCATCATTTGGAGGCTTAATGGGCTTGTGAGGACCTTGTTCATAATGCCCAAAGCCAAAAACCTTCCATGCACACCTATGAAGATAGGTGTGAGCAAAGCTAGGGTTACTGAGGAAGGAGAAATTGCAAGTGAATAGTCGGGGTGATGAGAGAGGATTTCCAACAGTAGGAGCCCAATCTAGCCCTCCATAGGTGAGATTAGTTTGGAGATCGGGAAGACCATATGGGATGACCATTCTAATGTGATGGTTGTAGTTAGGGTGGTGATGAAGTTTTCCATATCCCTACAGAGTTTGTAACATGTCAAGGGTAAGCAAATGATACTCCCCAAGTGAAAGGTGTTGGAAGGTATCTTCTATAGGATCTTTCATGGTCACTTGAGGAGTAGGCGTAGGTGTGACTGGTGTCTGTGAGCTTGTTGAGGCTTCCATAGGTGGAGGTGGTGTTTGGGTGGATGTTTTCAAAGGGATGAGAACATCAGTAGGTTGGTAGGTCATGTTGCATGTTTTAAAGGGGGAAGGGTCAGCAGGATTGACATGAATCTGCCCCTCGTGTTCAAACTTGACACAATAATGCAATGTGGAAGGGACACAAGTCATGGAACATATCCAAGGTCATCCCAATAGCATGTTATATTAGAACTCCCCCTTGATGATATAGAAAATTTTCAAAATTTTACGTGGGCCAACACAAACATGCAAGACCACAGTGCCAATGGTAGCAGTGGTTGCATCATTGAAAGAACAAAGAATTGCGTCAGTTTTTGACATGCAATTTTTTGACAGGGCTAGTTGATCATATGCATGGGTAGAAATGATGCTGATACTAGCACCTCCATCAATCATAACCTACTTAATGCGAGTTTTATCAATGTAAGCCATGATAAAGAGGGCAGGATCCTAATCTTCCAGGTTGTAGGCATGAATCTCAGAATCACTGAAGGTGACAGAGGCAATGGTGGGTAACGATTTGACTAAAATAGCCAGTGGTTGGGGGTCTTCAGGTTGGACCTCCACTACCTATAAATATTTGATCAAGGCTTGGTGATGTTGTGGAGAGCTTTGTATTAGGTCATACAAAGACATCTTCATAGGGGTTTGGTGAAGTTGTTTCACCATGGAGTCACGAATTGCCTCTAAAGATGTTGGTTGAGATGTGCCCAAGATAGAAATCTTGGGTTTTGGTGGTAAAGAGGGCTTGGCAAATGGATATGTCCAAGGGGTAGAAACCTACTCTTGTCTTTTATCCTTTAGGATTTGGGACCTGGTGGCCACATTAATAGTGTTGATTTTGAATAAAGGGGGAGAAGGTGGTAGAGGGACCATAATCTCACGTTGGGATCCCGATTCAAGTGAGGAGGTTTGAGAGGCATGGGATGGTGTCAGTAGTTTGTCAAAAAGGTGGTTAAGAGAATCCTCAATGAGAAGGGTGTCTTTTTCTAGGTCAACCTTAAGAGCATAGCAACTCTCAGTATCATGCCCAAGTGTGCAATGATACAAGCAAATTTGAGTGTCATCGAACTAAGATGGTTTTGATCTGAGAGTTTGATATGGCTTAATGGGTGGGAGAACGATGATAAAAGACTACAAAAATTGGTGTAATAGTGAAGCATAGGAACCCACTAATGGGTCTGTGCTTCTTGTTGCAGTAGGGGTTGACAACTTCTATTTAGGAGTTGTAGGGGGAGTTTTTTGTACCACCTTTTTGGTTGGTGGTATGGCTATACACGTAGATGGAACTTTATTGATGAGAGGTGTTGAATTTCTTGGAGGAAATATGTTTTTGATGGGTAGAGGGAGTAATGGAGGTAGTTTGTCTTTGTGAGGTGTTGGAATAGGGAGCACTCTTGTTAAAGTGGAAGGATGTGGACCCAAGATAGAGGGCAATGGTGAAGGTGGGGGAGGAGTAGACCGACATGGTTTAGCATCTGCCTTTAGTATGGTGTGAGGACCACTACTGTGTGGGGTGAGGTTCAAATCTAACTTCACTTGTGGGTGAGTTAGGTTTGATACAAGGTGAACACTGAGAGATCTAATCTATTTTAGCATGGTAGATGCCTGTGAGGGTTTGGATTCAGACATGGAAGGCTGAGCTTCTAATGATTTAGAAGTGGAAACCTGATCCTCATTAGAGACTTTGGGGTAAATCATCATGAAAGGGTTGGAAGTATAAGTCAAAGTGGGATGTGTAGGATAAGGAGCCCTAAGTCGCTCCCATAATGCCTCATACTCTAGGTTCCTAGAATGGAGGAATCCTAAGTTTTCTGCCAATTGAGAGAAGGGTTTAGATGATGTCGCATGAGGCCTTACAGTCGATCCTTTAGATGATTTGGGTGATTACGAGAGCAAAAACGTGTTGGATGTAGTGATCATGGGCCAAAGGTGAGAGAGAACCATCACCGGATCTTCCTCGGTTGAAGTGGGTGAGGTGGTGAGTTCTTCTCTCGATGGAGAAGGGATTAGAGAATTTGGCTCTTCAAGTGGATAGAGCACAGGGATGATCATGCCTTCCACGTGTGGTCTAAGAGCATGGAAAGTATGATCTTCCATTGGTAATAAGAAGGATAAGGGTGGATCCACCAGTGTTGGTACCATCAAAGCATCCTCCAATATGGGAGAGATCAAAGTAGACTCTCTTACATGTGAAAGGGGGGTGGATGGAGGACTATCCTCCATCGATGGAGGAAAAATAGGAGAGGAAGGCTCCTCTAAATGGTAAAGTAGAGGGATGATGGCCCCTTCTACATGAGGGCATGGGGTAGGAATGGTAATTTCTTCTAATGGTAGAAGAAGAGGGAAGGTGGGGGCAAGAGGAACAGGTAATATGGGTTCCTCACGAGGTAAAAGAATGGGTAGAGGAGGTGCTTGATGTTGTGGGGGTGATACAGGTGAAATGGGTTCATCCACGCGAGGAAGAGGGTGATGCAAAGGGATCTCTTCATTGCATGGGGGTGGTATGGGTAAAATAGGCTCTTCTACCCATGGTGGAAAAATGGGTTGACTAACCTCTTTAGATTGTGGGAGAGATTGGATAGGAATGAAAGGAAAGACCATGGTGACCGAGCGTATGTTGCATTTTTGAGGGTCATCGGCCATGGTCTAAACATTGTTCTGACTTGGGGGATGGTTAGGAAATGGTTTCCTAAAGACATCCATGTTTTGGTTGGCCAGTGCATTAGGGTTATCCAAAACAAGGTCCCCTTTGTCTAACATGTCTTGAACAATGTTTTTTAGGGTCTTGCAATTATCCGTGTCATGACCCTTGACATGATGATAGTTACAAAAGTCATTTTCCCTATACCATATAGGGATGGCTCGTGAGGGATCAAATTGGATAGGTGGTTAGATTTGAGGGAAGTTAAAGACTCCTTGATTCACTAATTTATCCAATACAGAAGCATACAATTCTTTTATTGGAGTGTATCATCGCTATTCATATCATTGTTGGAATTATCTAGTGATGTTTTATGAAGTAGAGGGCTCAGATTGGTTGGTTGTGGTAGAAGATGGTGACCTAAGGACCATAGCATTCATCGATCCCTTGGATTTGGGGTGGGAAGAAGAAGGGTCATTGGGTTTTGCGTTGGTATTTTTGTTACATAATTTGACCTTGTGTTCTTCGATTGTGCAGAGTTCAAGTTTTTGGGCCATGGTGAAAGCTTCATTGAATGTGTGAAAAGTTTGAACCCACAGAGTGGATGAGATGTGCTTAGAACATGGTCTTGAAAAGAGCTCAATGTGCTCAAGTTGAGGTAGTGAGAAGGAGAGTTGGTTGATCAAACCTCTCCAACAGGCGACGAAGTTAGCTATTGACTCATCCTCAAATTGTCTAATGGAATAAAGGTCTATGATGGAGACCTTCTTGGTAATATTGATTAAGAAATGATTGAGGAATAGCTGAGTGAGTTGAATGAAGGTGAAGAGAGAATGTCTGGTAATGGAGTTATACCAGTCGAGGTCAGTGCCAAAAAGTGACATAGGGAATGTGCAAAGCAATAATGCATCATCATGCCCTATGAGGTAGCAAGTGTGTCTAAACACTCACAGATGTTGTTGTGGGTCCTCTTTACTTTGAAAGCAAATAAATTTTGGGAGTTCCCACTGGCTAGGGTATGGTTGAATAGGAACTAAAGGGTGGATAGGTTCATTGCAGATTTGTTCATACTAAAGAACACTCCTCAAACCTGAAACAGATGTCTCAAGGTTAGACATCTTATCCATCAACATCTTAATTAGATCGGTAGATGGATTGGCATGAGGGGCACCCCCTAAGTTATAGGGTACCTAGAAGGTGTTGGAAGGGGCATATGATGTACTTGGTTACATTTGTGTAGGTGCAACATACTGATAGTTCATCATAAGGGCCGATGTCGAGGCCAAGGGGGCATGTGCTGCAAAGTTGGAGGGCACAACTTGACTAGATGCCACTAAGGGTGGTTGAATGGCAGTGACACTAGTTAAAGGATAGGTGGTCACTCTCATGTGTATAGGCACAAGAGTGGATGGGATAGAGACAATCAAGTTTTAGAAAGGTGTCAAACTTGGTTGAATTGTTTGCGTTTGAGGGGGTACAGAAACCCTTATGGAGGTAGGGCAAGAAAGGATAGAAAGGGAGGTTAAATCTTGAACATTGGCCATGGTTGGTTTATTGGTCAAGGCAGTGGCCTAAGTGACCATAGGTTGGGTAGCGGATACTGCTGATATCATTGCCGCTTCAACCAAAGAAGTTGGCATTCCATAAATAGGGTTACCTGAAGGATCTCGCATTTGGATTCTAGTGAGATAATGTTGGAGAGCCTTGACGTTGTGGTCAAGGAATCTCTCAAAATCTTGATCCCCTTCAGGAATAATAGGAGGTTCATCAGGGGTAGGTTGGATAGGAGTATGCTCGGTGTCTAAAGTATACTCCATTAGATGACTTGGCACGAAGGGCAAAGGTAGGAGTGGCTATTGACTCGCGTGGTCAACAAGGAATTTGGCTTGACTGAGTGTCAGGACCATCCAAGGTGAAAGGGGTTTAGGTTCCAAAAACTATGTGTTTTAGTTTCAGAAAACTAGAATTTGTGTTAAACAACAAGAAATTTGGGTTTTAAGCTTGCTATTTGGAATTTTTTTTTAAATTTATTTATTGATAGTGACTGATGTCAGTTGTTTAACCGATATTAGTTAGAAAATGTTGCCGACTTTAGTCAATTAACTGATGTCAGTGAAGGTTTGGTTGCTGACGTCGATGGAAAAACTGATGTCAGTTTCTATGTAATTCCAGAAACATAGAAGATTGATAGTTTTTGGAAGAAGAAGATATTCTAAGTTGTTTTGGATTTCAGAATGGTATGACCTTACCAGCTCAAACACTCAGATAAAACTAGTAGAATAGATGATTAGGCAAGCAACCTCTAAAACGTTAGATTCCTAGGAATGAGTTTTAAAGTCATGGTGGCTTATGCCTTAAGAGAATGTGTTGGGAATTAGGCTTGTAGAATAGTTCCTAGAGAAGAAGTCTATGGCTAGTTTCAGGTTGTGTTATGGTGCTCAAATATATCTATGTTAGGGTCAGTACGTGGCCTGGTGCTGGGGCTTGCTCCCTTCACTTCACGAACCCAGAGCTGAGCTAGGCCACTTAGCCAGAATATACCTTCCCTATAGTTTAGACTCTACCAGAGAATAGAGTGGGTCCTACTCTTGGTGGTGAAATCCAAGTAAGATCACCGGGTGGGGTAAGGTATCTGCTAGGTGATGAAATCCTAAATGGGCCTTGTCTCAAGTAAGTTTATGTGTTTGATTTGAAGTGATTGTGGTTTGGTTGTGTCACATTTTTCCTCTACGATTCATTCATATTGCTTTAATTACTAAGTGGGCTAAGTGTGCATCCCAGCAAGAATGAAATGCAGTAGTTTTTAACCCAAATCAAAATATGTTATTCAAATGCAAACAAATGGAGAAGAGGTAAAGAGTATGAGTTTTTCACTACTCTATGATGCATGCAAGAAGTAACAAGAAGAAAAAGAGATGTTCTTTTTAACCTTTGCTAATGATTTCCTTTTAAAACAAAAAGATAGAAGAGGGGATGCAAGAAATGAATATTTTTCTAATGCATCTACATGAAAATTTGATTTTTAAAAGAAGAGGAAGGAACCCAAGGAAAACTCCAAGGGTCCCACTAGGCGAGCCAGAATGTTTCTCTAGATTTTCACTAATTACATTCAAATGAGAAAGAAACTAAGGTTAAAAGGTTATGGGTTTGATGTTACCCAGATTTAGTGCGCACCGTATCTAAGCCTTATGGGAGCTCCTCTTTGGCTATGGAGGAAACACCTGTAGTAAGAATGAAACTTAAACAAGAAAGATGTTAGAAGAGGATATGGTGGACTGCCAAGCTACACACTCGGTCCTGGATGCGTGAAGCTCCTTAAGGGATGACAGTCCACTGTTTAAAGATAAAAGTATTGTAAAGGAAGAAATGATAAATGACTAAAGAAATAGAAAAGTAGATGGTGTGTACTTGTTCCTTATAGTCTATGTATCTCAAAATGCTACAGAAGGCTGGATGAAGGTTCTGTCTAGTCTAAATGGGCTATTTGGATGGCTTTTTGGTTTGCTGGTTTAGAACATAGTCACCGATGTCAGTGAGTCTGCCGAGGTCAGTCGCGTAAATGGTGCTGATGTCGTCGGTTGGGTTGTCGATGTCAGTTAGGGTTGTCAGCCTTGGATAACTTTTAGAGTATTTTCAGGATAGACATAGGGGTTTTTAGGAGTCTAGAGGTTGGTGCAGGGTTGCAAGAAGGTGAATGAGGTCTAAAAAAGGGTATAGGTAGAGGATTGGTGTGAAAAGGGGGTGAGAATAAAGGGGAAGGCCTTTCATCCCCTCCACAGAAGAAGTCGGGCCTCTCAACAATATTTATAAATATCAATGAAAACTAATTGACAATACATTCTAAAATACTAAAATGAAAACCAGAGTACTTAGCTTTATAAGGTGAAGAACCAAAGATGTCAGAATAGTGATTCTTGCTATGGCTGATGTGACTGGTGTTGTGAACCAATGAAGCAAACACAGATTAATTTAATTTAATAGCTCAAGGTCCTCATAAAATCTTTCAATCTAGTCTCTGGAATGATTTGTGCAGAGCTTCGGTAGCCAGGCAAATGATAGTCAAGTTTTGGTATTTAAAATCTCAGAGTGTGCATGCGAATGTGCGAAAAAATGGGCACAGCTCAATGTTTAGAGCTTGGCTTATGTAACCAACATCGGTGATCCTGCCAGCTTTAGTCATAGGTTAATCGACGTTGATGGAGAGAGAGTAGGTTAAAGGGCTATTTTTAGCTCTTTGCCCATTTCTCCACCCACCAAGTGCCTTTTCTGTTGGAGAACGGTCAAAATAATGGCTTATGAGGCATGGGAGTTGGTTAGGGAGTTAAGATGGGGTGAGAATCAGTCATGGGTAGTTAGGATTTGGAGGACCTAGTCTCAGGCTACCTCATAGGCTAAGAAATGGTCTTAGGGTGAGGTGTCTAGGTGAGGTGTCCAAGGTGAAGTAATTAATTTATAATAAGTAGTTTTTTTAAATTAATAAGGTGTGCAAGTGTGGGTTAGGAGTGTTAACATTTAGAAGGGGACCAAGGGGGGTTGAAACGATATTGGTGTCTACACTGAGAATCAAAAATTCAAACAAGTGTTGTAAATTTTTTTTGTTTTATTAATATAGTGAAGCCATAGCCATTCAGCCCCTTCCTATTATCACAGGTTTTTTATAATCAAGAATCATGAAAAAGGAGGTGTCTACTGAAGTTGTAGCCATTCGACCCCTACCTACTATCATGGGTTTTTTATAATCAAGAATCATGGAAAAGGAGGTGTCTACTGACATAAAAATATTGGTATCAGAGCCAAGCAAAGTATCATCTACTAAAATTGTCTGTAAGAATTTCTTTGTTAAAACTTTTGAGTTTTTCTACTTTGAAAATTTCTCTGGGAAGTTATTGCATTGAGTCCCTGGCCATTTTAAAATTGTCATAGGCCCTTTATCTCTGCATCCCTAGTTTCCTTACCAAAATTTTCTCACTTACCAGAACCTCAATCTCCTACCATGGAATTTGGTAAATCCTAGACAACATCCATAGTAGAAATCATGAATGAATCTAAATTAGAAGGAACTTATGAACTCCCTCCTTTCATTCCAGAACAATTATCTGACTGTCCAAATATTGAGATTACTGAAGAAAACTTAGAAAAGGAAAATAGACTATACAAACCTCTGGCTATTAAAGCTTCATAGGTATATAAGAAGTCTGAACTTTTAAAATCCAAATTTGTGTACAAATCTACCTATTGTCTTTTGTTAAGCCTAAAATCAAATTTGTCGAGTTAACTCTCAGTTATAAGCCCAAACACAATTTCCAAACAAATTTACTATCTTTATTGCCTGAACCTAAAATCAATTATATCAGGTCACATGAAGATGTAAAATTTGTCCATTTTGGTCTTATCAAAATCCATATAACTCCTTTGATTCCTGGTAATATTAAGCCTGTCATATATTTAGCACTATGTGAAAGACACCAAGTAAGTTTTAGACATGCCTGTTAGTTATCAAGCCTTGACCATTTAAATGAAAAAGTTATTTGCTTTGAGTTTTATCCTAACCTCTTTGTCGCAGTCCGTGATAAAGGATGTAAAGAAGTCAAGTTTGGTTCTTTAGATTGTTGGGGTTTGTTCACCTCCCTTTTTGGTTTAGAAAATTTTGATGAATTTAAGTACGCCTCTACTAATATTTTTTTTGTTTACAGTATGACCAATACAAACCACCCAAAGATCCTAAAAAATATACCATATGCTAAAAGGCTTAGTGGTACTGTCCAACTTCAGAAAGGTCATATAGAGTCCATATAAATACCTTCTGACTGGAAACTTGACTGGTTAAAAAATGTTTCCCCCAAGATGAAAGGACAATCTACAATACATAAACATGATGGTAGAACTATGAATATTCTTCCTAAATCTTTGTCTATAAATTCTTGTATTCTTTCTCCTTCCAGACCATCAACCTCTTCTTCTCACAGAGATATAAAAATAGGCCATATCTTGATTGAAGATGAAGAAATCAACCAAGGAATTGATCCAAAAGATCAATTACCTTGCACAATGATGAATCTTCCTAGAGAAGATAGCTTAGAATTTTATACAAAAAATAAAGTGACTTTGTATAAAGGTGGAAGATGGCCACCTCATAAAGGAATTCATAAGCAGCCCATAGGAATAGTTCAATATTTTTCTGCTGCTTACCAAGGAGAGACTGAACCTTCAAATGAGTTTAAACATCAAAATTATACTTCAAGGTTCAATTATCACTTGTCATATAATTTTGATGATCTCTGCAGAGATGTTTTGTACATTAAAACTAGTATAGACAACACTAATACTCTTTGTACAAATATACAAAGACATTTGTCTTCCATTGATTCTAAACTAGTAGCTTTAGATGAAAGTCTTGAATGGCTTTCTAAATAGGATCAAAAGGCAGAATCCTCTGTTAGCTAATTAACTACCAGAGTATATCTCGGTCCCAATTTTAAGCCCAGCAAAAAGCACCCCAATACTACTCTCATACAAAGGACACATGTCCAATTACTGCCTTGGTACCTCAATATTAATGATTTGTTAAATCCCTTAAATGAGATTTCAGCATGGTGTAACTCCATGAGAGTAATCACCATTAATTCTCATTTAGATCCAACAGGTACTACTAATTTTGCTTCTAAATTCTTTTAGGGTATTGTAAATTAATGGTAGGATTCCATGACCGAAGCAGAACAATTTGAAAGGGTACATAACTAGCCTGATCCTCTAGCTCTTTATTTCATTTACTCATTAATGAGTTTGCACCTCCAGTCACAAATTGTGAATTGGAATCCAAAAAATGGGTTCTCAAAATGGAGCTTTGTGATCTAAAACAATTTGATGTTTTTGCCAAACAATTCAGAGAATTGACATATGAAAGTAAGAGCTTTGCTTCCACTAAAATTAAGATCAATTTTTTGCATGCATTACCATATAATCTTATTGATAGGGTAATTGCTTATATTGATCTTAAAAACCTTACTGTTGAAGACCTCTCTCTCTCTGATGTCATTGATTTTGCTAAGCAACAAGCTATGTGCTTAGTCTCTGAGACTAAGTCTATTCACAAGCTCACCAAGCATCAAGCATCCCAGATTGCTCCAACATTTCCTAAAATAGCCTCATTTGGCTATTGGCCATTTGTATAGCCTCAAAAGAAATAATAACACTGATGCAAGCATCTTTCTTTTCGGCGTCTCTCTTTTCCTCGTAAGCATTCTTATGCTTCTCCTCACCATTTCCTCAAAAAATGTCGCATTGCTTGACCTCCTTCCAAACAGCCCATTTGCTACATTTGTCACAAGCCTGGTCATATTGCTCCCCAGTGCCACTACAAAAATCCTATAGTTAAAGCTATTTTTACTTCCAATGTGGTAGTGTGGTGGGATATTGTTGATTTTGATGAAGATCTCTACCTACAGGATGACATCTATGAACCAATTCTAGATGATCTCCTTGAAGAAGATCTAGAAGACAATGAAGATGTAGATGCTCTCGAGTCATTAGCCGATGACTTGGAAAAACCTCTCACCAACATGCAATGCCCATGGTACCAACCTCGGCATCATGATCATTCATAGCTATCATATGAAGCACATGGAACCTAGTCTCGACATCACCATGAAGTAATAGAATGTGAAGAAAGACCAAGGACACGAGGATACTCCAGAGGAGAAGGATCAACTAGAGATAGACAACCCTCAATGCCTCAAATACCTCCAACATTATAAAGGCCTCAGCATCCTCCTTTGCAATTTTAGAGCTCTTTCAAGCCAAGTGCCTCTTGGATCAAGAATAAATTCACCAGCACTGATTCTCCAAGAGAAATACCAGCACCAAAGAGAGAGACGCAGTGGTATATATTGATACCCATAGAAGAAAAGGAAGAGGATAAAGAAGTAGAAATCTCTTTCTACTCAGATCAAGATTACTATCTAGGCGAATGCAGTAATCTTCAAAAAGAAGAAGCAGAGCACGAAGCAGGAGACATATACCCTAAACAATCTCTTGTTCAGGATCCAGGGAGACAAAAATTGGTATGTACAAGCATTCATCCCTTACAAATTCCACAACCAACTTATCTAACACAACTGATCAATGGAAAGTTTGCCCAGTTTATTACTCTAGAAATTAATGGCAGACTTGTAGATGTCCAAATAGATATAGGTGCTTCTCTCTCTTTTGCTAAATCTCAACTCATCCATGACTGAAATATATTGGATAATTCCATGGCTTACACGAGCCTAGATGTCCAAGGGAAGAGTTTCATTCGTAACAAATATAAACATCAGCAAACCCTTTGGATACAAGATAAAATCTTCCATGCAAATTTATTTGCCTTAGATAAGATGCCTATAGATATCCTACTAGGTGGTGCCTTTATAGACATATACTCACCTTATGGATCCACTACAAAGAGTATCATGTTTACTATAGAAAATGAAAGGTTTCAAATTCCTCTCCTCATTTATGCCACTAAATAATTTCTTAATTCAATGACTCAAATACTTGAGATAATAATCCCTACTGAAATCTAAAATATAGGGGAAAAGATCAAGACCACTATCTGTTCTAATAACCCTCAATAGTTTTGGTTAAAATCTATGCCTGAGATGGATATCAACATCATTGAAGGTAAACATATGAAAATTGGGAAAAGAATCCCATTACCAACATAGGATTATAAAGATATGGAACTACATATCAAAGAATTGGAAAGTAATGGTTTTATTGAAAAATCAACTTCTCCTTATTGCTGTTATGCATTCATGGTTAACAGACATTCTGAGCAGAAGAGAGGAAAGAAACGAATGGTCATAAATTATTGACCATTAAATGCCATTACCCAACCATTTCCATATCCTATTCCAGATAAAAGATATTTGATTGAGAAGGTAACATCATGTAAATACTTCTCCTAGTTTGACTGTAAATCTGGCTTTTATCAAATCAAATTCAAATAAGTCGAAAGAGAAAAGACAACATTTAGTTACCCTTTCAGCCATTTCTAGTGGACAGTAATGCCTTTTGGGTTGATGAATGCTCCCACATTTTATCAAGCCCATATGGATAAAATATTTCAGGGGACTTCTAACTTTTTGTGTGTGTACATAGATGACATTCTAATTTTCAGTCATTCGCTTACTGACCATTTTACTCACCTCTCCAGATTCTTTGAATTGGCATAAAATGCAGGAATTATTTTATCAAAAACAAAAATTCAATTATGTAAGACTAGATGCAATTTTCTTGGAATGGTGATCCAAGATTCAAAACTGCAAGTTTAGCCACATATCAAAGAAAAGGTCATCAGTTTTCTAGACGTTCTAAATAAACCTAAACTTCAAGCCTTTTTGGGATTACTGAATTATCTAAATAGCTTTTATCCTAACTCTGGTGAAGATAGGTTTCTTCTTCAAGAACTTCTCCAAAAAAAAAAAGATTTTCAATGGAAGGAAGAGCATACAACAACCATCTAGAAGATCAAATCTAAGGTGGGCTCACTTCCTGATGTACACATCCCAAAATCTGATCAAATGATAGTTTATACTGATGCCTCTGATACTGCATGGGGAGTACTTGTTTGTGTACATAACGATAAAGAATTTGTTTGTGAATTATCTAGTGGAGTATTTAGTATTGATGTGCTTAAATGGATTTCTTCTAATAAAGAAATATATGTTGTAAAAAAGTGTTTAAAGAAGTTTATGTTGAAACTCTTACACTTGCCCCATTTCACTGTAAAAATTGACTGTACTAAATTTTTGACCTTTAGAGAAAAGGATCATGGTCGAAAAGATGGTCGCGGTAAATATTGTAGATGGCAAGCTTTTTTCAACTAGTTTGACTTCTCAATAGAGCACATTAAAGGTACTGATAATGTAACAGTAGATTGGCTCAGTAGAAATCCACCTGCTACACTTATGCATCAGCCCATTCCTGGTTTCAATCTGACCAGAATCTATAATCAAGGATTTGCATCTTTAAATATCTTGGTCCAAGAACAAATCCTATATGAAGGGCTACATCCGAGATATACTCAGACATCTTATGCAGCAAGACATGATTTACAAATGTATTTCAAAGTTACCATCCAAGCAAACCATCATCAGAATACTGGCGTAATAATAATCAAAAGTTTAAGCAGTGAATTTCTCTTCCACCAGTTTACTAAACTATTAAAGCATCCCCTCTAGACATGGATGGTAAGAATCAGGTCTTCACATAATGAACACCTCTATCGATGGGTGGCAAGATATTGTCCTCACCGTATACATGAAGAAGAAGATCATGAACAAGATATAGTTGTCCATACGATTATCATATGATAGCTGGAATGGGAATCTTACTTCTACATCAATCCTCACCATCATGCATGCAAAGCTGGACCTCACCATTGGCATCTTTGAAAATGACCTATTAACAGAAGTGGAAGCAATGTTGGACCCACAAAGCCAGACGTCCTCATCCAACATTTTCAATAGTATATCATTGTAGCCTAAATTTTACGCTGTAAAGTATGATGGGACATGACACCACCTTGGCAAAGATTCTAGGCAGGACCTCTCAAAATACTATAAATAAGCCTCTCCTCCATCGAGTTATCATCAAAAAAGTTTTAAGCTTTAGAAATCTAGTAGCCTTGTTTTAAGAGTATGCTCTCCTCTTGCCCTTCTTGAAGGATCCTGAGCATCAAAAATTCAAACAAGTGTTGTAATTTTTTTTTTGTTTTATTAATATAGTGAAGTCGTAGCCATTTGGCCCCTACCTATTGTCGCGAGTTTTCTATAATCAAGAATCGTGGAAAAGGAGGCGTCTACTGACGTAAAAATATTGCCTAAATCTATCTAAAATTGAGTTTTTTTGTAAATCAATTTTATTTTATTTCTTTATTTTTAACATCTCAATTATATTTTAGGAATCACCATGGAAAATTAAATACACAATTATAGATTTTTCACTCTAGATTTTAACTGTAGTAGTTTCATCCCCAAACCCAAAAACCAATAAAATGTTATTTTTTGTGCATGGTTTCAAGATAATATCCTCAAAAGTCAACTATTTTACCTAAATTTACCTAAACCTAAAATAATATAGATCACACATGGTGACCCAAGATTTCAAAACCAAACTCAAAATATAATCTTAAGCCACAAACTAATTAGAGTACTTAAGCACCAGAATTCACTACCACTATTTACCTACACACATTCCTTCTTTCAATGTCAATGGGGTAGACATAGAGAAAAAAGTAGGGCCTAATAAAAAAGGGACAAATGAGGCCAAACCAGTGGTAAACAATAAAAAAGAATTGTAAACCAAAAAAGTGGGAAAGAAAAGTAGAAAGAAAAAAATTATTTATAGGACCTTACCATGCCAACTCATGCTTGAAAGTAGTGTTTATGTAATTTACCATTGACAGATAATGGGACATCCTCACCAGTTAGACACATGAGATAGAACAAGCTCTCATGTATGATTTTATAAATTTAGTAGGGACCTAACCACATGGAATCAAACTTGTCATGTTGTCCCTTTTTATTGCGATCCTTGTCCCAAAGAAGGACTAATTTAGAGATTCAAAATGATTTCACTTTGATTCAATTGTCAAACCAACATTTGGTAAATCCTTGGTGTATGCTAAAATATAATAGTATTTCATCACAATTTTATTCAATCTATTTTAGATTCAGGAGATAGGGTTTAATCTTATCATTGACTTATATGAAATCCCTTATAAACTGCAAGGTTTGGATTATTAGGTTCATAATAAAGATAAGATCTTGACTGTATACTAGATGATATGGGAAAGTATCTAGAGAATACTTAATTCTAGTCTTATCAAACCATAATGAAAGTTTAAACATGTTATGCTAATTTTGATCTAAGAATTTGACTCAAGAGAGGATGGTTAGTATAGTGTTAGTTCCAAAATGAAAACAAAATGAAAGAAACACACTAGCATAACATCTCTAGGCCTAGACACTAGGGAGAGCTTAGTTAACAAACATGAATAAAAAACACAACTAAAATTAAAAAGAAACCTCTTTTACCTTCTTTGGATGCTCCAAAATGCTTGTTATAGTGGATTTCTTGGATTGTGCTCATGAAGTCCTTGGCAATGGAAGCTTGGCTACCTCCATCTCTCCTTGGTACCTTTGGCTTGTGGCTTGGCTTGGCTTGGAATAAATTTGGCATGGTAACACTAATTGCTTGAAGATTTTAGAACCATTTATGCATTATAACATTGCATAATTATGTCTTTTAAATATATTTGAGCATAATAACTTTGCACCAAAATAGCTTAGAAATGATGTTCATGGCCTCTTTATTTATAAAATTTTGTAAATGTCTAGAATCAACCTAAACCATCCATCTCAAGATTGAGATGTGTGGTTGAGGATTAAGTCACTTTTTGGAATCAAGTTTATAATTATCCTAATCATGACATTAAAATAAAGGGAAATTAAGAGGCATGGAGGGCATCATGGAAGGCATTGATGAGGTATGGAGGGCATGAATCTTGATATTTATGGCATTTATGGCCTAGTGATATCTTCCCAAGAAATGAGGTCACTTGATGATGCATATATTAAATATTCATTTTTAAAATAAATTATTTAACAAGTTTTCATGGCATTATTAATTATGCCTTGATTTGGTTTAATTATCTCTTAAGCATGGATAAGCACCTTGTGCACAAATTACCCAAATTGATCAGAATGCCTTGTTATTGGTCCAAAATTTGACTAAATTAGAATCAGAAGTTAATATCAAATGTGTTGGAACCATTACCCCATTTAGGATGTTACCAATAAAAAAAATGAAGGCACATGTCTTATATAAGAGATTTGATAGGAGGGATCAATCCAAAGCACCTAGGTACAAAATTGTCATTTTGACTTGAAATGATTTGATCAAAGTTAGCTCACCCATAAATTGTATTGCCCCATTTAGGGATACCCTAGCTAAAATTGGCAATTGAATATGTTAGTTTCACATCATTTAGTATGTTTTAGTGTTTTTAGGCCAAATAATGTATTTTGGGTGGAAATTGCCCAAAATCTTGGTTGGAGGTTATCAGTGGCTAGTTTTAGGTGTCTACAATTTGCCCCTATTTGGGAAGGCATTGAAAGCTATAAGTACAGTAACATATTCTCAAAGAATGAAAAGGTCCTGTATGCCTACAACTACAATGATGGTAAACTAACTATATGATGCCTCCTCAAGGGAATGGTTGGCATAAGTAGGTCAACACATGGTCCCTCAAAAAGAAAGAAATGAAACAAGGGGACTAAAGAGAAGAAAGATGATGGGGTGAAAACACAATGCTATTAAAAAAGTAGTCAAAATCATTGAGAATACAAGTGGGATGGTGTATAATGGTTTAGCCAAAGGTGGTTATAAGCACTGTACCTTGATAGTGGCAACGTGGTATGATAACACAATGATTTGCCCAAAAGTGGTTATAATCATTAAGAAGACGGAGTTGCCCCTGTTAAGATAGATAAACAAGATAACAACATGCCCCTATATAGGCAAAAAAAGTAAAGTGGTAACAACACAATTATTTACCCAAAGGTGATTATAACCATTAAGAAATGTAGGTGGAATGGTGTGAAATGATTTGACCATAGGTGGTTATAATCATAGGACCTAGATTATGGAAAGCATGATAAACTTGACCAAGGATGATGATAACTTAACACAGAGGGTAATGATCAATTGGAACAACCTACTAGTAAGGAGATGCTTGTTTGAACTAATAATGATTGAAATTATTTCATGTTAAATTACTCTATTTAGGATATTATTGGGATTGAATCAAGATGTCGGTGCCAAAGAGATACCACCATTGATGAATATACTTTTTGAAGATGAGGTTTACTGTAGCACGTGTTGGTTGACACCATGGTATAACATCATGAGGACTTGGTCAAAATATGCATAAGGACTGACTCCTATAATCCAATACTCAATATAAAATAATGCACCAATGATAGAAACCATGATGAAAATATAAACATATGAATATGGATGGATTCAAGTGTAAGTGTAAGCAAGGAATCACCCAATGAACACACATAAATTGAATTAAGGAAATAGTGTTGAAATCAAACAAACAGAATAACAAACAAACAAAATAAGTATAAATAAACAAACAAACAATGTAATAGAAACCATGTGAACATTTCCCCTAGAAAATAGGTGACAACTTAACAAACAAACAAAAAGGGGGAATACAAGAAAAGGAAGGGGGTATCTGAGCTATCTCCATATGCACTAGGCAAGTGGATGATGCCTAAATAGTTCTATGGATGTAATATCTAATAAAAAAGTTTAGGCCAAATGTAGTTCTCCCAAGGAATGGGAAGAATGTGATAACTGGTGAAAACAAATAGAATGGATGTGATAGAAGAATAGGAATGGTCTTGAAAAATGGCAAGTACATGAGAGAAAAAGGCCAAAAGGATGGGGAAACTAAATGATAAGTGATTTTCTTGTAACTTAGTAAGATTTCCTAGAATCATTAAGGCAAAGAAGTGGTCCATGTTTCTATTCTTTTCTAACAATTTTTTAAATGTTTTTTTCAAATTTTTTAAAGTATCGAAACTTGATCATGAATGATGAGACACCAAATGGTTCAAGATTGAAAAAGGGTGAGAGTGTTTAAATGAAATTTTATCACAAAATGGTGATAGCATTCAAACTTAAGTTGCTCACAAAATGGCGAGAGCGTTCAAACTTAGGTTACTCATAAAATGGTGAGAGCGTTCAAACTTAGGTTGCTCATAAAATGGTGAAACTGTTCAAACTTAGGTTTCTCACAAAATGATAAGAGCATTCAAACTTAGGTTTCTCACAAAATAGTGAGAGTGTTCAAACTTAGGTTGCTCACAAAATGGTGAGAGCATTCAAACTTAGGTTGCTCACAAAATGGTGAAAGCATGGTAGAAAGGCTGACTGAGTTGACCTCAAAAAGTATCAAGTGCTACCTACATAGTCCTAGAGTAGGACCTCAAGTCATTGTAGTTTTTCCCTTATAGTGAAGGAATTCAAATAGTGTAGTAGTCAATTCAAAAAAAATAGGCACAGTTGATAAAAAGTCATATTATGACATATGAAGTGGTAAGTTGGTATGTCAAGGCTTAATGTTGCCCCTAATTTTCCCATAGGCAGTTATAACTAGGACACAATGGCATAGATCAATGGTACTAATTTTTCCAAAGGTGGTTATAATTAATATCAAGACTGATGGTAAGAAAGGAATATCAAAAAAAGAATGCAACTGCTAAAACTTATGTCATACTATCCCAAAATATGATCTCTATTTGAAGTACTTGAACCATCTAATGAAACTGATTAGATACCTAGATGCTAAAACTATGTAACGAATGGAAAAAAACCAAGGTCAAATGGATTAAGCTTTATAACACATTGGGATGATAGGTTAGAAGCACAAATTGATGATGAAGAGGACGGATAAGGATGGTATTTGTACAAAGAACAATAGTGATAAAATGACATAACTAGAATAGTCCTTATAGATAATACACCTTAGCATTTAAGCATAGTATCACTAGAGATGAATACTATTCATCAACTCAGGAAGTTCATCTCCATCTGGTGCGGTAAGCCTATATCTCCTGATCCATAATCTATACTAATGATGAAAGACCCTATCCAATGTGGTTTTAATTTTCCTTTATGATTCTTCTCAGCCATGGTATTATTTTGGTTATCTTTAAGATCAAGATCACCAAGTTTAAATTTTAGATACTTAACACACCAATTATAGTGGCCTTTGAGTCAGTTTTGATATGCTTCAAGATTATTGAGTGCAACTATGCATTTCTCACCAATTAGGTCTATCTCTTGCAGGTGAGCTACTCAATAGTCATGCTCATCTAGGACATGCTTGAAAGAGATGCGTAGTGAAGGCAATTCAACCTCAATAGAAAGGATGGCTTCAGTACCATAAAAAAGTGAGTGTGGAGTGGCCCCTATTGGAGTACGATGATTGGTATGACATACCCAAAGGGTAGGGAATATATGCAAGTACCAATCATGATTGACATCATTGACAATCTTTTTGAGAATATTGACAATGGTTTTGTTGGATGCCTCAGCTTGGCCATTACCTTGAGGGTAATATGCTATAGAAAAATGTTGTGTAATGTTATATTTAGTACACAATTGGTCTATATCCTTATTCTTGAATGATCTTATATTATTAGATATAATGTCAGAGGGGATACCTTAGCAGTAAATGAGATGGTTGAAGATGAATTTGGAAATTTTCTTTCTAGTCACGTAAGTGAGGGGTATAGCTTCAACCCACTTAATGAAATATTCGATGGTGATAAAGGTATGTTTATGGCCATCAGATGAAGTGGGATTGATCTTCTCAATGAGGTCAAGTCCCCATGTAGAAAATGGCCATGGTGTCAACATCAATTTTAGAGTTTTGGCTGGGGCATGAATCATATTAGCATGCTATTGGCATTTGTCACACTTCTTTACATAAGCAACAACATCTACATCCATTATGGGCCAATAATAACTAGTACACAAAATATTTTTGGATAGGATTTCTTCACTAAAATGAGTGCCACATACTCCTTCATGAACTTCTCTTAATGCTAGTGTAGATTCTATCAAAATTAATTAATGAAGCAGAGTTCTATCAAAACTACGATGGTAAAGGGTGGATCCAAGCAGAGTATAAAGAGTGGAATGATGAATTAAGGACTTGGTTTATTTTTGAGATAGGTTAGGTGACAAAACTTGATCCTGATGGTAGTTGTAAAGGTCTGAGTACTAGATAGACTTAGAACCAACAATATCACAAATTATTATAATAGTTGAAGGTTCATATGCTGGTTCTAACAAATTCTTGACGAGGAATTGATACTCTCTAGCTTTATCTATTTGTCAAATCAAAGAGCTAATAGTAGTCATGGCATCTACAACTTTGTTACTAGCCCTTGGTATGTGTTCAAATTGAATGTTGGCAATTTGTTTCTTAAGAGTGTCGACCATGGCTTTATATGCAATCAATTTATCATATTTGGTTTAAAAATGATTTGTGACTTGAATGATGATTAACTAAGATCACTATAAACTTGGAGATGAGATATGTTCCAATGCACTACCTATCAAATTCCTAAAACAAGTGCTTCATACTCGGCCATGTTATTTGTACAAGGAAAGCTGATTATGAATGATTTAGGGATTAGATCCCCTTGTGGTGTAATAAATAATAGGCCTACCCTCATTCCATTTTTAGTAAATAAACAATCAAAATACAAATTATAGGGATGCTCCTTAAGAGGTGTGTCATTGATGGTCATTATGGATTCATCAAAAAATTGAAATGTGAGTCACTGTGTGTCTATGAAAGGTGCTTTTGCAAGTTGATTTGCAAGAATT
This sequence comes from Torreya grandis, assembly GCA_037957365.1. Lineage (NCBI taxonomy): Eukaryota > Viridiplantae > Streptophyta > Pinopsida > Cupressales > Taxaceae > Torreya > Torreya grandis. Next base: position 444,219 of record JARHVA010005409.1, on the reverse strand, counting down.
TATCCCTAATTACCTTCTGATTGGCATACTCTATGTCAAACTCACTAAGAAGCATGATCCATTTCGCCATTATACCTTACAAATCTATTTTAGATAGTAGATACTTGAGCGGATCTAATTTTGAAATAACCATGGTCTTATTATTCAACATGTAATGGCACAGTTTCTGAGCTACAAAGACCATGGCCAGACAAGCTTTTTCAATAGATGCATAGTTATGTTCATATGTAATAAAGGTACAACTTAGGTAGTATACAACATTCTCTTTTCCATTGTCATCATGTTGAGCCAAGAGTACCCCCAGAGCATGGTCGGTAGCTGATAGGTATAACAAGAATGACTTTCCTAGTATAAGAGGTAATAAAATAGGTAGATTAACAAGATAGTCTTTGAGCTATTGAAAAGCTATTTGATAGTGATCATCCTAGTGAAATGTAAATTCCTTCTTCAAAAGGTGTGTAAATGGATGGCACTTGTCTGCTAACTGAGAGATAAAGCATCAGATTGACTGGTTCTTACCTTGAAAACTATGAAGTTGCTTTAAATTAGTTAGTGGTGGCATTTTAGTTATAGCATAGACTTTAGCTAGATTGACTTCAATACCCCTATGAGACATGATGAAGCTAAGTAATTTGCCTGAAGTTACATTGAGCACACATTTTTTTGGATTGAGTCTGACTTTGTACTCCTGTAACCTTTCAAATATCTTATGCAACACTATTAGACGGTTAATGATTTTAGATTTTCCTAATAAGTCACTGGCATATTCTTCAACAATATCATGCATCATATCATGAAATATAATATTCATGGCTCTTTGATATGTAGCTCTATCATTCTTAAGGATAAATGGCATTACCTGATAATAAAATGTTCCACATGGAGTGGTGAATGCTATTTTATGTTGGTCTTTTGGTGCTATTTTGATCTGATTGTATCCTAAAAAGCCATCCATGAGTGAAATAATTTCATAACCTATAGTGGAGTCGATGATCATGTCAATATTAAGTAATGGAAAATCATCTTTAGGACAAGATTTGTTGATGTCTCAAAAATAAATACAAATTTTGACCCCTTTAGGTTTTTTACTAATAGGTACCACATTAGAGATCCATTCTAAGTAGTTAATGGATCAGATACATCTTGCTTTTAAGAGTTTTTCCAACTATTTATTTACCAATACAACAATTCAAGGATGCATCTTATGTAACTTTTATTTTAATAGTTTGGCATCAGGATTAACCACAAGGTGATGTAGAACCAAGGAAGGGTCTAAACCTGACATGTCAAAATAGGTCCATGCAAAGATATATACAAATTCTCTCAAAAGAGCTGTAAAAACATCATGTTCCTCCCCAGTGAGGGATACTCCTAATGTTTTTCTAAATTTTGTCTATTTCAAGTCTAAAGGAAAAAAGAAAAGAATGATAGGGATAAGTGATTAGAATGAACCTAGACTAGTTTGTGCACCATATCCAGACATTGTGAACACTCCTCTTTGGCTGGGGAGGAATACCTGCAAGTAAGAAAGAACTACCATAAAATGTTTGTTAGTAGATAAATGAGTGGGCTACCAAGCTACACGCTTGTTCTAAGAAGTGTGAAACTTATTTAGAGATGATAGTCCAATTTTGAGAGATAAAAGAGTAATAAATAACTAAAAGAGAGGTAAAGTAAAGAGAGAGAGAAAGGGAAATAATGTTACCATTATTTGTAACCTAAGTGCAATAGAGAGTGATAGGGTGCAGGTGGTGTATTTTGTTTGTATTTTAGAAGTTGTTTGGGTAGGTTTTGAAAAGGTTAGGGAATCCATAGTTGCCAACATTAGTATGGGAGTGACTGATATCGGTTATACTGCTAAGGTCGATGGTGAAAGTGACTGATGTTGGTTAGGCTATCGAGGTCAGTAGGGGAAATAATTGCCTAAGAGCTTGTAGAAGGATTTTTCAAGTATGGGAAATGGTTTTGATTAGGTTTGGGAGGTTGGGGAGAGTTATGAGAGAGAGAGAGTATGGTTTGGGTAGATTTGGTTAGAGGTTTGATGTGTCAGGTCAAGGGGAAACAAGCAAGAAAACTTTGTAATTCCCTCACAGGGGTTCAATCAAGAGTGTATAAAGTAAGGAATAGTAGATATGAAGTGATAGCAATGTAAATACTTAAAAGACCTATAGAATAAGTGATATACTTAGCTACAATAGTCACTAAACAATAAGTGCTAGATTGATGGTCCCTATCAGGTAGTCTAAATCGATGGCCTAAACAAAGAGAACAAGTGGGTGTTGTTGGTCCTCAAGAGCTTAGTTCCTGATCATGATTGACCTACATAAGATGATAGTAAGCCAAGATGTCAAAAATTTAATGCTGAGAACTTGAATACAAGTGAGAATGAATTTTCTTGATTTTTACTGACCTGAACTTTAGGTTAGAGTTTGGCTTATATCACTGACATCAGTGATCCTACTGATGTCGATCATGGGTTGATCGACATTGAAAACCCTAGAATAGGTAAAGCTTAATATTTTTGCCCTATTTTCTATTACTCTTCATGCTAGATGTGACACCTATTATAAAATGGTAAAAATAAGAGGTTAAGAAGGAGGTAGTTGGTTAGGAATTTAGTTTTGAATTGAGAATAAGTCTTGGGTAGTTAAGACGAGGGGACTAAGTATTGAGGTGACTCATCAAGTGAGAATTAGTCATAGGGTGAGGTGGTCAGGTAAGGTGGCAAAAAGGGTTTTTTAATTAACTTAACTAAGTATTTTAAATTAATTAAATGTGTGAGTAAAAGAATGGGTTAGGGAGGCTAATTGTTATTATTGAAAAATGGGCTAAAAAGGGTTTTGACACAGGGAGTTACACACATGTGTGACATAATTTTGGTGTCTATACCTAATTTTATCCATTTTAGGTTTGATGGAGTCCCAATATTTACCTCTATTGTATATTCAAATAGAAGGGTTGAACTATCTTCGAGGATAGTAGGTAATGACTTGAACTATTAAATTATGTTAGGGTCCTCCATTAGGATTTGTTCTTCAAATTATTTTAGGCATGATGAATCTGAGTCCCCTAATGGGAGATTTGGCCATGTGACAAAAATAGTTATAAATTCTTGAATAATTTGATCAAATACTTGTTATTTCTCAAAGTTGAACTCAGATCCATATGCAAGTTCATTGTTGGTGGTTTCCTAGTCTAAATTCAAATAAAAATGAACACCCCCATCTAATGGTGCCTGAAACAGGTTTTCACCACTAGACTAGCCTTTATCTTTAATTTTTCCCTAGTCAAAAAGTGCCTCAAAGAGGTTTTCAATTTGGGACCTCAATGTTTTACTCATTTGTTTTTGACTAAGGGTGTTCACTTAATCTCCAAAATATGCTATAGGATATAATATAATTAAGAATCCTAACTTGTGATCTCCCAACAAAACAATATCTCTAAGGCCTAAAATTCACAGAATGCCTCATCATTTTGGAACTCATCAATTGACAGACTGTATTCTTGTTGGTCCTAATCTATCAGTTGGGGTTAATATAATGGTAATGGATTGCAATGAATGGCCAGTGTAAGGGAACAAATATCATTGTTATCAAATAAGTTGGTTTTAGCTAGGTCATCAAAGGTGAGGCAAGGATCAAACTTTGCTTCATTGTCAACATCATCATCACTAGTCAATGGTGATATAGTTTGAATAAGATATGTGGGGTCACCTCCAGGTGGTTTAAATATAAGTTTATAAGGTATTTCATACTTAGTTATGGAAATTAGATCAATGGTTCCTTGCTAATTTGGTCTGAGGCTTCATCTTTCATAATTGTGATGCTCCATGATCTTATTAGGAATATGCTACTTTGTACTTTTATAACAATCAGCTTGGTTGTTATTGTATAATCATGAATCATCCCCTTTAAGAGGGTCCGGTTCTAGACTAGATGCTAGTACAAATGTGATAGGTCCCTTATCTTTATTTTTTTGTTGTTAATGCAAATGAGGGGTGAATTTAGGTCACCCAAAGGTTTTTATATTTTAAGGAAGATTGGCAATATGAAAAGTATCATGGGTCACATACTCTCTTGGTCTATTATCTAAAATGGTGAAATGATTAGAAGATTTAAGAGGTGGCATGTGGGAAATGGAATCCAATGTATTAGGATCTATGCAATTATCTATTGAAGGATCAATAAGTATAACCTTTCCTTTATCCTGCTTAGAACTTGGATTCATGTCATACTGATAGTTGTAGCTTTGAAATTCAACCTTAAGATGCTTGCAGTGTTCATATGGGTGTAAATCTCCTAGAATATTCACTTCCATCCTTGAGTGGGAAAACTTGATATATTGGTACAACATTGATGGAACTACATGAATCTCATGCAACTAAGGCCTACCTAGAAGCATATTGTATGATAACTCAAGATCAAGCACATGGCAAAGTGTATTATGGGTCAAAGGCCCAATGATAACTGGCAAACTAATGGTGCCTTGTGATTCTCTTTCCTGATTATCATAAGCTTTGATGGTTATTGTTTCTAGATGAAGATCTACCATTGTGTACCCACAAATCTTGATGAGCTTTAGAGACACTATGTTAAGGAAGGATCCATTATCTATAATGACATGTTTCACTTTATGCCATCTTATATAAACTTATATGTATAATGGATTATTATGGAGTAATCCAAGGGAAGACATATTGCTTTGGTTAAATGTGACTTGTTAGGTTAGAGCTAGATGTCCAACCAAAGCTTGAATTTTATCAAGAGATATGTCACTAACAATAGTGGATTGGGTCAAAAACTCATTCAAGATGTTCTTGTGGATTATTGACATTCCTAGAAAATCTAAAATAGAAATCTATGCTGGTGTCTTTTGTAATTATTACACAATATCAAAATTCTTATCTTAGTCAGTAGTGAATGGTTTATTCCAAGGTTGAATGTTTGGTTAGATGACAAGCAAAGTGGTAGATGGTTGTGGGCCTGAGATAATAATATTTGACCTCTGAGTTGTGATTGCATAATTAGGATTAAATACTAGACCATTATTGCTAACTAATATTGGGAATGGTGTGGGACCAGACATGACAAGTCTCAGTTGTCAGTGCACTTGCATGTGGTCATGTGGCAAGGATGAGTTGTTGATATAAGGTCCAACAGGTGAAGTCTTAGTTTGCTGGTTCGCTTGTATGCATTCCCAAGTCAAAGAAGGATTATCTATGTAATTTGGTTGAATGTTTTTGTTTAGTAATGGTCTACGCTGATTAGTGATTGGTTTAGGATTAATGGAGATGTTATTAATGCTACCCCTTGCAATATGACCTACAACCCTATTGTAGTCATGTGTAACTACATGGTAGGTTTGTTGGTTTTTACCATTTTGATCTTGGTTTTGTATATTGTTCTATCATTATGGGTTATGTTATTGATTTTGTTGATTCTACTACTTTAGCCTTTGATTTTGATACTATTGATTTTGTTGCTACACTGGCTGTTATTATTGTTGTTGCTGATTATTTTACTACTACTAATTGTTATGATGAGGAAAGGGGTTTTTATAAATCCCAAGAGTTTTATTAGAAGTGGAAGCACCATTATCCAATGTTATCTCCCCATTCTTCAATATATTCTCAATTAGATGCTTGATTTGTACATATCTTTGTAGATTATACCCATTAACCCAATGATAGTCACATAATTCATTTTCATGATACCAATTAGGATAAGGAATGCCTTGTGAATTTTTTTTGTTATAGGGCAACTAATTAAATTATCAGTAGCAAGAATGCAAAATATAGACTCAATAGGTTCTCCTAGGTCACTAAAGATATGACGTGTTGGCACGGTTCTCTTAGGAGGATGGTTTTTAATGGTGAAGGTTCTTGTATGTGTTGTGCAAGTCTTGGTTGTTGTGATTACATCATTGGTTAGAGAGGTTGATGAGTAGGAGTAAGCTAAAAAGGTGGTGCAAATGATGTTTACACCATTTGGACATGATAAGATTTGGTTATTCCATTTATCACAACATTCTTATTGCAGTTGAATTGCTTTGGTCTTTCTTGGCTATTGGCCTATGCTAGTTGCAATGCTTGCACTTGAATGTGATGTTGATGTTGGTCATTTCAATGATTAGTACCTTGATTTTGATTAGTTAAATTAAGCTTGATGACTCCTTTATTAATGAGTTCCCACTCAATCAATAAACCTTTTTTGATTATCTCTTTGAAAATATGGGCACATTACAGTTCCAAATGATAAACTATCTCACTATGTAAATTTTTTTAAAACACAAAATCTAATTGTTTATTCGATAAACTATGGGTGAAACAACTTGCAAGGGCTCTCCATCATTGTAAATAACTTAGAAAACTCTCACCATCTTTTTGCTTTGCTTGTGTTAAGTCTACTAATGAAATCTCATGCTTGAGATTATAGGAAAAGTGGTACAAAAAATTATCAAAAAGATCATCAAAATCCATTACTAAATTTTTGGGAAACTTTAAAAACCACTCCAAGGCTTGTCCAAACAAGCTCCTTTGAAACATCAACAAAAGGTAAATGTTGTTATATGCCATTGGTTGACATGTGACAAAGAATTTGATCAAATGAGCCTTAGGGTCACCTTTCCCTTTGTATTTGTCAAATTTTGGTGGTTTGTATCCTAGAGGAAATGGTATCTACAAATACTCCATGTTGAATGGGTAGGAACACACGTCATCTAATTTGAAAATTTTAATCTATTTACCAACTTGATTGGTAATAATTGTATCCTTCATTTGTTGTAATTCTTGGGATGGGAAACTAGAAATAACATTGAATTAAAGGAGATTATTGGTTTGGGTTGATGGTTGGGAGGTCACAAGTGGGACACTTTGACCAAGGTATGATGGAGATACTTATTGGGGTACATTGGTTTGGTTGGGGAATGGACTAGGAATACACATATGTGGATTAGGATGTGCTTGAAATTGCACATTTGGTGGCGTGATATTTTGGTTTGGGTTGGTGATAAAGGTTTGAATTGGAGGATTTTGTGGTTGGGATAGAGGGATATAACTACATTTTGCTTATTGTGGTTGAAAAGGGACATGTTATTGACTAATCAAACATTGCTATTGAGTGGGAACTTGTGGACCAAGACCCTGTCTCTGAATTTGTGTCACAGTTTGAACCAACGATGGTCTGGTAGGTACTTGAGAAACATGGGAACCTCTCTATTTCATGAATCCCTATGGAGAAGTGAAAACATGTTGCAGATTTGGCATCATTCATTGACCAATATTTGCACATTGTTGACTATTCCTTGCTTGGTTTTGGGTTGGCATATTAGTTTGTGATTAAAGAGGTATGTTTGTCATTACCTAGTGAGGTGGAACATTTGTTTACCCTAATTGAGGTGGTAATGTATTTGTCCTCTATTGTAGTGATACACTAGATTATGTCTACTATTATGGAATAATACTCGTTACTTGTTGAGGAGGAGTAGGATTCATCACATTTTATCATTGAGGTGTGACATTGGCTATTGTTTATCACTTAATCTTGTAGGTTGTACACTTGAAGAAGTAACAGATAGAGGTTGGGATGTAGAAACTCCGATTCCCTGGTATGATGATCTACTCATGGGATTAACTATAGGCACATGTTGTTGGTTAGTTGTTTGTGCATTAGTACTACTTTGATTGAGATTGGATGTTATTTGCACATTATCCACTACATTTGGCTCACTATTTTGTGTAGAGGCCAAAGACACTTCTTCAATAATGGGCATATGCATCAAGTTATATATCGAAGCAATTTTTATGAATGGGTCAAAACTTAGATTCTCTTGTCTAGTTAACTCTATCAACACTCTTGTTGAAGGAACTAGGTCAATAAGAGGCTTACTCACCATGTTTATCTGATTGAAATCACATGCTAGATTTAGGTAGGTTTGATATGTTATTTGCATTTAGTTAAAGTGATCTTCCATGTTTTTGCCTCAATTAGATATATTAGGGTCTTGATACATTGTTTAGACTAGAGCTATAGGATTTATAGAAGAAGCCTATTGATCATAAATGATATTGTGGGGAACTGTTACTAGACTTAGTAAATTTTCATGGGGGAAGTCTGTTGGAAACTTGGCCCCTACCTCTATATCTCTAACCAAAATATCATCTTTGTTCTCTAAAAAATATCACTCAAACAAAAATGGATCATACGTGGAAGTCGTATTAGTAGAATATGACTATTGAAGAACTAGCTCATCCACTATGGGTATTGTGGCTAGGTATTGAGCAATTTGTTCTTGGTCTTATTCTAAAAAGGTGGTGTGTTAACTAAATAGTTATCCAATAGATCTTGGCTTTACACCAATGATTGATTATTATAAGAGGGACAAGAATCCATCTCATAAGAAATATTATCCACATAGGGGTCTTGCACCATTTATTTTTATGCAACTACATTACTAATCCCTAGATTGTACATGAGTCCACTACGAGTGTAAGAATGCATGTTGGGATCCATAGTCAATGCTCTGCGATAAAAGGTCAAAGAGTTCTACAAACTCTAAAAAGGACAAAATCTAAAACATATGATGTTCCAACTTGGTCTAGATTCATCAAAAGGATCAAAAGGTTTATGCAAAGATTTGTGAGGAAACAAGCTAACATGAAGTATTTAACATTTCATTATTCACACAAAGATAAGCAAGTAAATGGACCAAAAATAGAAATGCCAAAATATAAGGTTGAAGTGTTTCAAATTAGTTTAATCTCAAAATTTAAAATTTGCTACGTCTTTTGGCCAAAAATGGCGTTAAAATATAAGATCAAACAAGGCATGCACTAGGACTCTTGGCCAAATGACATCAAAAGCTAGACTTTGAAATAGTTAAAAGTTTTAATCTAACTGATTTGAAACACTTATAACAAACACTAGGTATTTGGTTCTTTTATATGAACTTGATCAACTAGGTATAAGGTATGAAGCAAAAGGCACTTTAGAGATAGTTTACTTTTTCATAAATAATGGTATAAAACTTGGTCCCTTTGACAAATAATCTAGACAAAAGTGAATCGTATAACTATGATCTAGATAAAGGATCACAAAAGTATACTTAGATTAGTCTAAAAATGTAGGAACAAATTTGAACTCTATGAAAGAGGGTCTATGAAACAATATTTGAAATGTTTTGGGTAGTGTAACAACACTATACTACCCAAAAGTTGTGACAAAAAGGTTTGTTTCAAAAACTCTCTAAGGAAAAGATGTTTTCCCATAATTTTGACAGCATAAAACTATTTTTCTTGACCCAAAATGTTATTGTGCAAGTGTTTAACACAAAATGGCTTAAGTCTATCAAGTGGTGATAATGATCTTGAGTCTAAAATGACCTTCAACCCAAATTAGAAATTGAACCTAAGTTCCCTCAAGTTTAGTGAAAATGGCAACCCCACTTCACACATCAACCCTATGAAATTATAAAGCTGCAATTTTGAATTTAGATTATAAGTGAAGGACTTAAACAACTTTGGTAAAGGTCTAGACTCAATTGGGCAACATAACTGTGCTAAAGTGGATGATATGACTCCCAAGCTTTTGATGAAATTTGAACAAGGAAAATTGATGATCTCACATAGGCAACATAATGCCTCTTTGTTCAAAAGAAAATTAGGACTATGTGTTTGGTTTAGATTATCTTTTTACACCCAATTTTGACTTCAAACAAGACCTTAATCTAGGACAAGACCAACTAATTAATCGCACTTAGATCCTAAATTGATAAGGTTACTTGGTATTGTTGTAATCTATTGACATACATCATTTGAGAGGATTTTAAGTGTTCATCCAAAAGTAAATGTGCATTATATAGTAGGGTTTTTACACACCCCCTTCTCTCAAATGATAGTACTGTGACATAGACCTTGAGGTGCACCTTACACCAATAATACTTCAGTGGCAAGTGGGGATTTATCTAAGATCTAACAAGTTTCCAAAAATTTTAGGGGCATCAATTTCACAATGAATTTCACATCAAACAATGAAAAATAAAATCACAAATTTTGGGTCTGTATCACTTGGCTTGTTGCAAAAAGGTCTAGTCCTTTTTTCAACCACTACATCCTACTATTTGCTCAGTGTAGTGTAATGTCTAAAATGCGACTACGTCCCATGTGAAACTTCAATTAGGAGCCAAATTAATTCAATGTCAAGAGGTGAAACCTTGGGTCAAAGCTTCCCTAAAGAATGCACAGGAGGTGATGAAGTCCCCCTCGCAAGCAAATTTTGCATAAAAATAAAGAAAGCATGAAATAAGAAAGACTTTAGGGTCATTTTCAAGGTCACCTAAAATTTGAAGAGTTTTTGGGGAGTGCTTTAGATGACTTTATTTCTAAGCCTTGTACTAGGCTACTTGTAATAGAAATGGTACTTTTGATTCCAAGGGTTCCCTAAAAGGGACAAATGGAAGAGCATACATGCAACATCCCTCTTTTTACCAAACAAAAATTTAATTTAAACAACTAAGTAAATATAAAAAGCTTTGAAAAGATAAGTTCATTTTTAAGCCCAAATGTAAAATGAGGTGGTGTTCATTTAAACCTTGGTCTTAGTTGCAAAGTTTGATAAACATTCACCATAAACATCTAAATTCTTTTGTTAAACACCAAAATAAGGTTCCTAATTGATTTTTAAAAATGCAAAAGGTGATCTAAACATGTTTTTAGAAAATGTCAAGCTTGGTCATACAATAGAAATGTTAGCATGTCATTTAGACTTGAAGCTCTTTTTAGTTTAAAAAATAAACTTTAGGAAAAGAGCTCTCAGGTTTGTGTTTTAAGAAAAACATAGTGACTAACATCAGTTTTTAAAACCAATGATGGTTACATTTTCTAATTGATATCAGTTATATAACTAACATTAGCTATACCAATGTGACCAATGATAGGTATACAACTGATGTTAGTTTTGATAACTGACATTGGTTAAGCTATCCAACTGATGTCAGTCTTACTTGTTGATGTTGGTTACTGTGTAAAACTATGGTAAACAAAAATGTCAAAATAAAGTTAGAAAATCAATTTACAAGAGTTTTAAAGGTCTAAATAAATATTTTAAAGTTGTAAAATGATCTTCTTCATGTGTGGGATACATCTAGTCCCACTGAGTGTGCCATATGTGATCTAAGAATTTGACTCAAGAGAGGATGGTTAGTATAGTGTTAATTACAAAATGAAAACAAAATGAAAGAAACACACTAACTAACATAACATCTCTAGGCCTAGACACTAGGGAGAGCTTAGTTAACAAACATGAATAAAATACACAACTAAAATGCAAAAGAAACCTCTTTTACATTCCTTAGATGCTTCAAAATTCTTGTTGTAGTGGCTTGCTAGGCTTGTTCTCATGAAGTCCTTGGAAATGGAAGCTTGGCTAACTCCATCTCTCCTTGGCACCTTTAGCTTGTGGCTTGGCTAGAAATCAATTTGGCATGCTAACACTAATTACTTGAAGCTTTTAGAACCATTTTTGCATTATAACTTTGCATAATTATTTATTTTAAAGATATTTGAGCATAATAAATTTGCACCAAAATAACTTAGAAATGATGTTCATGGCATCTTTATTTATATATTTTTGCAAATGTCTAGAAGCAACCTAAACCATCCATCTCAAGATTGATATGTTTGGTTGAGGATTAATTCAATTTTTGAAATTAATTTTGTAATTATCCTCATCATGAAATTGGAATGAGGGGCAATTAAGAGGCATGGAAAGCATTGATAAGGCATGGAGGGCCTGAATCTTGATATTTGTGGCATTTATGGCCTAGGGATGTCTTCCCAAGAAATGAGGTCACCTAATGATGCAGATATTCGACATTATTTTTTAAAACAAATTATTCAAAAAGTTTCCATGCAATTATTAATTATGCCTTGATTTGGTTTAATTAGCTCTTAAGCATGATTAAGCACCTTATGCACAAATTACCCAAATTGATTAGAGTGCCTTGTTGTTAATCCAAAATTTGACTGGATTGGAATCAAAAGTCAATGTCAGATGTGTTGGAACCATTATCCCATTTAGGATGTTACTAAAAACAAATAATGAAGGCACATGTCTTGTGTAAGAGATTTGATAGGAAAGATCAATCCAGAACACCTAGGTATAAAATTATCATTTTGACTCAAAATGATCTGATTAAAGTTACCTGGCCCATAAATTGCATTGCCTTATTTAGGGATACCCTAGCCAAAATCAGCACTTGAATATGTCAGTTTCACATCATTTAGTGTGTTTTAGTGTTTTTAGGCCAAATTGTGCATTTTAGGTGGAAATTGACCAAAAGCTTTGTTGGAAGTTATCAGTGGCCAGTTTTAGGTGTCTACACTAATCCTTAGGGTTCTTATCCAAGATATTTTTATTTACATCTAACAAATTATTATTTTTTGATTTGGAAACCCCATCACCTTATAATAATAATAATCAAAAGAGAATTTAAGAATTAATTGATTATCATATTCCCATTTAGTAAATTAAAGAGAGGAGAAGGTGGGAACATTATCACATACCAAAGTAAATGACATCCCAATTCTAGTAACAATGTGCTCCTTGAGAAAGCTAATCAAAATTTCAGTCATGAAATTATTGAACACTTAATCTTGGTCTAATGAGTGAAATAATCAATTGACATTAGAATGAATTTGTGTTTAGCTGGTGGATTAACATTGATAACTCCAAAAAATTCCAACCCCTATTTTGTAAAAGGCTTAATCTTAATAACTGGATGTAATGGCATAGCATGGCTATGCTCTATATGTTCAAAAACTTGACAAGTATGGTAGATTCTTATGTAGGAATGAACATCCTTGAATATGTGTGACTATTAATACTCTACCAAAAGGATTTAATGGGATATATCACTACCTAAACCATGACTAGTTTCATATTTCCCATTTAGGTCCTTAATTAATTCAGCCACCTCAACTTTATTTAGGCATTTCAAATAAATACCTTTATGATTCTTATAAAACATGCATAATTTAATCATGAAGTTGATGTTATTTAGGTGTAATGATCTTATTTGAGTGTAGTTAAAGTAGCTTGGGCACTCATTATTCAGTAGGTAATAAAATATGTATTAATACCAACCATCATCCATGATGACTTGCACTGTATACTATTTACAAATGATACATGAATCAAATTCAACCATTATTTTAATTAACCATTGTCCTCTTTTAGACATTCATTTTTGGCTACTTTTGTGTCTAAATGGAAATTAGACTGATTTCTTGCAATCAAACACAAATTTATCCATAAATTGTTAAATCAACCCAATTTCCCCAAAAATTTGATGTATAAATTCTATGACACATTAGTACATGCCTAATTAAGGTAATGTACTACATTATATCATTTAATTTTCTAAAAAATTCCTGAACTCAGTACTTTATTTACAAATTACCCTTCAATCAATTAATGAAATTCTTCTATTATCACATCCTATCCCATTAAATTCACACCACCTTACATTAGTTGATTAAGATAAATTAATTATTTAATCTTCTTAAAATGAGGTTACATGGAATGCACATATTATAAATATAGAAAAATAAATATTATCCATGCTTGTGCTTCTTAGGATCACCTTTAAGATATTAGGCTTGCTTCAAAGGACCAATTTATGATACCAAATATTGGAAGCAAAATGACTATAGGGGGGACTAATCAGTCTTAAAAACATTCATTCAATTCAACCTAACATTCATGAGCCATTCATATAAGTACATAGATCTAGCAAGAATAAGCAACCATACAAGAGCATGAAATAAGATAACACATCATATATATGGGAAAACCTAAAGGGGAATAAAACACATTGATGTTTTTAAATAGACTAAAATCCTTTAAGAAAAAAACTAAGATTTAGTGAATCAACAACTCCACATGGAACACAGATCCCAAGTATCCAAGTACCCACTTGACTAGACCTTAACAAGCACCTACTTGTAAGGAGGCACTAACCCCCTAGATGACTCAACACCAACTTAAACACCTAATTAATTTGATCACATTAAAAAAAATGATTAGGTAATATGACTTTGATCTTCATACTCAGACTTCCTATTAGATATTCATGACACTCCCTCTACACCCATCTGATGGTCTACATGATCTCCTTCTACTTCTCAATCTTATTTCTCATTTGATTCTTCTAAGCATATATAAATAGGCTTAAAAATACCTTGTATTTATAAAATAATATTTATCATATACCTATTGGTTGGAAACACACACTTGACCACTTAAATTTTTCACATAATAGGCCTTAGGACACGTTACAATAAGAATCAATCACAATCTCAAGTCAGTCACAAATCAATATGCTATATTCTTTATTTAAGTCTCATGGATACCTATTAGGCCTTCTTAGTTACAATTTATTTATAATGTGTTATAATATATGTATGTATTTGTAATTGATGTCATGAAAGTGTCATTGATGTCATTCTGAGTTGTCTTTGTTGTTCTTGAGGTTGAGTTCATGAGTTATGTACTTGAGAGACCTAGTGAGAAGACACGTGCTTGGTATCATGATGAGGTAAGAATTATAAGGATTGTAATAATAATATTGGTAGAGTTTGAGTAAGGTATGAGGTTTTATGACATGCGAATGAGGTGTTGATATCAGTACAATAGGTTTTAAGGTGTGTTCAAGGTCTAAGTATGGCTTACAAGTTTTAGGCTTAGTATGCAAAGAGACCTAGTATGGGATAATGATGGGTAAAGATCAGGTTTAAAGGTGAAAAATATCATGAGAGATTTTTTATAGGTGTGATATCTTTTATCAAGTTTTTTGACCAAGTCTAAGGTTAAACTCTAAAGGAAAAAGTAGAAATATGGTCTTGAGTTTTTCTGTGTGCATAGAATGAGGTATGACAGACCCAAGAAATTTTTTCTTATACTCATTGGCACATGAAAAATTTAAATGAGATAATAATAAGTTAATATAATTTTGGGAAGGTTCCTATATAAAATTTATTGGCATTGTTTTTTTATTTGTGGGGAAATCCTTTATGAATGCTTATTAAGAATGGAAGGTAGTCTAAACCCTCTTAAAACCCTCGTAGTGACCCGATAGGAAAGATATTCTTTGAAATGGATAATAATGGATTGTATGACATATTTTTATTATTAAATAATGTATAGTAATATCCCAATATTATATATGTGGAATTGGTCTGTCAGAAGGGTGAGTGAAAGCTATAGGAAACCCCTTGTTTCTCAATTTTTTGATGTTTCAAGTAGGGTTGACTAGGTCAAAGCATGAAAATTATTGGATAATGATGTGTGATACTTGTATTTTATGATAATTTAAGTTTATAATTAATTTATAGGATTAAAATATTCTAAACTAGTCATGGAAGTTAGCTTATCACTAAAAATGCCTAATAAGGAAGACAATTAGAAAACTAGGCATAAGTGAGAATGAGATTAGGGATGGGTTTTAATGGATTAGATATGGTTTTAAATGTATGGATTTATTATTAAATACATATATCACATATAAAATATGAATATAATAGTTTGATATGCTCATATACAAGCATAAAGTTGCACTCAAAGTGACCTATCTAACACAGTGAGGTCTATGTAGGGAGAAGACATGAGATTGGTTTGTAAGAATAATATTGATATTTAAAATTGTAATATATATTTTTTAAATATGTTATAATTATTTTTAAATATAATATAAACCCATTTAAATTTCATAAAATTGTTCACACATGTGTTCTAAGTCTTGGTTTCCATGGTTGTGTTTTGGAACACTCATGTAGTTTTCTATGTTAGTGAGAATGATGTTTCTGAGTCATTATACATAGAGTTGAAGAATAAAATTGACATGAAATTTTTATATACATCTCATATGTTTATTAATTATTCTTATTCATTAAAAAATCATATGAAGATGCGAAAATTTAAAGGTTCTTGACTGGGTTTTGAAGCCTATTTACAATTCTTAGTGAGCATATAGAAATGATCAGTTTGATGTCTTTTGCCCTATGTGGTAAATTATAATGGACTTGGTGATGACCCTAAGGTAATGGAGGTTATATAAATTTTATTTTTTAATGTGTTTATGTGGAAAATTTTAGTGTACACTTCAAATATTCAACATAGACTTTCTGGCCGTGAGAAGGTCTAATTGCGAGTAGGCCTAATGGTGTGGTTCAAGGAGTGAAATGAGTTAAATGGTGTTGGTGACATAAGGTGAGAATATTAAGGGTATAATTTAATTATTTTTTTATATTCTCATCCATTTATGTATTCTCAAGATGTTTTAAGGTGGCCAAGGTGAAACGTGTGCTTTAAGAAGGCCTAATTACATTAGGTCTCTATTAGGCCTAATGGTGGTTTTGGTCCTTATGAGTGGTAAATAACCTATGTAGTGGTTGTTTCACTTGTTAAATTTGATTTTTTAATTTATTCCAAGTGTGATAAAATTATATAAAATATTTTTTCTGACCAAGGTGGGTGAGACCAAGAGTCAAGTATAAAAAGAAGGTCTAATAGGCCTATTTTGACTAGTTAGAATATTGAGTATATAAGTGAATGAAAAATAAGTTTGGAAATGAGGTAGAGGGATTTAATAAAATTATATATGTGTGTTTAATATTTTTTTAATTTATAACACTATTTATACATATGATGAGCAAGGTCATATGACCTAATTTTTCCAATAAAATGGCTAGTTGAGTGAAGAGGCCTAATAGGTTGTTTGAAAAAGATATAAGAGTGTGAAGAAAAAATAAGGGGATCATCCCTATTTGAGTGATAAATAGGTGTATAAAGGTGATCAAATGTTTTATGTGGATGATTTGGTACTAAATCACCTAGGGGGTTGGTGCCTCCTTACAAGTTGGTGCTTGTTAAAGACCTAGTTAAGTTGGTGCTTGACTAGTGAGGGGTTGGTGCTCCTTATGGGTTTGGTGCCTCACTAAATTTTGATTAATTGCTTATATAAATATATTACAATAAAAATTTTAGTGGGTTTTATCCCCCATGATGTTTTCCCACATATATCTTATGTTCATGTGTTATGTTCTTACTTCATGTTCATATGAATGGTTGATTATGCATTGCTTAGTTTGAATGATTAATGAATGATATATGGAATTGAAAGAAAAGTTTTTACATTGATTCAACCCCTAGTAGTTGTGATTCCAAAAAGTGGTATTATATCAAGGTACCTTATGCATAACTAATAGTCTAAGGGAGATCTTTTGAGCACAATTATGAATTTTGATAATGGAAGTGTTTATTATGATTGAAATAAGGATCTATCCACAATTATTGAAATAAATTGTGAATGTTTTTCAAAAGAGAACAATCATATGGAATAATTAACCAACTTATAATGAAAGTAAAGACTTTAGAGGCACAATTTGAGGTAGATGTAATCAAGATAAAGACATATCAAAAATTTGAGGGGAGTACTAGAAAGATTAATAATATTTTGGATAGTCAAAGGCCCTTTCATGATATGACATGCCTTGGTTTAAAAGAAGAACAAAAGGAGTTCAAGGAGATTTAGTTTACAAAAGTCAATGATCTATCAAGGAATGATAAATCTGGTAGAATAAAGACCTATGCAAAAGTGGTCAAGTTTGAAGTCAATCATCAACAAGCCAAAAAGGGTTTTGTTCAATCAAAGGATATCAAATGCAGTGATATATAATCTAATGATCATCAAAAGATAAATAAGGTTAAATAATCAAAGTGTGTGGATTATTTCATTAGTTATTGTTTATCTTATGGTCAATTTGGACATAGAAGTATTGAATATAAATGGAGAAGTAGAATCTTGTGTTACAACTATAGCTCCAAGAATTTTAATGAAACCACTAATGTTTGGTATGGGGTACATAGGGTACTTGAAAAAACTAGAGGACTAGAAGGCTCAAGGCTTCTATGGGCTACTAGATATCTATAGAGGCTATCTAATTTGTTGGTTTGCACCAAGACATAGATAGACTTGTAAACTAGGTTAGGGATAGAATGATCAAGAACACAATGGATGAAAGTATCTCTAACAGGTATAACCATAGTAAAATAAGTAGATAAGATTATAAATACACTTGCATACAAATTATGGAAATGATAATGCCTAATAAAAAGAGCTGTGAAGTAATGCGTAAACTTAGAATTAAAGGCACTTTATGGCTAAATGAAAGACATTTTAGGAAGTAAAGACATTTTTAAATAAAGGGTGAAAGAGAATGCCTAATATAAATTTGAGATAACTCTTTACTTTCACACTATTTTTTCCTAATAATGCAATTTTCTATTTTAGCAAGAGAGGAGATTATTTATGTAAATTATATAGGTTGTTTTGAGCATTTAAAATTATAATATGTAATAAGAGATGTTTCCAAAGCAATCATGACATGTAAGAGAAGATATTTCAATAAATGAAAGATATTCTTAATCACTTATAAATGCATAAAACTTTAGAAACTATCCTAGATAATGCCCTAAGTAAGCTAAATCACTGAAACAATCAAAACCTAGCATATATACTACTAAAAATAAACATGAATTTCACTTTGCATATAAAATTACCCTCATATAAAACTAAAAATAAGTGTGAAAGTTTATACCAACCAATTATCCAAGATATGAAGCAATGAAGGAGGAAGATCAGGCTGTGTGTAAGCTAAGTCCAAAATAGGAGCCAAAAGTAGTGGAAGAGGTGAAAGAGAGTTTGTCAACTAAGAGAGAGACAATAGATGGAGCACAAGAACAAGTGAAATGGAGTCTTGAGGTAAATAGGATAATATTTAAATCTTTAGGAACACTATTGAGAGTAATGTGAATCACCAAGATGAACTACAAAATAATAGGGCATCTCTTGTCACAATGAAAGCTAAGTGTGCCAAGAATGAACCAGGTAAGATTCAAGAACATAGCATAGATTTGATAGCGATGATCAAGAGAGAAGATTAGAGAAAAAATGTAGGAGAGAGAGGATAAAATTAATGGGGAAGCATCATATAAGGTAACCCTAATCCACTAAAGGCCAAAATGTAATAGTTTTTAGCCATTTGGGCCAAATTGGTTCCTTTTTAGCACCTTCTACATGGGTTGCAACCTAGGCCACAAATTTTATGAAGTAAACATGTGGAATAGGCCATGAGTTTCCTATTTAAGCCATGGCTTGGGTCAAAAATCCACTTTGGGTGGTCAACAGGTCTCTAGAAGGGCCTTAGGAGGTGTCTAGAGGGCATGCAAATATGTAAAAGGGCAGTAAGATGCTAAGGATGTATATGGGATGAATGTATGATGTAATAAAGGTCCATATGAGTGGAAAATTTATCAAAGTAGGATAAATAGGCTTGGTATTCTACACATGAGTTTAGGTGTAATCATAAGGAGGATTAGGGTCATGGGAAGTATGATTACATATGCCCCTGAAGTATAAGTAGTTAGTGTTCCAATGAATAAGGAGTCTTGTGTAGTAATTGAAAACTACACAAAATTAAAGGAAATCAAGAACTAAAAAGATAAAAGATAAAATTACTTGCTCTTACCAATTAGAGATGGTGATATAAGAAGTTAATGACACAATCCATGGGTGAGAGTGAAAATGCTATGTAATCCAAATCTAACTCTAAATCCTATGAAGAAAGGACACAATTGATATCAAATCAAATCATACAATATAAAATGATATTCACTAGGGTATCATCCCTAGTGTTTTCCTTGTGAGGGATGAGGGTGACTTGGACATATTTGAAGAAGGAGAGAAAATTATGTGACACCTCAAATAGGGGAGCAACTTAGAGCTAAGGATAGACCCAAAACCAATGAGCTGAGACATAGCTAAGAGTGAGTCATAAAACAACTACACACAGCATGTGCCTAGTACATGAGCATCAATCAAAGCATTGGTAATTATGTGATACTTAGCTACATTAGTCATTTCACTAGTAAAAAGGTAACAATTTGTAACATGATCATGGTTTTATGGGTCATCAATAATCCAAGTGATAGCAGTGGATCTTAGGTTGCCTTGACTTCCACCATCAATTTGAATTAGCATTGAGATGTGTAACATAATGGGGGTCAGGGATAAAAAAGGATACTATGGAAGGATCATCTTGACATGGATAAAGAGAAATGAGTTTCACAAGGGAGACAAAGAACATAATCCAGTCATAATTGATGGGTGAAAACCAACACTAACTATGGGATGAGGTGACAAAAGGTGGTAGGATGTCCATAAAGGGATGAAGACTAGTTGGTGAAGACTAGAGCAAGTCTTGGAGTAATTAAAAACATGAACCCACACCTATAATAACCATAGTAAAAGAGGGAGAGGGAGTTATTAGGGATCGGATATGAATGAGCTAAGAAACTACTAACTAAAAGAAGAAGAGAGATCAACTTCTATCCCAAGGTGTATCTGATAAGGAGTACACAAGATTAACAAGCCATAAGAATTAAGAGTCCAAGAGACTAGAATAGTCCCAAAATAGACCTAAAGAGGACTAAAATAGAGAAACTACCTCTGCCATTACATCTAGAATGGGCCAAAACCCCTAAGATGAAGGTTTGGTAGTTCCAAGAGTAATAACAAGATGAAACAAAGGCCAACAAAGGAAAAAAAAAGGATTCTAGCCTAGGACATGGCTTACTTGGGTAAAGTTATGTCCTAAACCATTACTAAGCCATAGGGCCATGGCCTATCCCATTGACAGGCTACATCTTATCCTAGAAACCTATGGCCTAGCCAGAAAAGGCCAAAAATAGGCTCGGGGAACTCAGTAGGGCCCAAAACTTGCCTAAAAAAGAGGGAGAGGGGGGAAAAGAAAAAACATGTTAGTTAAACATGCTTATCTCATTCTAATACACACATGACTAATATAGGGTCATGTTTCTCTATTGTGCAAATGTGAGGAGTTAGAGTGATAGAGGTAGGAAAGGCACCTTTAGTTGGTAGAGACACCACCATTATGTGGTGGCCAACCATGAGAGATTATCTCAATGATAACCATAATGAGATGTGAATAAGGGTGGTAGGAGGTCCATGATAGATGAAAAATAGCCAGGAAAGGATGGATCAAGTCATAAAAAACCATAACCACTAACCCACGCTACCTACAGGTATTGGAGAAAAGGAGAGAAGGAGTTGGTAGAGGGATAGCTACTAGAAAGCAATTGACCAACCAACTAAAAGAATAAAAAGACTCTACCTCTTTCTTGAGGTGCATCCAAAGAGAAGTGAACAATCCAAATGGATATAGAGATCCATAAGGTTTGATGATGGATGCCGTAAGAGGGGAAATCCATAGAACAAGGGCTTGGGGAGGGTGTTTTGGTAAGCTTTGAGCCTCACCAAAGCACCATAGGCCTAGGCCCAGGCCTACCCCTAAGGGTAGGCCAACACTTCACCTTAACTAGAGGCTCAACCCTAAGGTAGGATACTACGTATCCTATAAAGAGGCCAAAAAATAAGGAAAAAGTAGGAGGAAGGAGATGGAACATCCATATCCTTAGGTTCATTGGTCATGATCTAAAACATAGGAGTGCTAAAGGTGGGGTTATTATTGGTGAATAAAACCTATGAGCCAAATAAGTAAGATGATGCTATGCATATGATGTATGGACATGAGCTTCTTGTAAGATCTCTTCTCATTGATTGGGTTGCATGTTATACCATGGATGGTATAACACTCAAGATCAGACTCAGTGAGTCTAGCAATCTTTGTAGGAGATGCATTGAGAGATATGATACTCTGATGGGAGAAGTACAAAAATATGGGAAGCTCAACATTATGTGAGACATCTCAAAAAAGGTCTCCTAAAAGGGAAGAGCCACCTTATAAATGCAAGGCAATAGAGGGAATTGGAAAATGCATGCCAAATTCTAAAGGAGTGAATGATGATCAATACTCAGTTGAATCAAAATGCTCATCCTTGAGAAAATAATATTTAGAGGTAGGAGTCTTGGGTGAACCCATAGGGTCCCATGAAGAGACAATCAAATCTTTTTTAGAGGGGTATTTGTCTTATCATGGATAAACTCCTAGGGAGCTAGGTCTACCTATATGGTATGAAACTCACCTTCATGCATGAACTAGACCATGCAAAACATGAAAGACATGATGGATTGTATAGTAGTGGTCCAAGGATAGCCAAGAATCAAATTGTATGATAAGTCCAAGTCTAACATACAAAAATAAATATTGACTATCTTGGGTCCAAACTTGATTTGAAGCTTCACATTTCTCACTGGCATAATCATGTCATTGTTGAAATTAACACAATTATGATGAGAATCAGACTTCTTTTGACTGATCCCAAGCTTATTAAACACATAAATGGGCATGATATTCAATACAACTCCTTAGTCAACCATGCATATCTTAACATGACAATCATCGATGAAGGTCTCAATGTAGAGGGGGAAGTGAGACCTCTTGGAAACAATGTCAGCATCTAGTAAAGAGGTTGAGTTGAAAGATAACATGGGAGGATGAGGGTGATCAAAGACATTAGAGTTGAATAAAACTTTGACATCATCCCATAATGGGTCCTCTTGAGAGAGACCAAGATCATCAAATATGAGGCCCCTTTACTCAGGGCAAAGTCAAAGAAGATCCTTAAATAGAGATCTTAGCTAAGAGGCCCTATAAATACTCTATGATGGAGTAAGGATGTTTTCTAGACTGGGGAAGGATGTTACACTAAAAGTCAAATCTGATT
Source organism: Torreya grandis (assembly GCA_037957365.1). Classification (NCBI taxonomy): domain Eukaryota; kingdom Viridiplantae; phylum Streptophyta; class Pinopsida; order Cupressales; family Taxaceae; genus Torreya; species Torreya grandis. The sequence goes on along the minus strand of JARHVA010005409.1, from coordinate 421,459 downwards.
TTGGGCTTCCCTACCCCCTTGGGCTAGATAGGAGGCCCAACACCACTAGTCTCTCTAATGGGGTTAGTGACCTAACCTGAGCACGTGTTGACAAATCACTCATATCAAGTATAGGTTATTTAAATAGTACCAATGACTTTGATACTCTCACACTTGGCTTTCCCTCTCAGGTTAGCTTGGGAAGAGGAATCAAAAGAGGTATAAGAGTAATAAGTGGAGTGATGGGCCTTAACCTTGGATTTATTCTTATTCTTTTTCTTGTTCTCCTTGTCATGGCCAAGTAAAGGCTCCTTTAACACATTCAATTTATGGTTGTGTTCCATAAGAGAAGAACTTTAAGATGGAGGCAAGGCTTGTACACTATATTTTTGGGCAGTACAATTAGCATCATCATGGCCTTTCATCCAATGAAAATTACAAAACTTGGTGGGGTTATAAGGAAACACCATTCATGGTTTTGTTGTGATTGATTCAAAAGCCTTATTTTTAGTTGGATTCTTACTCAAAGCATTCACCTCATGACTATCCTTCTTCACAGGAGGATAATCAATGATCACATGAAGAAGATGAATTTTGGGTTGGCATAGGGTGAAAACCCACACACACCTCAAATACTTCAATATTTAGACACTCATTAATAACTTCATCATATGAAGTGGGCTCATGCTTGAGAAACTCAAGGTGAACCTACTACCTTAATGCTCATGTGGACATGTCATAAAGTTGATCATCTTGGAACCTTAACCTACATGTGTGGATGGATGAGTGCCACCTATGCACAAAATCAAAGTTTGACTCACCTTTGGCTTGCATCATAGAAGTGAGTGATTGGATTTTAAGGTTGAATGGTTTGGAGATATTAAATTACTAGAAGAATTCATCCAAAAGGAGATAGAAATTAGAAATAGAATCTGGAGGCAAATTCTAAAACCAAACAAGAGCTTTAGCTCATAGAGAATGAGCAAAAAGATTCAACATCATGCCTTCATCCTATTCTCAATCCATAGACACCATCATAAATGCCATGATATGCTTCAAGGTACTGGAGTCTTGAGTCCCATTTAACTTAGGTAGTTTAGGGATAGGAGTAGATAAGGGAATAACATGTACCCAAAGGGTTAGAGGATTTCTATGGAGATCCTTATAGGCATAGTTGATAGTGGGTTGGAAATGAGCTCCAAGAGGAGGATCATGGTGGTTATGATGCTATCATAACCTTGATCATGGAAGGGATGATGTTGAGGTGGCTCTTAATAAGGGAGATTATCATGATGGAAATCATCCCCACTATGGGTTTGGGAACATCCATGGTAAGGTTACTGTTCCCTATAGGGATGATGGGATAACGTGACATACTCATGGAAATGGTCATGATGACCTAGGTATCCATGATGTTGGTTATGTGCCATTATAATAGGGTCAAATTGAGGGTGTTGATGCCTAAGATAGGCATCCCATAAATCTTTAGTTTGTAGATGGCAATCAAAATTACCATGCTCATCTGAAACTCTAAAGGATGGACTAGGAGGATGGGAGGACTCCATGTGATAGAGATGCCTCACCGAGTTAGATCACCTATGTTTAAAAACATGGATATGAGGGGGTTCTTACATTAGATTCTCATACCAAGAAAGAGATGAGGAACTCACATGAAAACTGGTTAAGGCACTCAAAACTGAATGGGTGCAAGCTCTATCTCCAGAGGAAGCATGCTACTTACTCATAGGGTGAGAAAGGTGTACTTAATTCATCTAAAGGAATCTACATTAATCATCAGTGATTACATGTAGCTCATTAGGCCTCAATCATGTAATGGGTCCTCATCACCTTGAATGGGTAAATGAATCATGGTATGAAGTTAAGGGGAAAGATCCTCAAAAGAATGAAGATCAAATTGGTGAAAGGGAGACTGAGTTCATTGGTTATAGACCTACCAATCTTGTTCCCTATGGAATCTGAGAAGGTTTAAGTCACCTTGATAGGTTGAGGTAACTTATTATATCCTATGGTGTCTATGGAATTCCATTGCATCCATGTTCTACTCATGAGTGAGCTCAAGGATAAGGCCTTAAATTTGATGGGATTGGTGTTCCAAGGGTGGGAGGTTAGCCATGGATGCAATGAAGTAAAATAAACATGAGAGATATCATAAAAGGAAAATATATAGATAACTAACAAGGAGAATGGTATAAAACCAAAGTAGGATAAAACAACCAATATGAGAGCCAAAACATAACTAAAAGCAAATCCTAATAGCTAACAGAGGGGAGTTGTCTAAGAGGATTCTAAACATGATATAACTAGCATGAGACCATATGTGAGGTCCCATCAAGCATGCTAGATGTATCTCCAAGAATCTAAATGGAACCACTAGTGTTTGTTAGTGGAGTACATAAGGTACTTAAATAAACAACTAGAGGACTAGAGAGCTCAAGGTTTCTATGGGCTACTAGAGATCTATAGAGGCTATTCAATTTTCCATCTTGCACCAAGCTATAGATAGAATTGTAAACTAGGTTAAGGATAGCATAATCAAGTGCACAAAGGATACGAGTATCTCTAATGGGTGTAACCATAGTAAATCAATAGCTAACACTAGAAATTCACTTGCATACAAATTACAAAAATGATAATTTTGAATAAAGAGAGCTATGAAGTAATGCGTAAACTTAGAAGCAAAGGCACTTTCTATCCAAATGAAATATGTTTTAGGAAGTAAAGATGTTTTCAAGCAAGGGTGAAAGATCATGCCTAATCTAAATTTGAGATAAATCTTTACTTTTGCACTATTGTTTCCTAATAATGCAATTTTCTATTTTAGCAAGAGAGGAGATTTTTTATGCAAAATGTATAGGTTGTTTTGGGCATTTAAAATTATACTATGAAATTAGATATGTTTCCAAAGTAAGGATGACATGTAAGGAAATATGTTTCAAACAATGAAAGATGTTTTCAACCACATACAAATTCATAAAACTTCAAAAACTACCCTAGATAATGCCCTAAACAAGTTAAATCACTAAAACAATAAAAAAATAGCATATATACTATTGCAAACAAATAAGAATTTCACTTTACATAGAAAATTTACATCATATAAAACTCAAAATAAATGTGTATAATTTTTACCAATTGATTATCCAAGATAAGAAGCAATGAAAGAGGAGGATTAGGCTATGTAAACTGAGTCCAAACTAGGAGACAAAAGTAGTGGAAGAGGTGAAGGAGAGTCTACCAACTGAGAGAGCTAATAGATGGAGCACAAGAATAGGTGTAATGGAGTCTTGAGGGATATATGGGCATCCTGAAAGCTTTAATAACACTATAGAGAGCAATGTGAATCACCAAGATAAACTATAGAATAGTAGGGCATCCCTTGTCATAATGAAAGCTAAGTGTGCCAAGAATAAACCAAGTGAGTTTCAAGAAGGCATCCCAATTTTGAGAGTGATGAACAAGAGAGAATATCAAAGAAAAAATGTAGGAGAGAGAGGCTAAAATTAATGAGGAATCATCATATAAGGTAATCCTAATCCACCAAAGGCCAAAAATTAATTATTTCCATTCGTTTGGGCCAAACTAGCTCCTTTTTTGCATGTTCTACCTAGGCCACAGCCTAGGCTATGGACTTTATGAAGGAAACATGTGGCCTAGGCCATGGGTTTCCTCTCTAATCTATGACATAACTCAAAAGGCTACTCTAGGTGGTCAATAGGCCTCTGGAAGGGCCCCAAGAGGCTTCTAGAGGGCCTATTTATGTGTAAAAGGGTAGTAAGATGTTAAGGATGTATAGAGGATGGATGTTTGATGTGGGAAATTTCCATGCAAGTGGAAAATGTCTTTAAGTGGGATAACTAGGTTTGATAGTCTACACATGAGCTGATTTGAGTAATAAGGAGGAGTAGGGTTACGAAAAGTATGATTACAACAACTAAAACCAAAGAGGACATATTGTAAGAGAGTGTAAGACAAGATCTATGAGGAAAACCAATACTGTTAAGAAGACATTTAGGCATGATACTAAATAATGGATCAAGAAAGTAGACCTTATGAGGAAGATGAAAGAGAAGTAGGAATCTAGAGGAGAATAATCTATGATAGCCCAAATTGCCTTTCATACTCAAAATGAAGATTTGAAGTGGTACATAGACAATAGCTATTCAAGTCACATGACAGGAGATAAGATAAAATTCATCAAGTTGAAGAAGAATGCCATAGGTTTAGTGAGGTTTGGAGATAACACATCTGCTAATATAGTTGAAAAAGGTACTTTGAGCTTAGATGATAGAAAGGCCAAGACATAAAATTTATTGAATGTAGATGGCTTGAAACACAAATTATTGAGTGTAAGTCAAATGTGTACCCAAGGACATACCCTAACTTTTCATGACAAAGTATGTGAGATAAGGAGATAAAAATCAGGGAGGTTTATTGCCAAAGCCAACAGAATTGAGAAAAATCTATATGTAATGAATGAGATCACAAAATATAAGTGTTATATGATCAAGGTAGATGAAATTTGGATATGGCATAGGAGGTCAAGTCATTTAAACTTTGACAATCTAGTCACGATTAGCTCCAAGGGATCCATGAAGAACATGCCCAAAATTTCCAAATGTGTAGATGTTCTTTACAGGGCATGTCGACATGGTAAACACACTAGGAAGAGATTCAAGTCTAAAGAATAATCTACTACTAGAACTTTAGAAATAATTCATAATGATCTATGTGGTCGTACATGGATTCAAAGAATTCAAGGTGACAACTACTTCATGCTGATTATATATGACTTCATAAGAATGAATTGGGTAACATTCTTGAAAGAGAAGTTATAATATCTAGGTAAGTTAAAAAATTTCAAGGCTTTTATTGAAAATGAGATTTAGGTCTAACAAAGGAGGAAAATTTTGGTCAAATGAGTTTAATGAGTTTTGTGAGGTCAATAAAATAAGAAGACAATTATCAGCTATTAGAACACCTCAATAGAATGGGGTGGTTGAAAGAAAGAATAGAATAATTCAAGAAATGGTAAGGACCATGTTGAATGAGTTAAATTTGTCTGATGGATACTGAAGAGAAGTTGTGGGTACTACAATTTACACTTTGAATAGAGGACACATTAGGATTAATGGTGATAAGACTCCATATGAATTATGGAATGGTAAAATTGAAAGTGTTAAACATTTCAAGGTATTTGGGAGTAAATTTTATATCAAAATAGATTAGGAGGACTTAGGCAAGTTTGATTCAAGGTCTGATTAATATATTTTCTTGGGATATTCATCAGTTAGTGTTGCCTACATATGCTATAACAAGAGGTTACAAAATATAGTGGAGAGCACAAATGTGAAGGTTGATGAGATAAATAAATCATATTATTAGTCAAATAATGATGAAGGAACAACAAAGATAGATGAGGATGAAGAATAAACTAAGGAGATAAAGGACTCAAAACGTCCTTTTAGGCATATTCAAAAAGATCATCCTGAATCTCAGATCAATGGAAATAATAATGTAGGTATACAAATGAGAAGACAAATGGTGAGTGATGTTAATCAAGAGAATATTGCCTTATCATCAGACCTCTCACTCTCTCTCTCTTAGGTACACATAGCAAGCTACAACAACAACAGGTCTTTTGCACTACCAAACATCAACAATAGGTACATCAGCAACAATAAGTCTTCTAATATGGTTGCTAATTGGTCGAGACTGGGTTGAGGCTTGGTCAATGGTCGGTTGAATGTTTGGTTAGGGTTTGGTTGATGATTGGTATTTGGTCGATGATTGGTCGAGATTGGTCAATTGATATTTGGTCATTGTTTGGTCGAGGTCATGATTAAAAGATTTGGTTGATGGTTGGTCGAGGCTGGTTGAGGTCATGATTAATAAGGTTGGTTGATGTTTGGTTGAGGTCGGGTTGAATGTTTTGTCGAGGTTTGGTTGAATGTTTGGTCAAGGTCAGGGTTGATGTTTGGTCGAGACTGGTCGATGCTTGATTGAGGCTTGGTCGAGGTTTAGGATTAAAAGAGTGATTGATATTTGGTTGAGACTGGGTTGAAAGGTTAGTCGAGGCTTGGATGAATGTTGAACTCCCCCAGTGGCTAGAGAGAATGTTTGATAGATTGGTTAAGGTCGGTTGAGGGTTGGTGGTCAGATGGACTGTGTTGATGCCGAATAAGGGGGTTAAAGGCTGCAAAGGGACCATAGTCTGGCATGGAGATCCTGATTTAGGTGATGAGGTTTGAGAAGTATGTGATGATGCTGGTGAGGCATGTGATGATGTCAATGATTTGTCAAAGGGGAGGTCAAGAGGATCCTTGATGAGAAGGGTATCCTTTCTCTGATGTTGATGAATGGCAGCTTTAAGAGCACAACAACGCTCAGCGTCATGTCCTAGAGTGTGGTGATAATGACATAATTTAGATTTGTCAAACCAAGATGGTCTTGATCCGAGAGTTGATGAGTGGGACGGTGAGGAGGTTGAAGGTTTGTTGACAATGTGGTCAAGAAGAAGGGTGTCTTTCTCCAAGCATTAGTGAATGACAACCTTGAGGGCACAACAATGCTCAGTGTTGTTCCTAGGCATGTGATGATAGGCACAAATCTTAGTGTCATCGAACCAAGAGGGTTTTGGTTTGAGAGATTGATATGGCTTAAGAGGTGGGAGATTAATGCGAGAAGACTGCAATAATTATTATAACAACAAGGCATAAGAACCTGCTAATGGCTCTGTGCATCTTGTTGTAGTGGGGGTTGATGACTTTGGTTTGAGAGGTGTAAGAGGTGTTGGTCGTACCATCATTTTCGTGGGTGGTGTAGCCACACATGTAGATGGCACTTTTGTGATGAGAGGCATTAGATGCTTGGGAGGAAATATATGTCTGATGGGTTGAGAGAGTAATGGAGGTAATTTGCCTTTGTGAAGTATGGGAGTCGGAAGCACTCCTATTAAAGTGGATGGATGTGGGCCCAAGATTGAAGGTAATGATGAAGGTGGGGGAGGAGTCCTCTAGTGTGGTTTAGTGGCCTTATTTGGTTTGGGTTGAGGGCCACTATTGTGCTAGGCAAGGTTAGATACGAGTTTGGGTTTAGATGTGGATGGAGGTGAGTGAGATGTAGCAATCTTAGGCAAAAGACAAGAGGCAACCGTGACTGGATCTTTCTCAATCAAAATGGGTGAAGAGACTAGTTCTTCTCTTGGTGGAGAAGAAATAAGAGAGTGTGGCTCCTCAAGAGAACAAAGGGCAGGGGTGATTGTGCCTTCTTCTTGTGGTTGAGGAGTAGGCAAGGTAGAGTCCTCCATTGGTAGGAGGAAAGATGAAGGTGGGGCGAATGACATTGGTATGGTCAAGGTGTCCCCCAAGATAGGAGAGGTGGATGGAGGACTAACAGGAGAAGAAAGTTCTTCATCCTGTGGAGGAGGTTGGTCAGGGACAAGAGGCGAGATAGTGTTGACCGTGTGTATGTCATGCTCTTGAGAGTCATCGATCAAGGTCTGGACATTGTTTTGATTAGGAGGGTGGTTTGAAAAAGGTTGTCTGAAGATGTTGATGTTTTGATTGGGTGGCACATTTGGGTTGTATAAAATGAGGTCAACCTTATCGAGCATGTCTTGGATGATGTTTTTAAAGGTTCGGCAGTTGTTGATGTCATGGCCTTGGACATGGTGAAAGTGATAGAAGCTAGCCTCCCTATACCATGTAGGGAGGGATTTTGAGGGGTTGAATTGAGGTGGTTGAATTGGAGGGAGATTGAGGACCCCCTGTTTGACAAGTTTTTCCAAAATGGAAGTGTATGATTCTCCAAGTGGAGTGTATGAACGTTGGATGTACCATTGTTGGAATTGTTTGGTGATGCTTTGAGATGTAGAAGGTTGAGATTGGTCAGTTGTTGTCGAGGATGGTGATCTAAGGACCACAGTGTTTGCCACTCCTTTAGACTTGGAGTGGGAAGAAGAAGGTCTAGAAGAAGAAGGTTCATCGGATTTTGCATTGGTATTATGCAATTTGACCTTATCCTCTTTAATAGCATAGAGTTTAAGCTTTTGGGCCATGGTGAAAGCTTCGTCAAAAGTGTAGAATGTTTGAACCCGCAAGGTAGAAGAGATGTGCTTGGCACATGCTCAGGAAAAGATCTCGATGAGCTCAGGTTGAGGCAAAGAGAAGGAGAGCTAGTTGATCAAGTCTCTCCAACGGGTGACAAAATTGACTATTGATTCGTCGTCAAACTGCCTGATAGAATAGAGGTCTGTGATTGAGACCTTTTTGGTTATATTGATTAAAAAATGGTCAAGGAATAATTGGGCGAGTTGGGTGAATGAAAAGATAGAATGTCTGGTAAGAGAGCTATACCAGTCAAGGGTAGGGCTAGAAAGCGACATGGGGAATGTGCGTAGAAGTAACGCATCGTCATGGGCTATGAGATAACAAGCATGTCTAAATGCTCACAGGTGCTGTTGTTGGTCTTCCTTACTCTGGAAACAAGTAAATTTAGGAAGCTCCCACTAGTTGGGGTATGGTCAGATCGAGACGAAGGGATGAATGGGTTCATTGCAAATTTGCTCGTATGAGAGGGCATTGCGTGAACCAAAAATAGAGGTCTCGAGACTAGACATTTTGTCATCAGCATTTTGATGAGATCTACTGACGGATTGGCAGATGGGGCACCCCCTAAGTTGTAGGGTGTTTGAAAGGTGCTAGAAGGGGCATACGATGTAGTCAGTTGTGTTTGTAGGGGTGCAACGTATTGATAACTAGTCATTGGGAAAGAAGTGGAGGCCAAGAGTGGTTGCATCATGAAGGTAGAAGGCATAAGTTAACTAGATACTGCCAAAGGTGGTTACATGGTGGCATTAGCAAAGGGGGAGGTAGACACTCCTGCATTTATAGGTGCAAGAGTGAGTGGAGTCGAGACAATCAAGTTCTGGTATGATTTAGAACTTGGTTGAATTATGTGTGGTTGAGGGGGTAATGAAACCCCGATGGAAGTCGGTCTAAAAATAGATGGGGAGGCCAAACTTTGTGTATTGGCCATGGTCAGGTTAATGGTTGAGGCAATAGTTTGAGTCACAAAAAGCTAGGTAGTGGATGGTGTTGACGTCATCGCCACTTCACCTGAAAGGTCTCACGTTTGGTTTCTTGCGAGATAGTTTTGGAGGGCTTTGACATTGAGGTCCAAGAATCTTTTGAAATCTTGGTCCCCTTCAAGGACAATGAGAGACTGAGTTGGAGTCAGTCAAGTTGGAGTTCATTCGGTCTCTGATTGAAACTCCATTAAGGGACTAGTTATGGATGGGGAAGGTGGAAGCAGTTGATGCCTCACGTGGTCAAGAAGAGCCTTGGTTTGAGTGCGTGTCAAAACCATTCAAGGAAAGAAGGATCAAGTTTCAAAAACTATGTTTTTTTCAATTTCAGAAACTCAGAATGTGGTTTTGGCAGAAAAAGGGTCAGGTTTTAAGGCTACTATTTTGGAAAAAAGTTTTGGACAGAGACCGATGTCAGTTTAAAAATCAATGTCGGTGCTATAGGCTACCGATGTCGGTCAGATGACCGATGCCAGTGAAGAAAGGTGGCCGACGTTAGTGGAAAAACCGATGTCGGTTATTGTGTTTTCTAGAAACTCAAAAAATTTGAGAGTTTTTGGAAGAAGAAAAAAGAAACATCCTCACTAGCTAAAAAACTAGATAGGAACAAAAAAATAGATGGAGACAGGCAGACCCTAAGCGTTAAATCCTAAGAATCAACTTTTAGAATCCTATTGGCTTATGCCTTAGAATGTGTTTGGGAGGTTGGCTTCTGAGACGGGTCTTAGAAGAGGTAGTCTATGGATGGTTTTAGGTTTGTTTAGGTGCTCAAGAGTCTATGTTAGGTTTTGTACATGGCTTGGTGCTAAGGAGCAAGCTCCCCTCACTTCACGAGCCCAGTGATAAGCTGGTCTCGCTTAGCCAAAATATACTTCCCCTAGAGATTATCCTCTGCCAATGAACAGAGTGGGCTTTCCCCTTGGTGATGAAATCCAAGTGGGATTGCCGGGACGGGTAAGGTATCTGCTAGGTGATGAAATCCCAGTCAGGCCTTATCTCAGGTAAGTTTTGATGTTTGATTTGTGCAAGTGATTTGGTTGTGCAACATAAGTTATCTACGGTTAATTCATGATGCGGTTTTTAATTACTAGATGTGGACTAACTATGCAATCAAGAAGAAATGAAATGCAATTAATTATAAGCCCAAAATGAAATATGAGTTTGGATGAAAACAAGTTGAGAAGGGTTGAAGAGTATGACTTTTGACTAGTCTAAGATGCAAGAAAAGAAAGAAGAGTTCTTTTTAATCCTGCTAATGGTGTCTTTTGGAAGATAGAGAAGAAAGAGGTGAAAAGGAGAATCCTAATGCAACCTATATGAAAAGAAAGAAAAGAACACAAGGAAGACCCTAGGGTCCCACCACGTGTGCCAGAATGTTTCTATACAATTTTTGCTTTCACATTCAAAAAGGAATTAAGAAACTAAGAGAAATGGTCTAAGGCTTGTATATACCTGGATGAAATCTTGCACACCAAATTTAGACAATAGAAGGAACTCCTCTTTGGTTGTGAAGGATGACACCTATAGAAGAAAGAGACTAAAACAAAGAAGACGTTAGATGAGAAGATGGTGGGCTGCCAAGCAAAAGCTTGATCCCAAAAGTATAAAGACTTCCTTGAGGGACGTCAACCCACTGATTGATAAAAATAATGTCTGATAAAAGGTAGAATGATAAAAGACTAAAATGATCAAAGACTAAAACAAAAATAGAAGCAAATGCTTACCTGAATGCTGCTGTCGGTCTGGTCATAGTCACCAATGTCAGTTAGTCTACCGGTGTCGGTTGGTCAGGGTCTACCAACGTCGGTTAGGATGCCGACGTTGGTTTGGGAAGTGGCCAATGTCAGTCGGGGCAGTAGTCTTTGGATGAGGTCTAGGCAGGTCTAAACAAGTTTATGGTCTGTGGATGGGCCTGAAAAAGGGTTTGAGTCTGTTTGGAGGTAGTCTGAGAGTCTGTGTCTGGTTGGGTGCTCTGTGCAGGGTCTTTACAGGCATAAAGAATGGTCTGAAAGGGGGACCAAATGGAAGACAGAGGCAACAGGGAAGAGATAGTGGTCTGGAAGGGGTTTGGGTAGGAGAGGTTGAAAATGGGCAGTAGCCTGATTGACAGATGAATTAAAAGAAATACTAAAATGAAAATAGTAGAAATACTTACCTCATACCTGTTGGAGAATGGAATGAAGAAGACTTGTTACTGCTGATGTACTTGTTGTTGATGCTTGGTAGTGTAGAAGACCTGTTGTTGTTGTAGCTTGCTGTGTGTACCTAAGAGAGAGAGAGAGTGAGAGGTCTGATGATTGGAATGATTGACGAATTGAGGAGTGAAAGATCAGATTGCTAAAGGTCGAAAGGGCAAATTGAAAGATTGAGAAAATGGGGATCCACACTTCAGAGGTGGAATGCAGTTTTGAAGGCAACCAATGCTGGAAATACCGCCGATGTCAGTCGATAGTTGACTGACATCGGCGGTTGGAAGGCAGGGAAAAAGGCTAAAAATAGCCTTTCGTCTATTTTCCCAACTATCGGGCCAGCAGGTTCGGGGAAGAAACGGTCGAAGGTGGCTTAATAGGCATGGGAAATGAGTGGGATAAGGGAAATGGGGTCTTAAATCATTTAAGACTTGGTAAGGGGTAGTGGAGGGGAAGTTGGAATAGGTCATTGGGTGATAAATGAGGGTATCCAAGGGCAAAGAATCTAAGGAGATGAGAGGTGGCATGGGTGAGGTGGCAAGGGGAGAGAGAGAAGGAAGGAGAGAATTATTTATTTAAAATAAGATAATTATTTTAAATTAATAAGACATAGGTTAGGCATGGTTAGAAGTGGAAAGGGACTAAGGGGGGAGGACGACCAAGGATTTAGACATGATTTTGGTGTCTACATATACTTAGGTATCTCGAGGGAACTATGGAGTATGGATTATGGTACCCAAGGAGCAAGAAGTTTGATATAGTAACCTATACAGATGTATTTTGGGCTAGGAGTCTATATGATATAAAAAGCACTAGTAGAGGATCATTATTATTAGGTAAGTGCCTAATATTATGGATAATAAATAAACAACCATTAGTGGATTTATCTATTTCTAAGGCTGAGTACATTGCATCAGCTTCATGTTGTACTCAAGTGTTGTGGATGAGACAAACCTTAAGAGACACAAAGTGGAGTTTGATGGTCCTAGTCCTATTTTTTTGTGATAATACTAGTGCCATAAGTGTTTAAAATAATCATATAATGCATTCAAGGAAAAAAAACATTCCTATCAAGTATCATTTCTTAAGATAACAGGTAAGTGAACAAAGTATTAAGCTTGAATTTGTGTCTACCAAGGATCAGATTGTAGATATCTTGACCAAACCTCTTCCAAAGGCTAATTTTAATCATTTGAGATAGGAATTGGGTGTGACTCCTATTATTATAATTCACTAAGAAAGTAAAGTGATTTGGGGGAGCTAATAAGGATTTGATTTAGCTCAAAGAGTAAGAAATAAGTGCACAAGTTATGAGGATAAAGGGGGAGTCATATCAATTTATCAAGAAGATGTCTAAGGTATGAAATGAGATAGGGGAGATTGTTGATATGATATTTAATTTATATTTATTGAGTTTTGTTATAGGTAGTGATTTTTCATTAATTTGAAAGGGGGAGATTGATCTATATGGGGGAGATGTATCCCAATAAGAGAAGCTTCTTTGAATAATTGCCATCAATGAGTGGTTTTCATCAATGACAAAAGGGTAGATTGTTGATAATGTGTTCTAAGGTATGAATTGATTTTTCATTGATGTAATTAAAGTGTCATTTATGTCATTCTAAGTTGTATTTGTTGTTCTTGAGGTTGAGTTCATGAGTCATGTAATTGAGATACCTAGTGAGAAGACACAGGCTTGGTAGCATGATGAGGTGAGAAGTATAAGGCTTGTAATAAGAATATTGGTAGTTGTGAGAATGGTATGAGGTTTTATGACATGTTAAATATGTTTTGAGAGTATCATAAGAGGTTTTAAGGTGTGTTCAAGGTTTAAGTATGGCTTACAAGTTTTAAGCCTAGTATAAAAAGAGACCTAGTGTGGGATAATGATGGGTCAAGATCAGTTTCCAAGGTGTGAGAGCTCATGAGATCATTTTTAGAGGTTTTACAGGTTTTATAAAGTGTGTTTACCAAGTTTTATGTCAAATTATGAATGTGAAATCATGAAATGTGGTATTGAGGTTTTTTATGTGCATAGAATGAGGTATAACATCCCTGAGAATAATTTTCTCCTAATCATTGGCACATGCAACCTTTGAATGAGATCCTAATAATTTCATGGAAGTTTTGGAATGTTCCTAACACCAATTTCCTAGCATTGTTTTTTTATTTGAGGGGAAATCCTTTATTAATGATTGTTAAGAATGGAAGGTAGTCTAAGCCCTCCTAAAACCCTCATAATGACCCATTTGGAAATATCTTACTAGAAATGGATCAGAATGGATTGGATGACATATTTTTATGATTGTAACATGTATAGGACTCTCCCAAGTTTCTCCAAGAGGCATTGGTCTATTAGAAGGGTGAGTGGAAGTTATAAAAAACCCCTTATTTCTTGGATTTTTGATGTAATAGGCAAGGTTGATTAGGTCAAAGCATGAAAATTATTTTATGATCATGTAAATTTTTTATCAAGTTATAGAATTCAAATATGATAAAATGGTCATGGAAGTTGGAATATCACTAAAAAGGCCTAATGAGGAAGACAATGAGAAAACTAGGCAGAAGTGAGAATGAAATTAAGGTTGGGTTGTAGTGGATTAGGAATGGTTATAAATGCATGGGGTTATTATTTAAAACCTATATCACATATCCCATCTAAATATAATATTTGGAGATCTTCATAGACAAGCATAAAGTTGCACTCAAAGTGACCTATATAACACAGTGAGGTCTGTGTAGGGTGAAGAGATGAGATTAGTCTGTAAGACCAATATTGATATTTAAAATTGTAATATATTTATTTAAATATGTTATAAGTATGATTAAGGATCATATAAAAACATTTTAAGTTCATAAAATTTTTCATACAGGTTTTCTAAGTCTTGGTTTCTATGATTGTGTTTTGGAGCACTCATGCAGTTTTTTATGTTAGTGAGAATCATGTTTTTAAGTCAGTGAGAATCATGTTTTTAAGTCATTATGCATAGAGTTAAATAATAAAATTCACATGAAGTTTTTATATATGTATCATAGGTTAATTTTAATGTATTTTTATTTATGAGAAACTATTATGAATATTTTAAAAGCCAAATGTTCTTTACTAGGTTTTGAAGCTTGTTTGCAGTTCTAAGTGAGCATATAGAAATGATCAGTTTGAGGAATTTTGACATATGTAGTGAAATATAATGGAATTGATGATTAAAATTAGGTAATTTATGTTATATAAATTTTATTTTTTAATGTTTTTATGTGGAAAATCTGAGTTTATACTTCAGATATTCAAGGCAAACTTTCTGGTAGTGAGAAGGCCTAATTGCAAGTAGATCTAATGGTGTGGTTCAAGGAGTGAAATGAGATAAATAGTGTTGGTGACATAAGGTGAGATTATTATGGGTATAAATTAAGTGTGTGTGAGTTTTTTCATCCATTTATTTAGGCTCAAGATGTTTCAATATGTCCAAGGTGAAATGTGTGCTTTGAGAAGGCCTAATTGCATTAAGTCTCTATTAGGCTTAATGGTGGTTTTGGTACTTATGAGTGGTGACCAACCTATGTAGTGGTTGTTTCACTTATTAAACATGTTTTTTATATATATTAAAATGGTTATCCAAGTATGTAAAGGCTTATTTCAGACCAAGGTGGATGAGAGTAAGAGTTAGGTATAAAAAGAAGGTCTAATAGGCCTATTTTGACTAATTAGAATATTGAGGATATGATCAAATGAAATATAAGTTTGGAAACTAGGTATAGGTACTAAATACCATAATATAGGCATTTTTAATATGTCATGAAGCTAAAATAGTGTTTATATATATGATGAGCAAGGTCATATGACCTAATTCTACCAAGTAAAAGGCTAGTTGAGCGAAGAGGCCTAATAGGTTGTTTGAAAGAGATTGAAGAGTGTGAAGAAAAAATAAGGGGATCATCATCAGTTGAGTGAGAAATAAGTGTAAAAAGGTGATAAAAGGTTCTATGTGGATGAGTTAGTGATGAGTCACCTATGGAGTTGGTGCCTCCTTGTAAGTTAGTATTTTCTAAAGAGCTAGTTGAGTTGGTGCTCCTTATGGGGTTGGTGCCTCACTAAATTTTGATTCATTACTTATAAGACTATAGTCCAAGATATGTGTCAGTGGTTTTTATCCCCCATGATATTTTCCCAAATATATAATGTGTTCATGTGCTATGTTCCTACTTCATGCTCATATGAATGATTGATTATGCATTGCTTAGTTTGAATGATTAATGAATATATATGAAATTGAAATATAAGTTTGTACACTAATTTACCCCCCTTCTTAGTGGTTGTATTTATAACACATGTTACACTTTAATCTCCTTATAACACTTTAAAACTCCACACATGTCAAGAACACTTCATATATAACTCAAATAGACCCACATTAAGATTATTTAAGGTTCATGACACCTTTTAAGTCCAACCACCACTTGAAACACTCCACTAGTATTGTTCACATTAGGCCTGTGTGTACTCAAACACTATATGATATTTATCATGATTGATCACCTAAATTATATGCAAAAAAAACATACAAAACATGTTTGCAAAATATCTATGACCTTAATGTCATCTTCAGTTACTTGGTACATTCTAAATAAATGGCCAACATTGGTTTTAATCACCCTTTAGGTCTTATGGAGACCTACTTCATTAGGTCTGCTCTCTTGACGCTAAGACTTTATCTTATTTTATACAAATATACTTATCCAACCATCACAAACCACTAAAACACTATTTCAATTATTTATTCTAACCTTGTCTGTGCTTTGTTAGATTTACATCTTGTGCTTATATCTTGAATCCCTCTTTAGGACAGATTACCCTATTAGGCCTATACACCTTATAAACTATCTTGAAATAATGAAGTTAAATAACTCATTTATAAGATATCCCATAAAAAATTAAAAATATATACATATAATATATGATCTCATTAAAATACCCAACTACTTGGATCAACTTCACTTAGAAAATAATGGCTCAAGAACAACTCTACAACTTGCTCACTTAGAATTGCCAGAATACTCAAAAATATAGTCATAAGGAATTAGACTTCAACCTCATATTTATAAACTTTTATTGACTCTTGATAAATTAAAATTATCTTGTGACATCTTTAGATCATCCTCAAATTAAAAACTCATAAGATCTAATTGCAAATATTGGTCTTACAAACCAATTCCTTAACTTACAATCTCACAGTCTAATCCTAAACAGATAAGCCATTTTGTGAACAAATTTTATTAACTTAAATTGACCTAAATTTTTTATAAAAATAATTATAATTAATTAAAATTCATTAATAACTCCATGCACTACATTACATCACTCTTTCATAAAATTACACTCAAATCCAACTTTTCATCACTGCAACTCAGAACTGCCAAGACTATCAAAAACATAGTCATGAAACATTGACATTCTAACACCTATATAGGGAATTTAAAAGACTTATAATGTATGGAAATTATTATTTTAAATTTAAATACCATATTAAAGTACAAAATCAATATGGTTTAATGTCAAATATTGGTCTTGCAAACCAATCTTTTGACATATTTCCTCATGGTCACACCAAAACCAAATAAGCCATTTTGACTTTAATTTTTAAACCTGTATACTTGAATTAAAAAAATTATAATAAAAATTAAAAGGACATAAAATTCCCAAAAAACATTTTAATGCACTTAAATCCATCAATATTTCATAAAAACACATCAAGAATCATCTTCTTATCACTGCCTGGGTTTTGCACATTTTGCTCTATTAGGCCTGTTAGTGACTAGCCCACTTGGATAAAAAAACCACCATGGTAATAAAATAAAATTATCTACCTTCTCCATCCAATCATTTTCAAACTTTTTCTAATATAACTTTTGATAATTACAATAACTTCTTTAAAAACAAGCCTATACTTTAACATTTTCTCTCTTTTCTCTAACCAATACCACCTAGAGGTACCTGGGAGAGGATAATAAAAGATACAATATCCTACCTGAGCATACCAATCCATTTTTTTCACGTTTGATCAACATCTTCAACATCAGGTCCTTATTAGGGTTCTAGGAGGGTTTAAACCTATTTCCACTCTTAACGATCATTTATAAAGCATAGCCCCTCCATACAAAAAATAATGCCTATAATTTTTATCTATGACCCTTCCCCATCTACCATGAATATATTAGGATCCCATTAAAAGTTTTAATGAGTTAATGAGCATAATAAAACCCTTATCGAGTTGAGAACCCTTCATTTTGAGCACTCGAGAGACCTCAAAACAACTTTTCATGCCTTGTACTTCAAAATTTAACCTAAAACATTATGAATACACTTGTTAAAAACTATCACACATATAAACAATCTCACCTTTGCATAATTTCCTTGTAAAATGAACCTCATGCCCCATTAGGACATGCTCTCACCACCTTGTTTTCTAAATTTAAGTCTTCACACCTCATTAGGCCTTGAATTGACCTTCAAACATATTTTAAATATTAAAATACTTCATTCGCATGCTCACATAACATATAAAATGATCAAACAATGTCAAATATATTTCTACAACCTTATCTCACTATGCAACCAAGCTTATGCCTTCACAAAAGGTCTCTTCATACCATAACTAAGCTTCACAAGACACCTTATCCTTAAAGACACTTGATATATATCTTATATAACCTTTAAAATCCCAAGAAAATCAATCTCACCAAGCCACCATGACTCTTCATGCACAATACTAGGCATCTTATGCACATACCTTCTCAAGACACTACTAAGCTCAAACACTTAACAACTTTGACAATAAAAACCTTCCATACTGACCTTCACATCACTCATGCAAACATAAGAACATGTACCAAACATATATTACACTCTAAAAATCATTACAACATTGATCAATATTCTCTCTCATATTTACACTCTTCAATGTCCTCATGAAGACCTATGACCTCATGACCATGCCAACTGACCTTCAACACTTTATCTTGTTACAACATAACACTCAAGAGAGCACCAATAAGACATAAATGATAACAATAATGATAGTCACATGAAATAAACATTTATAATCACCTTTAACATAAATATTTAAAAGAGCACCTTTGGAACAATCAAAGATAATCAATGACAACAACAATGACGTCAACCTTCTCAAAAAACTTTGACATCAATGCCAAACCTCAACTGTAGGAAAAATTCTCAACATCATATTCCAATTTCCTCTTCCTTACCCTATGGAGAATCCCTATATATTTATCAAATATATAAATTACCATGGTAAGCTTAGTGATTCTGAGATTTGGCTTCTAAGAGGCCCTTGACCCTAGATTAGTTACCTACTATGGGATGACCAATTAGGTTGGGTCATTGGTTAAGTAACCTCAGTTGTAGTCTCAAATAATATATATTTTTATCAGTTGAGTGATGGGTTGGGAAGGGTAGTCCATATGATCTTAGACCAATCCACACCTCTATATTGAGGCAATGGGTAGACTATGTATACTTGTTTCTTCTTTCCAAATTTCTCTAAATATGTCACAGTGGTGTGTCAAGAGGAGTTAGGGGAAGGCATTGGAAAGTGTATCTAAATTGATAATAAATGAAGTTGGGAAATTGAAAATGTTCTCATGAGCTTCTTGGAAGCATTTTTATTGGTTTCAAGGGGTATTGGGGCAGTGGCATAAGCAACTAAAGAATTAGTGGAGAATTGATGTAGAAAAATTAACTAGTGGAGTTGAAAAATCTGGGAAAGTGGAGATAATAGGGATAGAGAATAAATCCTCCACCCAAGGAGTAACTAGAGATGGTTTGGAATTAGAATTAAGAGGAACAAAATCAAACAAGCCAATTCTAGCAAGGTAAACAAAAGAGAAAACTAGGGTATAAAATTCAAAAGGAGCTTCCTCTTCACTTGATTAGTTACCACCCAGAGGTGTTTTCCCTTTATTGTATTAAAGGCTAAAGGATTTTGCTCTCTACAACTCATCCTACTCATTTAAATCCCTCTCTTCATCCATAGACTTCCCTCTAGTAACCTGTTGTTGAGTTAAAGATGCTCATATTGATTATTTCTCAATAGTTAGGTTCCTTGAAAGGGGATGAGCTTTTGGTTTCCTTTTGTAATAAATTGTGGTCTTTTCAGATGTAGGGGAGGCATCTTGAGTTAGGATAATTGATACCTACACACTTTTAGATTTTTTAATGGGTGTATCAGTTAGGTGAGCAAGGGCCTCTAAATTTGAATAGTTAAGGAAAATTAGATCCCCTTGATATTCTCCAAGCTCAGCTCTAGCCACACTAGGCTCCCTTTTGATGGTTTGCAATGTTGGGAGAGCTTCACGAGAAGGCTCCCCTTTTTAGATGATGGTATTGGAGGCCTACTATGATAGAAATATGAAGCAACCCATCCACCAAGATATTTTTGACTAGGAATTTTACTCAGGAGAGGTGTTAGTATCTTGTTAGTGACAAAATGAAATCAAATTGAAAAACTAGCACACTAGATAACATACATCTCTAAGTCTAATTACTTGGTTGAGCTTAGTTAACAATAATAGAATGGAAACACAACTAAAACATGAAAGAGATCAAATCTTTCACCTCCCTTGTATTTTCTAAATTAACTTTTAGTAGTGGCTTGCTTGACTTGTGTTCATGAAGTCTTCATCAAAGGATGCTTGGCTATCTCCTCTTCTCCTTGGCACCTTATGGCTTTGGCTTGGCTTGGGTTAATATTTGGACATTATAACACTAATTTGCATGAAGCTTTGGAATCAATTCAATATTATAACTTTGGCATGTGAGATCTTCTTGAAGATATTTGAGCATAACAACTTTTCAACAAAATATCTTAAAATTCAATAGGCAAGGCCTCCTATTTAAAGATTTTTGGAATGGTTTGAGGATCAACCATGACTATCCATCTTAAGATTGAGATGTGTGGCCATGAATAAATATAAATAAAAAATTCATTATACAAATATCCCTATTAATATTTGGGATAGATGGGTATTAAATAGGCATGGAGGGTCTTAATGAGGCATGGGAGACCCATAATCCTGATATTTTATACATTTATGGCTTATAGATGCCACCCCATATGATGATGTCACTTGATGATGTTGTTAATAAAAATCAATTTCCAATAAATATTTATTCAACAAGTTCCATGGAAAATTAACTTAAAGCCCTAATTTGGTTTGATTAGCTTAAAACATGATTAGTCAACTTTGGTGCAAATTTTGGCTCTTGGTGCACAAATTAATCAAATTGGTCAAAATGTCTTATTATTGGTCCAAAATTTGATTGGATTCAAATTGAAATTCAATGTCAGATGTGTTGGATCCATTATCCGATTGAGGATGTTACTAAAATTGAATAACAAAGGCACTTGTCTTGTGTAAGAGACAGAAAAGAGCAATCTAGGGCACCCAAGTGCAAAATTGGCAATTTGACTCAAAATTATCTAATTAAAGTTAGCTATCCAATAAATTAAATTTTCACATTTAGTGATAATATAGAAAAAATTGGCACTTGAATTAACTCATTTAATACATTTTAGTGTTTTTAGGCTAAATTGTGCACTTTGGTGAAAATTGGTCAAAAGCCTAGTTGGAGGTTATTGATGGCTAGTTTTAGGTGTCTACAAAGATTAAATCATGAGCCGTGCATATGTAATTGAGATTATGGGCTCTTCTTGAATGACCTTTAAATGTTCTTCACCCAATCCTACCATTCGTGCCCTTTCTAAGACTTTGGTATCATCCTTAGCATTCATGAACAAAAATTCATGATCATAAGACTCATGTTGATATGTAATATTGAGGCCCTTGATATGATTTTGAATTATGGCATGAGGATCTAAATCCCTGTGAGGCAAGGTGTTCAAGGAATAACACCCCTTATCATCCCCACTTCTTCAA
Source organism: Torreya grandis (assembly GCA_037957365.1). Classification (NCBI taxonomy): domain Eukaryota; kingdom Viridiplantae; phylum Streptophyta; class Pinopsida; order Cupressales; family Taxaceae; genus Torreya; species Torreya grandis. The sequence continues at coordinate 400,237 of JARHVA010005409.1, read as the reverse complement.
AGTGTTTCCTAATTTTATAACACATTTGGTGTATCATTATGTGATAACCATAGAACATACTCTTCCTCTTCTTCATCAAATACTCATCTACACTCCACCATACCTAAAATATTATTTACTACACCAAATTATTGGACATGTACTTGGGAAGATGTAAGAGATTACCCTATTTCCAATGACCATAATCACTGTATAATCTAGATATAGCCAACAGTCACCCCATGTTTCCAATGTGCCTACAATGTATTTAGATACCTTAGGCAATGGGGTCTTATGAATGACCCACCATATATAGGGATATACATCCTCTAAAATGTGTGTGATGTTCTAGGTAAATGCATATACATACATGAATGAATAGTAATCACAAATATGATTTTTTATTTAATTTGAAACTGGGCACTAGGGTGACTCATAGTGAACTTATATAGTTCCCATTACCACATCTAGGAGATATGACATCATATAAAAGTGTCCACTAGTTGGCCACTTATCCTTATTTAAAACCTATTGCCATATCCTGATGCTAATTATTTCCCCCAGGGTAAAAGTTAAGGTCAAGGTCATTAACATGTCCAAAAGTGGAACCCATTCTAAGTGAAGAAAATGGATACTTGGGAAACCATAAAGTCTATTTAGGAGGGCCATCCCAATACAAACCCTCATCTTGAACTTAGTGATAGGTATAGGGTTCTCTTTTGTGATAATAATTTTTTTAGTGATAAGCCACTTAGTGTTTTATTGATTGAATTATTATGCTTACATCTTACCATCTTGTGTAAATCGTAAGTAGCATATGTATTTGGTATAGATAAGTACCTCTAGAATGCATCTTTCAAGATGCAGGCCATAATGATCTTGTGATTCAAAAGGTGTAAAAAGGCATCCCCTATCACCTTTCTAGCAAAGAAGAGATCACACAGTAGGTTTATGTATAACATTACTTCAAGTTTGGTCGTTGTGAAGTGTAGCCCTTGTCTCCTAAAAGGAAGTAAGTTTGAAGCTAATTTCATTTGTGTTAGCATTAAGTTCTTCTCATGGGAGTGAGAATCAACTATGTTAATGAAATCCCATAGATCCTAATAGTTAACATATAGATAATTGAAAATAATGTAATCAAACACAATATCAATATACTCGATGGAGTCCTTGATTGAAAATTGGGATAGTGGCAAGATTACTTTGAATGATTTGAAGGAAGAGGCCATTGCTAAATGAATGGTCTAATCAAACTCAAGTTCCTATATTTTGATAGCTTGGCTTCACTGGATATGCCTTTATGATTAACATGAAGGTTACTAGGGCTCATTTTCAAGGAGGTGATTGAGCTCTAAGTTTGTTTATGATCAATGGGCATGTCATTGGCCTATACACTCACTTTACTTATGTAATTATAGGTTTGACACTTTATTTGGCATGCATATTACATCTATAGATTTTAGCATTTAACTATACTTCATGCACCATTAATGCTCAACATCTATAAACTTTCTTTACTTATACAATTAGAGGTTTGACAACATTATTTAGTAGGTGGGTTTATCAATGTATTTTGATAAATGTCATTAAGTTTTCTTCTCCTAATTTATTATTTGTGCCAAAGAGGCTTTTAGTAGTCAAGATTTAGGTTTTGCATTAGTAACAAACTAACCAATTCTTGAAAATTAGGGATTCGTAACCCAAATCCCTAACATAAATTCTAAAGACTAAATTCATTTTCACAGAAAGGCCATAAGAAGGTATTGACAAGAAATACCATGTAGTTTTGTTGAAGATAAAAATATTTAAGATTAAATTGTAGCATAATAGTTTTAACGAGTAAGTTTTGAAACTATTTTTTTTAAGGGAAAACTCCAGAATGCAAATCCCAAACAAAAAATTTGAAGACCAAATAGTGAAAATTAAAATCCACCAAGTAAATGCTAAAGTACCAGATTTTGAGGAGGGACAAGGAAATGCCAAACAAAACCTATGAACAAAAACTTTGAAGACAAACTACTTAAGATAAACTTAACAAAGAACCTCATTAGATCATCTTAGAGATTTGAATAAAGTAGATCACCCATGCATCATTTTGTATGGAATGAGGTTATTTTAGTAGTTTTAAATATGAATAATTACCTTTACAAGAATTACTCTCAAATACATTGTCATACCTTCAAAAAATTACAAATCCCTTGAAAGAATCTCCTAAGACATACCTCGAAGGGCATTATCATACATAGAAGGGGATCTTGAGGTTATCTTCTAGTAGATACCTTCAACATGCACACGAGTGGAATTTTCCTTTACCTTGAAGATCCTTGTAATATCTTCAAGATATCTCCTAGGAGATACCTTCAAGTTACCCATGAAGGTTTTACATGGCCCTTGAAAGAATCTCCTAAGACATACCTCGAAGGTATATATTGATTGTTGTGTATAAGGTCTCCTAGGAGATACCTTCAATCTCCCCTTGAATGTATGACAATACCCTTCGAGGTATTTGGTTGAGATTATTTCAAGTGCCTTGTCATACCTTCTTTGGTAACATAAAGGAATATCCTAGGAGATACCTTCAACATGCACACGAGTGAAATTTTCCTTCACCTTAAAGGCACTACTAGGTGTTAACTTGAAGGCCCATGTAATAACTTTCTAGGAGATACCTTTCAAACATGTACAAGAGTAGATTTATCCTTCAAGGTATATCTTTGGAGATGCCTTTGATTTACCCTCAAGGATATACCTTCAAGTTATCCATGAAGGTATTACAAGTCCCTTAAAGGAATCTCCTAGTAGATACCTCGAGGTTGAACTTGCCTAGCCTTAATGTGTTGTATAAAGGATTCAATGAGTAAATAGGTGTTTCAATCAAAGAAGGTAGTTATTAATACATTGATTATTGTGTATAAGGTCTTCTATATATCTTATAGAGGTGTTAAGGTGTCTTAATTACAAGATACAATGTGAAACCCATCAAAATTGTATACCTCATAAGATCATCAAGAGAGAGTTGAATAAGGTACATCCTTCATTACATCATTTTGTATGGAATAATAATTACACTCAAGGGCATTGCCATACCTTAAAGGAATCATATTGCCATTGAAGGAATCTTCTAAGAGATAATTCAAAGCACATTATCATACATTGAAGGTATCTCTTAGGAGATACATTAAACATACACATGAGTGAAATATTCCTTCACCTTGAAGGAACTACTTGGTGATAACTTGAAGGACCTTAAAATAACTTCAAGGTATCTCCTATGATATACCTTTCAAACATGCATAAGAGTGGATTTTTTATTCAAGGTATCTTTTAGGAGATACCTTCAAGTTACCCATGAAGGTATTACAAGGCCCTTGAAAGAATCTCCTAGTAGATACGTTGAGGTTGAACTTGCCCAACCTTATTGAGGTGTATAAGGGATTCAATGAATAAATAGGTGTTTCAATCAAATAAGGTAGTTATCAATACATTAACTATTATGTATAAGGTCTCCTAGGAGATACCTTTAATGTCCCCTTAAATGTATGACAATGCCCTTCGAGGTATATACTATGAGATTCCTTCAAGGGAATTATAATAACTTCATGGGTAAATTGAAGGAATTACAAGGCCCTTGAAAGAATCTCTGAGTAGATAACTCAAAGGGTGTTATCATACATACAAGGTGATGTTGAAGGTATTTTGTAAGAGATACCTTTAACATGCACGAGTGAAATTTTCCTTTACCTAGAAGGCACTACTAGGTGATATTTTAAAGGCCCTTATAATACCTTCAAGGTATCTCCTAGAAGATACCTTTCAAACATGCATAGAAGTGGATTTATCCTTCAAGATATCTCCTTAGAGATACCTTCAAGTTATCCATGAAGGTATTATAAGGACCTTGAGGGAATTTATTAGTAGATAACTCAAGGTTGAACATGTCCAACCTTATTAAGGTGTATAATGGATTTAATGAGTAAATAGGTGTTTCAATCAAAGAAGGTAGTTATCAATACATTGATTGTTGTGTATAAGGTCTCCTATAGATATTATCAAGGTATCAAAGTGTCTTAATTCCAAGATTCAATGTGAAACCCATCAATATTGCATACCTCACAAGATCATTAAAAAAGAGTTGAATAAGGTAGATCCTTCATTGCATCCTTTTTTAAGGAATGAAGTTTTTTTGTGCTTACCATAATAAATAACATTCACATGGAATCACTAAATTACATAGAATGTTGGCATCTTATCCCATAAATCAGAAATAATCATATAGTGGATTACACTAATGAGTAAACATACATATAAATTAGTGAGATCCCTCGACTAAGTAGCCATGAGTAAGAGGTATCCATGTCATCAAATTCACCTAGGGCATGATCTCTGTAACTAGCCTATTGAAGTCCATAGCAAGCCTATCAAATTTTTTAGCTCACTTAATGATGTCCTTAGTGTATACACATAATATTTTTAAATTTTATCAAATACTAACCCATCATGACTCAATCTCTCTAAGTGCATGCCTTAAGGGGTGGACAGACCTTGGTGCTTCATAGGATTATTATCCCTTATTGCCATATTATTCCCTATCCATTTAGCTCTTAAAACCTTTCCCTAAGCTATCTCTCCTTCCTTGCACATTCCTCTAGTATTTTCCTCTTTCTATCCTTCTTTCCCTTAGTACCCTTTTTACATGTTCAGTAAGCTAGGTTGACCTAGTCGACCTAGCACAGTATGGGGTCACTTTAGCTCTTTAGGCCTAGTTTTCATCTAGCCAACCTAACACAAACTTCCAAAATTAGGTTGATAATGTGCTATGTCAACCTAATTGATCTATCACAACCCACATCTCTGAGTGATTTTCAGGTCAGATACTCCTATATATATTGTTGTCCTTGAAAAATGACTCCTCATTTTTCAGACAACATATGACTATTTTGGTCCTGCATGGCCAAAATTGTCCCTCCCCTTTCCAAAAATTTGTTCTAAACATTCAATTTCATCATTTTCTCAACTTTTTGGTAAAAGGATTAGCAGGTTTAATGGGTTCAATGGGTTCAAGGGTTCAACACTGTCAACAAGAGCTAAACACTTCAGCAGAGGTTCAAAGTTTGACCGTTTCAAGTTTTTGTGGCCCCGATCACTTAACAAGTCTCAAAAGCTTGAACCGTTAAACCTTGAACCATTTTGGTTCATTGGTTCAATGGGTTCAACATTTAATTAGTTCAACACACTAGGTTTAAAGGTTCAAAGGCTGCCTAAGTTAAGAAAAGAGACGCACGCAAAAGAAAGAGTTAGGCAGATGCTGCCAAGTGTCATCGACTGAGCCCCTTTATGATTTGTTTTAGAGAAGTGGCAAAAGGTGCCATGTGTCCCTTTTGAAAACTCATCAGAAGCTGCCACATGTCTATATCTACATGACTGCTAAAAATATTTAGACCATGCCACATGTCAGCATTATAACTCAGTGAAATGTGACACGTGTCGGCATTCACTTCTCAAAGTTCCTTATAAGCTGCAGGGTTCCTTTCGACAAAGCTTCTTCTAGAGTTCCATAGAGGGTGACAAATGACAATTGCGAAAGGCTTCACTTTGTGTTCCTAAGAGCAATAGACTGTGCCATGTGTCCTATGCAGAGAGTGGTAGAGGCAGACAAGTGTCATCATCTGCGAGAGCCTGACTGAGCCCCAAGCATTTTTATGGTTTTGAAAAGGCCCAAGAAGGTGGATGCTACTAAGTGTAAATAGCGAAAGATACCACATGTCTCTAGTTAAAAGTGGTAGAAGGTGCCACATGTCATAAAATAGGGTAGACACCTTTGCAAAGGGACACTCAACATTCAGAAACAAACCTTTTTCAAGACCCTGAAGGGTAAGTTACCTTCAAGAAAGGTTTGAGCCTCAAAGTGCAGTAGATGCTACCAAGTGTCACATGCCAAGATGCAATTTTAGATGAAGCTTCAAAGCATGCAACTCACCATGTGTCCCATCCCAGTGCAGTGGAAGCTATCACGTGTCTGCATTTATGCCTCCAACCTCTAACAGTTTTAAAGCTTATTCTAATGAGCTTATTTTAAAATCGTGAAAGCTGCCACATGTCCTCACCCACATCACAGTAGGATGACAAGCCTACAGACGTCAAATTTAAAGTGACTGGCTAGCCATTAACCTTCAATAGAGGAAAGACCCATGAATGCCAAATTAGCTACATTTAAGTGTCTATTGATTTTTGCAGACTCAAAAGATGAACCCAGATGCATTTAAAAAGCCTAAGGCTAGGGTCAAGAGAAGGAAGAGATAGAGAGGGAAACTCATCGGGAGTTACTGCCAGTAGGTGAAGCAGTTTACTAGGTAGATATTTAGGGTCTGTTGACATTGAAAGCACCATCTATTTGTCCCCTTGGAGGTAAAGGTAGAGTAGATAGTTACACGGCTAAACATGTTAATGAATGAGTAATTCAATCTTGGGAAGAAGCACTAGAGATGAATCGACACACCACAGTCAAGGCAGTTGCCTTGCTCTAGCATGGCCCTTCTTGACAAGACCAAGAGTGCATCTAAGGCATTGAATGCCCTGAATGGGTCACTCCATGGGAAAATGTGCCAAGCCTCCCTCAGGCCTCTATATAATGTAATCTCTTGTATCATTTGAAGGGAGATCTTCCCATATATAGAATCAAAACTCTACTCAAATTGAAAGGCGAATACTAAGACTTTGAGCTCAGATTGCAGTTCATATTATTTTATTTGAATTAGAAAGCAAGTGACTTGTAGACTTTGTTTTGTTATAGCTTGTGCTATTTTAGGAAATTGTTCTTATGTCTATTTCCTAAGAGCATTCTGGTTTATTTGATCTAACAAGTAGAACTAGCAAAAGTAATCAGGAAGGTGTCCTAAAACCAACTACTTTTAAACTTTGTGATGTCATAGTTGCCTTTAGTGTGTGTTTACTTTCTATTTTTGTGTAAAGGACCTTGGGATGACTTTGTGCCCCCATTGTTCTTCATATTTCACTCTTGGGTAGTCGAGGTGGAGACTTTGTGCTACATCTCAGGCTGCTAGTTACTCTACACTTTTAGTTACTAGTTACTTACCAGAAAGATTCTTGTTGTTTGCAAGAACAAGCACTTTTGAAAGAAGAGAAGTGCCTTCTATCATTTCACCAAGATTTCTACTATCCAGGAAGGGATTTGGCTCTTGGCTAAATGTTACTTCTAAAAGAAGAGAAGTGCCTTCACCAATCACCTAGGATTTCTCTTCTGTTTGTTAGCATCATCTCTGAAAAAAGAGAGATGGATGGTTCATTCCACTCGTGTCTTACTTTATACTTATATATATAGTATATAGCCTCCGCATATTTAATAAGGAACCTCCCCTTGATGAGAGGAGAGATTTTTCCCCTTTGGATGTGGTAAACCTACAACATTGAATGACTAATCTCCCTACGCTGTGGTGATAGGAACTATTTTGGTCACTAGTTAGCTGGCCGACAAAATATTCACCCAACAATTTTTGGCAACTCCACTAGGGAAGGATAAGCAGTTTGAAGCCTCAAGCTTCAAACTAAAGTGTGACCAATCCTTTTCCATTTTTGATTCACAATCTGGCAACTCCACGCTATACCAAAAGCCAGAGAGCTCAAGGTGTTGTTGACCCTATCTTTGAGTTAGCATAATAAAGAGATTTTGTCTTGCTTTCTCCCCAAGCTCAAGTTAAATGATCTAAGAGTGTCCCTCCTACCCATACCAGGACACCAACACAAGGCAGAGCTACTTTTCCTACTATTAGCAGAGCCTTGTCTATCTAAATTCTACCCAAATTTTTTATCCCTACTTTCAATAATCCCATCATGGCAGCTCGAGGCCCCTGGGGTAACTCTTTTGGCCTGCTTGATTTAACTCCACCCCTGCATGAACTTCCATGAAGCTTGAGAAAGAATTTCCCCAAATTCATTAGGTATGGAAAAGTTCATCCTGATGAACATGCTGCAGCCTTTAGTATAGCCTGTGGCATGATAGGCATGGAATTTGAGGACGTGGTAGTTAGGCTTTTCATGGAAACATTACAAGGTGTTGTTATAGATTGGTTTTACCATCTGTAAGCCCAATCAGTAATTGATTGGGACACACTCAAAGCCAAATTTAAGGCTAGATTCAAGCCTGTAGAAGATGCACATGCCTTGTTGGCCTAGCTCACGCAAATGAAGAAGGAGCCCCATGAGCCTATGAGGGATTTCATAGCAAAGTTTGATAAGCTGAGGAACCAAATTACTGCTATTGCTCAGCTGAACCCTGAAAACCTCAAATGCTTCTTCATCAACTCACAACTACCTGAAGTGAGTTTTTTGATAAGAAGATCTAGTCACATAGATCTCAAAGTTTCTTAGGATTTGGCTACCGAAGTTGAAGATGACCTTATCTTAGCAGGAAAGATAAGGAGGGATCCAAATAGAGGTAAATCTTCTTTTTCTAAATACTCCCCTTCAACCCCCACTAATCCTATGATGCAGAAGCTAGCAAATGAAGTGCTAGCTCTTAAGAAGTAAATGGTGCAAGGAATGTCATCTACTCCTACATCTAGAGATATACCCAGGAGGACATTTTAGAATCAGGCATACTAAGGCAATGCTACCAAGAATCAGGGACAACAAAATTGCCATCCTCCTCCATAGAGGAATCTCACCCTCGAAGCACCTCTAACTAACTCAGTAGTTGGATATATTGAAGCTGAATCAGACTTCTCATCCCAACCTGAGTTGAATCCTAAAGATGACACTAATCTCTTCACTAAGGAAGAAGAAGAATTAGTTGGTGACTCCCATATTGGTTTTCCTAAACTATCAGGATGAACCTAAAAGTGAAGGCAATGTAGTTGAGGGGTCATATGCTATATTCACCTGGTCCAAGAATCAATCAACTCAATAAGATAATAAAGAGAAAGTAGAGGAACAACCTCAACCAACAGTTTTAATTGCTAAGCGGGGATCCATTCTTCATTTCCAGCCAAAGGGCCTAGTGATTGCAAGAAAGGTAAGTACCCCAAATGCCCCTATGCCTTCTACTTCAAACTCGCAGTCCAGTTATCCCCACCTAAAACTCAAAAAGATGAGATCTCATCCTCTATACCTAGTTCATTTCTAGCATTTGACATAATTGATCATATTAAGAAAACCAAAATTCAAATGTTTGAATTTGAATTCCTGTAGTCCCATCCTGAACAATTAGACAAATTGGTTTAGTGTGTTAAAAACTAGAATGTCCCTATTGAACAAGCAGTTTCCAAAGTGACACATTATCCCCCCAAGAATGCATCCACCAAGAACAATCTTTTCATTTCCCCTCCTACCACTCCTAGTAAGACTGAACCTTTTTATGTCTCATTGCTAATAAATAGATGATAGCTGAATAACTACATCATTGACTCTGGAGCTTCAGATAATGTCATGCTTGCTAAAGTAGCTAAATCCCTTGATCTCGCACTGACCAAGATGTTTGGTAGATGCTTCTCCATGGAGAATAAACAAGTGCCATTGCAAGGGAAAATAAAAGACACCTAATTCGCATTTGCTGCCTTTCCAGACAAAAGAATCAAGATGACTGTCTTGGTAGCAGACGTCCCAGCATCATATGGTATCCTTCTTGGGTAGAATTTATGTATGGATGTTGGTGGTGAATTGAGTATGGATTTATTAGAGGTGATGATTCCAGTCAAAGGTGTCATGAAGAGGCTACTCCCTGAAAAGGAAGCAAAATACGTAGTTACGTAGACCTCAACACCTGAAGCTCAAATCTTGTATGAGTCTTCAGGCATGGGTAACTACTTTCTATCCATGGATGAAGTTCATGAGGCATCTAATGAAGCTCCTATAGGTGACAACCTAGAAATGCATTCAGGTGGAACAACAAAAGAATTATCCAAGCCCAATGCAAGTGTGGAATAATCCCCTCCTCTGAATAAAGAAGAACCCAAAGGAAAATCAGTATCAAATGAGGTATGGATTCTTGAATTTAATGGTAGCTACTCCTCCATCTATTTAGGAGCTAGAGTTGTGTTAATATATCCTCAATGAGATATTTTTCATTGATCTTATAAGTTGTAATTTAGCAACACTAATAACACAGCTGAGTATGAATCTCTATTGCTGGGATTAAAAGCTACTAGGGACAAAGGCATCAAACTCCTTCATGCTAAAGGAGATGCTGAATTGGTGGTTTGTTAGGTGAGAAACATATATCAAACCAAGAATGAAAGATTGTGCCACTACTATAATCTAGTCTGTGATCAACTCAAAAACTTTGATGCTTTCAACATTTTTGCAGTTCCCAGAGAATTCAATGATCAGGCTGATGCACTAGCTATTTCAGCTACTCTCTTGATCCCCCACCTAGACTTTAAAGGAGACAGGTATATTGTTGAGCTAGTCTTTAGACCAAGCATGCCTGATAATGCCAATCATTAGTAGGTATTTGATAATAACAATCAAATTATTGCCTTCCTAGAGCAAAAAGATAGCTTTGAATGGCTGCATTTTGAAGGTAGTAAACCTCAAGAGCCTGAACTAAATTCTGAATCAATTTCAAGCATAGGTGAGGAGTTCATGCAGCTGAAAGGGAATAAAATTTCCAAAGGCCTTGTTTCCCTTGAGAAGCTATTTGATAAGCATGATAGATTCATCAAACAATAGCAAATGGATTCAAGCTCTTCCCAGGAGTTTGATCAAGTAAATCTGGGAACCAAGGCATACCCCAAGATGGTGAACATTGGGAAATGTTGTACTCTTGAAGAGTGTCTCAAGTTCACCACTTTGCTTAATGAATACATGGATGTCCTAGTGTACTCCTATGATGACCTGAAATCACTCTGGCCTGATGAAATCTGACACAACATTCCTCTCAAGGCTGATTCAACACCTTATAGGAAAAAGTCTTGGCATTATAATCTAAAAATATTAGGTACTATTTTATCAGAGATTCAAAAAATGCTAAACGCTAGGATAATCTTCCCAATCCATCATTCCACTTGGATTGCCAATATAGTGCCTGTAAGAAAGAAGAATGGTGAAATTTGCCTTTGTGTGGATTTTAGAAATTTAAATCAGGCATCCTTGAAGGATAATTATCCTTTGCCAATCATGGATCAAGTGTTGTAAATAGTGATGGGCTCAGAGATGTTATCAATGTTAGATGGCTTCTCAGGATATAATCAGGTTGAATTTGGTGAAGCAGACCAGCATAAGACTACTTTCACCACACCTTGGGGCATGTTTGCATATAAAAGGATGCCTTTTAGCTTGATAAATGCTGGTGCCACCTTCCAAAGAGCAATGTACCTTGCCTTCAAGGATGAGATGGGTAAGTTCATCATAGTTTATTTTGATGACTTGACTGTCTTATCTAAGCATCGCCCAGATAATGTGAGCCATTTGCAATAAGGGCTGGAATGCTACCGCCAGAATGGCATTTCTTTAAACCCCAAGAAGTCAATTTTTGGAGTAATAGAGGGGAAACTTCTCAGACACATTATGTCCAAAGGAGGCATAAAGATTGACTCAGATAGAGTCAATTCTATCCAAGAAATTGCCCTGCCCATAAGCAAGACTGTTGTTCACTCTTTCTTTGGAAAGGTGAATTTCTTATGGAGGTTCATCCCTGAGTTTTTTGAGAAGACTAGGCACATTATAAACATGATGAATGGAAAAGCCACCTTTAGCTAGACTGAAGAAGGCAAGTTAGCCTTTGAGGATGTCAAGACTGCCATTGCCCATGCTCCAATTCTAGCTTGTCTAGACTATAGCAAAGAGTTCACCATTTACAGCTAAACTTCAAAACATACGCTTTTAGCAATTCTAGTTCAACAGAATGAAGAAGGTATGGAATCTCCCATTTCCTTCATGAGTTGTCCTCTCAAAGCTCATGAGCTGAAGTACTCAAATATGGAGAAGCATGCTTATGTAGTGGTGAAATCCATAAAACATTTTCATTTCTACATCCTCAATTCTTGAGTTACTACCTTAGTCCCTGACACCACAGTGAAATCTATACTGACTCAGCAGGAGTTTGGGATGAAAAGAGGCAATTGGGTTACAAAGATCTAAGATTTTGATCTGATCATCAAGCCAACAAAGTTGGTACATGGAAAGGGGCTATGCCAACTAATTGCTGATAACAAGCCAAGAGGAATAGAGCATGAAGAATCAGAAGTGGATGACACACCAACAATCCTCTTTGTCTCCACCATGAATGAGTGGTATTCAGGTATTGCTCATTTCCTTACTTATGGTGAGTGTCTTTCTCACCTATCTTATAAAGAAAGAAGAACCATCAAGCTGAAAGCTGCTAATTTTGTCCTCTAAGACAACGGCCTATAGAAGAAGAGCCTTGATGGAACATTCCTTCGTTGTGTGGATAAGGAGCAACAAAGCTGACTTCTAAAGTCCTTCCATAATTCAACCTATGGAGGACATTTTTTTGCCCCTATGACTACCCATAAGATCCTACGAGCCAGGTGTTATTCATCAAATCTCTTTCAAGATGCATAAAAGTGGGTCAGGGGATGTGAATTGTGCCAGCAGTTTGTTGGAAGGCTCAAGTTAGCTGCCCTACCCCTCAAACTAGTGATCATAGAGGAGCAATTCCAAAAATGGGGAATTGATTTTATTGGAGCTTTAAACCCATCATCAAGTGCTAGACATGACTATGTCCTCATAGCAACAGACTACTTCACCAAATGGGTGGAAGCAGTTCCAACCAAACATGCTACTTTAGAAGTAGTATGCAATTTCCTCAAAGAAAACATCATGTCCAGGTTTGGGGTCCCAATAAAAATTGTCACTGATAATGTAGCCTATTTCACTTTCCAAGAGATTACTCAATTCTACTTCTACTATGGAATTACACTCTCCCATTCCTTTGATTACTTCCCACAAGGGAATGGACAGGCTGAGTCAAGTAATAAAAATTTGGTGACTATCATCAAGAAGCTAGTGGATGACAACCAAAGGACTTAGAATAAGGCATTGATTGATGCTCTATGGGTAGATAGAATTACACCAAAGAGAGAAATTGGTATGTCTCCCTTCCAACTTCTTTATGGTGTCAATGCTGAGATACCAATCACCTTAGAATTGCCATCATTGAAATTGGCTAAGGCGATTGAAGATCAAATGTATGAAAGCTCACTTGAGAAGAGGATCATGTGCCTTGTTGAGTTGAATGAGTAGAGAACTATGGTGGTGGACCAAATTACTGCCCATCAAAGTCTGGTGAAGAAGCTCTTTGACCAGAATGTAAAGAATTGCAATTTCTAGATTGGAGATCAAGCCCTTTTACTATTCATTAGCTCAATGGTAAAAATAGTTTTTTATTGAAGTATCAAGATGGCACTCTCTTTTCTCTACCTCACAATGGGAAACATCTGAAGCACTTCAAATCTTGAAGTATCAGATGAGTTCCTCTATACATACATACATACATACATACATACATACATATATATATATATATAGTCTTTAGTTCAGTTTTGTGCTTTTTGTTTTCATTTTTTTTAGAGCCTTTCTTTTTGGGTAGCATGACTCTATAGCCCAATGGCACACTTTAAGGCATTAGAGATTCTGGTTTCTACTCCCCTCAGCTATTTCAAGTTTCCAACTGAAGGAAGTTTCCCAACTGGAGCTAGCTATTGTCCCTGAAAAATGACTCATTTTTTAGACAACATATGACTATTTTGGTCTTGCATGGCCAAAATTGTCCCTCCCCTTTCCAAAAATTTGTTTTAAACATTCAATTTCATCATTTTATCAACTTTTTGGTAAAAGGATTAGCAGGTTCAATGGGTTCGAGGGTTCAACACTGTCAATAAGAGCTAAGCACTTCGACAGAGGTTCAAAGTTTGACTGTTTCAAGGTTTCATGGCCCCGATCAGTTAACAAGTCTAAAAATCTTGAACTGTTGAACCTTGAACCATTTTGGTTCATCAGTTCAATGAGTTCAACATTTAATCAGTTTAATGCATCAGGTTCAAAGGTTCAAAGGCCGCCTCAGTTAAGAAAAGAGACGCATGCAAAAGGAAGAGTCAGGTGGATGTTGCCAAGTGTCATTAGCTAAGCCCATTTACGCTTTGTTTCGAAGAAGTGGCAGAAGGTGCCATGTGTCCCTTTTGAAAACTCATTGGAAGCTACCATGTGTCTGCATCTATGTGACTACTAAAAATATTTAGACTGTGCCACATGTCGGCATTGTAACTCAGTGGAACGTGACATGTGTCAGTGATCACTTCTCAAAGTTCCTTATAAGCTATAGGGTTCCTTTTGACAAAGCTTCTTCTAGAGTTTTGCGAAGGGTGACAAGTGGCAATCACAGAAGGATTCAGTTTGTGTTCCTAAGAGTAGCAAAACATGCCATGTGTCCCATGCAGAGAGCGGTAGAGGCTGACAAGTGTCATCATCTGCAAGAGCCTAACTGAGCACCAAGCATTTCTATGGTTTTTTAAAGGCCTTAGAAGGTGGATGCTACCAAGTGTCAATAGTGAAAGATGCCACATGTCTCTAGCTAAAAGTGGTGGAAGGCACCATGTGTCATAAAAGAGGGTAGACACCTTTGCGGAGGGACACTCAACATTTAGAAGTGGACCTTTTTCAAGACCCTAAAGGGCAAGTTCCCTTCGGGAAAGGTTTGAGCCTTAAAGTGTAGCAGATGCTGCCAAGTGCCACATGCCAAGACGTAGTTTTAGATGAAGCTTCAAAGCATGGAACTCACCATGTGTCCCATCCCAGTGCAGTGAAAGTTGTCACGTCTGCATCTACACCTCCAACCTCTAACAGTTTCAAAGCTTATTCCAATAAGCTTATTTCAAAATTATAAAAGCTACCACGTGTCCTCACTTGCATCACAGCAAGATGATAGGGCTATGGATGTCAAATTTAAAGTGACTGGCTAGCCGTTAACCTTTAATGGAGGAAAGATCTGTGAATGCCAAATTGGTTGCATTTAAGCATCTATTGATTTTTTTAGACTCAAAATATGAACCCAGATGCATTTAAAAAGCCTAAGGCTAGGGTCAAGAGAAGGAAGAGACAGAGAGGGAAACTTAGTGGGAGTTACTACCAGTAGGTGAAGTAGTTCATCGAGTAGATATTTGGGGTCTGCTGACATTGAAAGCACTGTCTGTTTGTCCCCTCGGAGGTAAAGGTAGAGTAGACAGTTGCATAGCTAAATAGGTGAATGGATGAGTAATTCAAGCTTGGGAGGAATCACTAGAAATGAATCGACATGCCACAGTCAAGGCAGCTACCCTACTCTAGCATGGCCCTTCCTGACAAGACCAAGAATGCATCCAAGGCATTGAATGCACCAAATGGGTCACTCCATGGGAAAAAGTGCCAAGCCTCCCTTAGGCCTCTATATAATGTAATCTCTTGTATCATTTGAAGGGAGATCTTCTTGTATACAGAAGTAAAACTCTGCCCAAATTTAAAGGCAAATACTGAGACTTTGAGCTCAGATTGTAGTTCATATTATTTTATTTGAATGAGAAAGAAAGTGACTTGTAGACTTTGTGCTGTTATAGCTTGTGCTATTTTAGGAAATTGTTCTTATGTCTGTTTCCTAGGAGCATTCTTATTTATTTGATCTAACAAGCATAACTAATGGAAGTAATCAGGAAGGTGTCCTAAAACCAACTACTTTCAAAAATTGTGCTATCATAGTTGCCTTCAGTGTGTGTTTACTTTCTATTTCTATGTAAAGGACCTTGGGATGACTTTGTGCCCCCATTATTCTTCGTATTTCACTCTTGGGCAGTCAAGGTGGAGACTTTGCGCTACATCTCAGGATGTTGGTTACTATGCACTTTTGGTTACCAGTTACTTAACAAAAAGATTCATGTTGTTTTTAAGAACAAGCACTTTTGAAAGAAGAGAAGTGCCTTCTATCATTTCACCAGGATTTATACTATCCAATAAAGGATCTGGCTCTTGGCTAAATGTTACTTTTGAAAGAAGAGAATTTCCTTCACCAATCACCCAAGATTTTTCCTCTATTTGTTAGCATCATCTCTAAAAAAAGAGAGATGGATGGTTCATTCCACCTGTGTCTTATTTTCTGCTTATATATATAGTATATAGCCTCTACATATTTAATAAGGAACCTCCCCTTAATGAGAGGAGAGATTTTTCCCCTTTGGATGTGGTAAACCTACAACATTAGATGACCAATCTCCCTATGTTGTGGTGATAGGAACTATTTTGGTCACCATTTAGCTGGCCGACAAAATATTCACCCAACATATATAAAGAAATTTTAATCATTTCTAGATGAATGCAATCAAGAGTTATTAGTCGCTCACACTTCTTCACAATTTGATCTTCCACCATTCTACTTGAGGAGTCTTAGCTTAGGTTTATTATTTGGAGACTCTTAGTCTTATGGATAGGTATTGGATGCTTTGACCTAATAAATTGATCCTTATGAACCATAACAACCTCTTTTAAAGCCCCATTGGCCAAGGGAGACATTGAGTCATGATGGGTTCACATTCAGGTAAGTATATTCTAACTTTGTTCTCCTCTCTTTTAGTAGATAGAAGTAACATAAGTGTTGGCTCAAATAATATTACTCCTCATATTCCATTTATTAGGGTTTTACTCATACTTACTTTATTTGAAGTTCTTTATACATGTATTTTATTTCTTTGCATCTAACCCCTTACCTTGTGCCACAAGCTTTGGTCAGCACTAGATTAGTTTACTTTTCTTCTTATTAGATTATTTTACTTTCTTGTTTATTATCATAAGTGAATATATAAACCATAGGGATCTTTTAGGGTTGTTGTGTGATTGTGTTAAATTGTAGGCTTTAGAACCCTACCTAGTATGATGTGTTGTGATAGATGATATAAGTGACCCCCTAATCAGGTCTAGTGGATCCTCATATTGGTCATGTTCCTTCTTAACAAGTGTGTGACCCAATCAAAAGTGTAGGTGTGATCTATCTTATCTAACCCAAGATTGATTCATGTGCATTATGTAATTTCTATTGCATACATTTTGGTGAACCTGATGTGAATCCTATCCCACTGTTGGTTAGATTGTCTTCACATTTCCATTTTTGTTTCCATTTTTATTTAGCATTAGCTCCACTTTGGCTTCACCTTAATTACATTATATTGAACCCAACGTGAATCCTATCCCACCGCTGGTTGGATTGTCTTCATGTTTCCATTTTTGTTTCCTTTCTTATTTATCATTAGATTCACTTTGGCTTCATCTTCATACATTCTGGTGAATCTGATCTGAATCATATCCCACTACTAGTTGGATTGTCTTCACGTTTCCATTTTTGTTTCCTTTCTTATTTATCATTAGCTTCACTTTGGCTTCACCTTTGTACATTCTAGAGAACTTAACGTGAATTAAACCCTTATAAGATTTATGTCACTTATTTTATTATTTTTTATAATTCTTCTTATAATCATTTTATCACTTATTTCTCCCTTATTTTCATTCTCTACTTCATCATGAAGCTAATGCATTTTATAGTTTATAAAATGGATAAGTAGAACTAAATATATAGGCAAAACAATTTTCCTATCTATTATACTACATCGACCTGATTGACCTAGTGCTTTTTTTGACCTCTATACATTGTGCTTGGTCAACTTGGTTGACCTAGTACTATCTTTAGACCCTATATTTTGTGTTAGTTTGATCAGGTCAACCCTTTACTATTTTCTTTCTTTTATGCTTTCCAATTTATCTTTTTTGCTTTCCTTCTATGTATGATTCAGTTCTCTATTTGCCTCAATTGGTTATTTATCTTTATCTATTATTATTGCTTAACATTATTTTATTTTTATCCTTAAGCATAATGTCCCTCATTAGAATCTTCTTGGACAACGTAAATCCATTTAGACACTCTATGGGGTTCTCTTTGCTTCTTATCCTTTCCTATCTCTTCTTCCTCTTTTATCTATTAGGGCATCTTATGATACCCATCCACACATTACTTTAACCTTTGGGGCATCTTTATATTCCCACCTTCATGTCCTTTTAGACTTTGGGGCATCTTATAATTCCCATCCCTACATCCACGTACCCTTTGGGGCATCTTGCGATGCCCACTCTTATTCTCTATTACATGCTTCTAAACTAATTCAACTTTAAGAAACCTTTCGAAACACATAGGTTTGTCTCCCACATGCTCATCATTGATATAGCCATTAATTTAGGATTCTTTCCTTCTTTTCATGCTTTCTATGTATGTCTATCTAACACTTTTTATAGGTTACTTTAGCATGGGTCTCTCTCTATGCAGTAGTCCCCTCCTTTTCAAATATTTAGTCCTCCCTTTTGGTCTTTTGGTTTCTTGAGGTACTATAGTCTTCATTTCCTTTATTTTAAAACCTTTATTCCTCCCTTTTAGTCTTTTGGTTTCTTGATGTACCATAGTCTTCATCACTTATCTTTTCATTTTTCTTTTTGCTTGCCAATGTTTTTTTGACATCCTCTTGGGATTTTCTTTTATGAGTTGATTAGTAAGACCATGGATAAAACCTGACCATCCTCATAAAATGACCATTATTTTTATTTATCATTTCTTCATTTTCATTATTTTTCTACTTTTTAATGTTATTTTGGCATCTTTTAGGTCTTTCTTTGTGAGGTGCTTTACATAAAGGTTTCCTCACATTTTGCTTATTGATACCCCTTGGGTTTTTATTTTTTGAGTTGCTTGGTAAGACCATGGATAAAACCTGGCCCTCCTCATAAAATTACCTTTATTTTAATGTTATTTATGGTCCTTGTTATTTAGACATTAGCTTTTGCTTCTTTTGCTAAATAGATTCTGTAAACAACCTATGTTAGCATGTTTTACTTCACTACTCATAGTCTTATGATAAAGAATCATAACTTTGATATCATTTTATTCTTTTTTGCCCTTTGTCACATTTTTTAAAATTTTAATAAATTCATAGTTTTTACATGTGTCATTTTCCTCTTTATTTCCTCCTTTCTTTCACCTCCACATTTAGATAAAACAAGGTTGAAGTCAAGATAGCACTTTTATTTCACCTAGATTTACGAGACTCTTAGACCCCATGATATTTGATTTTCTATCTCTTAAAACCCTTGTACCAAAGTTTTCTAATGAAAGTCATCTTCAATATCCATGTTTGGTCTTCGAAATCTATATGGAGGAGGAATTTAAAAAAAAAGTGAGTTAAAGTCCAATCACTTGAAAGCAAAAGGCAATGATATTTAAAAGGCAACATACAAATATTAAAAGTATAATCACACCAAAATATGTGATTACAAGCATATCTCCTATCTCTAATCGAATTTCAAACTCCACAGTCAGCTTCACATAGAGCCAAAGTCCTTTAGGGTGTGGTAGGCCAGTAGATTGGAATAAGGGATTTCAAAAAAATATATAGTGCTACCTAATTTCTCACGTAAGTACCCAATCTTCACAGTAGATCGATGGCTCTATAAGGGGTCCTAAAGATTGGGGAATACATCGTGGGGAGGTAGGTCCATTTTAATTTTCATGCATATAGCCTTCATGGGATGATCTATATACTTCATTTGTTGACTTAAGACTTGTGTAGCTAAGATAAGTTCTTTAGAGTCCTTAAGGTCAATAGTCCTCTTGTTTTAACAAACCAAATTTAAGTGTCTTGACTTTGATAAAGAGTTCCTCTACCTTGGTTTTTAATTCATTCTCTCCTCTGCCCCATTTCATTTCCCCCCTTGATAGGCAAATTGTGATTTTAAATCTATTTTCCCTCTTCTTTAAATTCCTTTTTCTTCATTTATTAAAAACATGCTAACACAACTTTGTTTCATTTTTATATATATTTAGACACAAAACAATATGTTTGAGAAACTATGGATCATTTTCATCATGTTTTATATATTAACTAAAACTACTTTTCTTTCCTTTTCCCATTTATCTTGATTTTGTTGTTCTGTTGTTGCAGACACCTTAGTTTGCACCCTTTTTCTATTGTTGCATGAGATGTGGATTGTTATTGCTCACACAACCATGTTGTTTCCCTTTTTATTCATCCCTTTTTTCCATTGATGATTGAGATGTGGATTTTTACTGCTCACTCATCAATGTTGTTTTACCATTTTTCTTTTTAAATCCTCTTTTTACCATCTTGTTTGACATGTATCCTTGATTTAATTTGGTTAGTTTTCCTTTTCTTACTTGAGGTTTATTTATTTGAGTTTTTTAGTCTTTAGTAGCCTTGGCTTTCAGTTACCTGATTTACTCTTGTTTGACTTGGTCATTTGGTTTAACATAACACTTATTACCCATCTTGCCAAATTCTCAAATAAGTCATGTCCACATAGCACCAGTTATCTTGGATTTTCTTGCATTTGTTTGTTTTTTATCATTAGTTTTATATTTCTAGGTTTGTCTAAATTAGTCTCTACACCCTCCACAATCAAAACTAAAACACAACTGAAAAACATCCCATGATATAGGTAAGTCAAGGTATGCATCATTTAATTTTTAGTTAGTTTCCTTTTCTATCATTTACTTTCAATTATTTTATGATTTTTAAAATACTACAATTTTTTTTAGCATCAAAATTGTGTGTGTCCTTATGTTCTTTCTCAAAGAACCATCTCTTGTTACACCTTAGTGACATGTGGTGAGCTTCAAGTGGGGAATATATATATATATATATATATATATATATATATATATATATATATATATATATATATATATATATATATATATATACACACATAATATTTTTAATATCAAATACTGACACCTTAAATCTTGTAGGAACCTATCACAAATCAATCTCTCTAAGTGAATACCTTAAGGAGTGCACTAGAAAAGGGGTGGATATACCTTTGGTGCTTTGCATGATTATTATCCCTTATTGACATATTATTTCCTATCCATTCAGCTCGTAAAACCTTTCCCTAAGCTATCTCTCCTTCCTTACACATTATTATAGTAATTTATTCTTTCTATCATTCTTTCCCTTGTTTATTACCCTTTTTACCTATTCAATAAGCTAGGTCGACCTGGTTGACCTAGCATAGTCTGGGGTCACTTTAGCTCTTTAGGCCTAACTTTCATCTGGCCAACCTATAACAAACTTTAGGCATTAGTCTGATAATGTGATAGGTTGACCTAGTCAACCTATTACAACTGACATGTCCAAGTGATTTTTGGGTTAGATACTCTTATATATATAATGTCATTTTAGTCATTTCTAGATGAACGCAATCAGGAGTTATTATTCACTTGTGCTTTTTCACAATCTGATCTTCCACCATTCTACTTGAGGAGTCTTAGCTTAGGTTTCTTATTTGGAGAATCTTAGTATTGTGGATAGGTCTTATATACTTTGGCCTAACAAAGTGATCCTTATAAACCACAAGAACCTTTTGTGAAGCCCTATTGGCCAAGGGAGAGATTGAGTCATGACATGTTCACATTTAGGTAAATATATTCTAGCATTGTTCTCCTCTCTTTTAGTAAATAGAAGTAGCATAAGTGCTGGCTTGAATAATACTACTCTTCATATTCCATGTATTAGGGTGTTACTCATACTTACTTTATTTGGAGTTCCTTATACATGTAATTGATTACTTTTCATCTAACCCCTTACTTTGTGCCACAATCTTTGGTGAGCACTAGATTAGTTTAATTTTCTTGTTATTAGATTAGTTTACTTTCTTGTTTATTATCATAAGTGAATATAGAAACCATAGGACTCTTTTAGGGTTGATGTGTGATTGTGTTATATTGTAGGCTTTGAAACCCTACCTATCATGATGTGTTGTGATAAATGATATACGTGATCCCCTAATCAAGTCTAACAGACCCTCATATTGGTCATGTTCCTACTTAACAAGTGCATGGCCCAATCAAAAGTGTAGGTGTAATCTATCTTATCTAATCCAATATTGATTCATGCACACCATGTAATTCTAACTGCATACCCTTAGCTCACCTGATGAAGTCCAGAGCCCACCTAATGAAGTATGTAACTCACCTTTAGAATGATGTAGCTCAGCTAAAATGCTATATTTTAAGTTAGAATCTTCATTTAAACCTATGGAATCTTGATAAAACTCTAATATTACTATTTCATCATATTATAATACCTATATATACACAAAAGAGAGGACTAAAACATGCAAATGGTTAAAATAGATTGTCAAGAATAATGACTGAGACTCACATAAACTAAGTGACATAAATGTACCTATATTCTACCTTAGAATAGTTATAAGTTCTAAAGATGCATGTAATGCTTAATCCAAATGGTAGATTAGCCAATACAAAGGAGATAATATGTGGCTATAATGAGTCATATTTTGGACTCATCATTTCCCCCACAACTTACCTTTTGAAAATCACATTACAAACTATCTTCTTCTTTCCTCATTGTTATAGATCCTATGTTCCAACATTTGACTCAGATCATAGACAAACTAGAATCCTTCTAGCACCACTTCGGATGGGTTTGTAAAACCCATATATGTCCTAACAAAGTATAACCATATTTCATATTGTTCAGGGCTTTATGGTGTTGTATTCTACCAAGGACATAGGAGTAAGTAAGAGAGGTGGACAAAATCTCATTCCAACCCAAAATTTTCATCTTGCATTAAGTACATTGGTGATAATCCTAATAACAATTGATGAGGTCACCAATTGTTCCTTTTATAACCTCATCCATATTTGGTTATATATATTTTTCCATATGAATTCTTAGAACTATCCATGACTTATGTAAATGAATGAATGAATTAATGATTATATGTGTGTATTAATATATACATGTTATGGATTATTGATACTTTTTATTTGATTAGATTACACTTGTGTAGCCTTTTTTAACATATATTTGAAGGGTAGAATAAGACTTCAGGAATATTTCTTGATCATAGCACTTATAGAAGAAGCCCATAGCAAAAGGGGCTTCCAACCCATAGCAACTATAGGTTTCCACCTACAGGTTACTCATAGAAACTACCAAGCTACAAGATTTCCACCAATAGGTTACCCATAACAACTACTAAGCTATAGGCTTTCCACCTATAGGTTTCCCATATAAATTGTAGGTTTTCACCTATAGGTTACCCATAGCAACTACAATCTTTCACCTACATGAGCCCACAACCAATACACAAAATAAATCATTGCTATGATGATAAGTAACTAGTTTTTAAGGACACATCCAACTATCTTAGAAACAAAGTAAATGATTGAAGAGGATCCTCCATAATAGTTGTATGGTCCCCTCATATGAAGTGAAACTTGGATGTGTTGTCAAAGGTTGAATAAGATAAAGATAATGAAAAGGAGAAAAGATGCAAAACAACAAAGCAACATATATTGTCCTTTACCCAATCAAGCCTAAAAACAAGTAACTTTAAGTTACTAACCACCTAAAGGTTTACTGGGTTAGTTGCAAAGAATTTTTATCTTTCTAGTTTAATATTTTTGGTTAAATCTAATAAAATACCTTATATATTTAATGACAGAACCTAGACTAGATATGTAATAATAAAATTATAAACATTAATTACATTCTAATTTTTAAATATTATAATCTACTGTAGTAATATTTAATTGCTATAGATTTGAGTAATGAAAAGGTTGATTCTATAAGAAGTTTTTGTCTCTTAGAGAAGGATTGGAACTCAGTTCTAAATGAGGAGGGCCCCCTCAGAAGGAGTTGCAGTGAAGATCCTGACCCTTCTTAAATTAAAGTGTGTTGTGTGAATTTATTTCATTACTAGTTTGATTATATGGAGTGTGATGCATGTGTGACTCATAAGTGTGAATAATTTTTAAATTCTATTATAATAATTTCCTTATATATCTATATGGTGAAATTAGTATAAGTTCATTGTAATACAACCAACATTTAAGTTAGCATATGAATCAATAATGCATATACAGTGCTAACATCCTTGAAAAGCCTATGTACCTTGGGTTAATAATTAATGTTAAGTAGATTTAAGAATCTAGTATTAACTGGGTAATAAATGAAATAACCCCTAAAACACAAAACAAGAAAAGAAAAAAACTAACCCTGTGTAGGAAGGGTCATGACAACTAAAGGAGTGGCTTAAATGTTTATGCAAAGAAAAAGAGATTTTTGAAAGAGATTCCTATCAAACAAGCCATAAGTTTCTACCAAGGAAGAACCATAAGTACCTATAGCAACTAAGAATCCTATTGAAAGATATACCATAAGCTAGAGGGCTCTTGAAGAAAGGAACACTATAAATTGAAAGAGGTAGCTTGTATAAGAAGTACTATTGGCTTTGAAAAAGGAAACAAAAGCAGAGGATGCATTAGCTAAGTTAGTAAAGAGAAATGAAGGAGAAGAGCTACACAAACCAAACACTCCAAAAACTAACATCAAAACAATATTCTAATAAGAATTTTGTGAACAAATTAAAGAAATCTCAAGCGAGTCTTCAGACTTTTCATCTCGTAAAAAGACTATAGATTAATAGATAAATGTCTACTATCATGCTAACTAAGGGATTGATACAAAATTTGAGGATGTGATTCTGAGTACCTTTGATATTCATATCATAAGAAAAGCCATCATGAATGGAGAAGGAGAATTTATAGATGACAATAGGGATCTAGACATAGTTGATTTTATAATTCTTATTCCACATGAAATGGATGTAACACAAATAAAAAATATCCCTCCCTTAGCTTTGCCCAATTTTAGAGGTACGTTATCGAAAGACCCAAACACATTTATGTTCAAATTTGATATCCTCTGTAGAAGCTAGGACTATAGGTAGGATGCACAAAAATTGAAACTTTTTCCTACCACCCTCAAAGACTCAACACTTCATTGGTTCATGGGATCAGGTAGTAATTCAGTTAATAATTAGGAAGACATAAAAAATAAGTTTCTAGTTAAGTATTAGGAGTATGGATGAGGAAGAAATTATAGAAGGAACAAAATCTTTAAGATGATTCAAGAAGAGAATAAATCCTTAGAAGACTATGTTGAATGATTCATGTTCAGTGTACATAAATTTAAGCAAAATACATTAAGAGAAGAGCCATTAAAACTCATCTTCCTAAAAGGAGTCATAAAATATTGTCTAGAATCCTTAGACCTAATGAGTGGAGGAGATATCTCCCTAATGAAATTCACTAAAATCAAAGATCTGAGCAAAAATTATTCTAGATCTACCATAAACAAAGTCTGGGGAAGTAAGTTTCCACTAGCAGCTGTAAGTGGCCTATAAAAATCTAAAGTTAGTACAGCCACTTAGCCACCCAACTGGATAACCTACACACAAGGAAAAAGAAATTATCCTTAGATCAAGATTTGACCATTTATTGTCCAAATTACAAGAAGAATAAGATAGAATATATGTGTCATGAGGTTTGGGCTAAAGTGGCTAACATCACAGCTAAAGAACCATAAATAGTAGAGTTGCACACTATAGGAGGAGATGGGGACCAAGTTTTTTATGTTTCACAAATAAATACATGAGTTTAATGACCATATTATCTAGGTATGGGACAAAATCCATCTTTGTAAATTCTACCTTTTTCATTTCACAATTTAAAAATATTACTCCTAATTAGACTAGTCTATTGATGAACATTCCACCTCCTAATCCCAGCTGGCAACCACCTTAGACAAGCTATCCCTCCACCTCCTAGAAACTTCCACAAAATATATCCCCACCTTGGATACAAGCTTGATAACCACCTCAAGGCTCACCCCTCACAAACTAATGGTAGTATCCCTAGAGACCCAATCAGCCTTGGGGAAACTATCAGGGAGAATTCCCTCTATAGCAATAACAACAACCTCCTACTCTTATACCCAATACACAATCTATACCCAATCCTAATTAAATCCCTATCCAATCCATACAAAATCCTACAAATAAATTAGTGTAACCAATATTTAGTACTAAATCTCTTCAGTACCTAGCATATATGGTGAACATCAATGAAGTTCACCTATGTTTAGGAAGAGTTCTACCACCCCTAACATCACCCATAATAATAGAGATAGATCAAGAAAATATAGAAGATCATGATAACTACCTTCACCACCAAAATAAATTTCTGAACTAGTAAATAAATCTATTGATGAAGCAACCCCACCATTTCTAGAATGTCCTAGCCTTCAACGTCATACAACTAAGCCTAAATTTGACTTCATAAGGAAGCTTAAGAATCTCTATGTATTAAAATTCCTCTCTTCTAAGACATCAAGGATGTGCTCATATATTCCAAAGCTATGACAAACCTATGTCTATGTAAACCTAAAAGGAAGAAGAAGGATCCCAATACAATGCATATGATTTGTTAGTTGATAGACATTATGTTGGGAAATACCCTACCAAAGAAATATTCAGATCCAATATGCCTACTAGTAACAGTTTAGATCCATGACGAACAACTATCTAATACATTGATAGACTTTGGGGTTATAATAAATATAGTGACAATTAAAACCATGAAAAAATTACACCTAAATAATATTCATCCCATATCTACAATGTTACAAATGGCTGATAGGTCTACATCAGACCAGAAGGAGTCATTGAAAATTTTGTCATTATTATAGATTCTTAAGAGTATCCTACATATTTCATTATGCTACAACCAAAGTCTAACTTGGGTGGATACCCTCTCATATTAGGATGACCTTGGCTTACCAAATATGATGCCTTCATCAGCTATAGATTAGGTAACATGTTGATATCCATTGATAACCACACTAAGAAGTTGGTTCTCTATTCTCTAGCACAACCATCTTTGGAACCAAAGCATACATTATGCATTAAAGAAGATGAGGTAGACCAATCTTCCTTGATTCTTGTATTCACCATAGACCATGCATGTACCTTGGCTGATCAAGAGGAAGATACAATTCTCTCAAATGTCACACAAAATAATTACCAGACTAATCCTAAAGTTCCCAACAACCTGTAATGTGTAAAGTGCCCATTTGCCATCCTCTGAGAAGAAGATAAACCTAATGCATCTGTACAAGAAACATTCCATCAAATACTACCTCATGTCTATAACCAAACCAAATCCATCGGTAATTTAGAAATTATGAAATAACTAGTAAAGCAAATTAAAAAAATTTCAAAAAAAACATTGTTTATTAATAGAAAGTTGTAGTCAAATGAGGAAAAGCACCCAATCAACATGTTACATGCAAACTTACATGATTTTTCATGGGATTATGAGGATATGAAAATAATTAGCCTAGAAACATGCACACATCACATCTATATAAAAGAGGAGTGCCAACCAATCAAACAACCACAACGTAGGATGAGTCTAGCTCTTAGAGAAATAGTCAAAGTGAAATTGCAAAAACTCCTGACCGCTAGATTTATATATCCCATCTCAGATAGTGAATGGGTTTCACCATTGGTAATTATACCAAATAAAAATGGAGAGTGGCACGTTTACATAGACTACAAATAACTTAATACAACAACTAGAAAGGATCATTTTCCTCTACCATTCATTGATCAGGTGCTAGACACACTAGTAGGAAAAAATATTATGCCCTTCTAGATGGTTTTAATGGTTACAACCAGATTAGATCATTCTTAAGGACTAGGAGAAGACCACCTTCACTTGTTCCTAGGGTACTTATGCCTACACTATATTTTATTTTTGGTTGTGTAACACTCCTGCAACATTTTAGAGGGTTGTCCTAAGTATCTTTTTAGATCTAACCAATGAATGTGTAGAAATATACATGGATGAGTTAATTATCTATAGAGAAACATTTGATGAGTGCTTGAAGAACATGAATAGATTAATACAATCTTGTCAAGATAACCATTTGTCCTTAAGCCACAAGAAATGATACATAATAATGACAAAAGGCATTGTCCTAGGCCACAATGTATTTGCTGAAGGAATCAATGTTGACCCTACAAAAAATAACATAACAAAAAATATGCCTATACCTCAAAAATAGAAGGATTTCAAGATTTTTTTAGGATATTCTAGTTACTATAGAAGATTGATCAAAAAATTTAGTAAATTAATAGCACCATTATTTACTCTCCTGGATAAAGATGCTCATTTCATATGGACTCCTTCCTATGATGCAACCTTCAAACAATTGAAAGAATTATTGACCACCACCCCAGTTCTATGTGGCCCTGATTGGAAGATTCCATTTCGTATTCATACAGATGCTTCAAATACTAATTTGGGAGCTATGCTAGGATAAAAACAAGAAGCACTCAACTATACCATATATTTTATAAATAAAAACCTACAAATAGTAGAATTAAATTACATGGTCACTAAAAAATAATTCTTGGTAGTAGTCTATGTTATCAACAAGTTTCATCACTACATAACAGAGTACCAAGTGTTTGTTCATACAGACCATGCAATCATTAGGTACTTTATGAACAAACTAGTTGTCTCAGGTAGAGTGATAATATGGTTGCTCTTATTAGAAGAATTTGATCTAACTATTGTAGATAAGCCTAGTAAGGAAAATGTCATGGCTAACTTACTATCATGACTAAAATCCTCTCAAGAGGATACTATAATGGATGACTCATTTCTAGATGAGCACCTATTCTCCCTCATCCTTACCACACCTTGGTATATTGATATTGCTAACTACCTTGTAACAAGGTTACTTCCACAATAATTCCTCCCTAAACAAAAAAGAGCTTTGATTCAAAAAAGTGGTAGGTATTCTTAGCCGTGTGGATTATTTTTCTATATTGGTCCTAACTCCATCATTAGAAGATGTCTCAAAGAAGATGAAGTTTCGCATATCCTCAAATCCTGGCATGATGAACCTTATAGAGATCACTTTGCAACCAAGCGTACAATAGTGAAAATATTGAATACAAGATAATATTGGGTCTCTATCCATTAAGATGCAATAAGGTATATAGGTCATTGTGATAGATGTCAATGTATGGGGAGACCCACATTTTCAGATTAGATGCCTTTGCATCCTCAAATGGTGCTTGAACCATTTGAAAAATGGAGCCTATATTTTGTAGGAACTTTTGATCCAAAATCAAATAACAAAGAGTACATCTTTGTATGTAATGATTATGTTACTAAATGGATGGAGGTAAAGAATATTACACATGATAGGGATGAAAAGGTGGTAGCTTTTTTCTATGAAGAAATATTCACAAGATATGGTGTGCCACAATAAATAGTCACTGATCAAAGACCATAATTTAATGCTATTTTAATTACCACTCTAGTCCAATAATACAAGATTAGGCATAAAAAATCAACTCCATATCATCCACATTCCAATAGATAGGTGGAAGTCACCAACAGGAAGTTAGAAAATATTTTGATCAAGACTATTAGTATGTGCCATAAATATTAGGAAGCTAGACTTCTTAAAGCTGTTTGGGCATATATAATCACATGGAAGACCACTGCAGGCTTCACCCCATATGAGTTGGTCTATGAGAAGAAAATTATCTTAACAATTTAATTTGAGCATAAGACCTTATGGACAACACTAAAACTTGGGATGGATATATTTGAAGCACAAAAATAAAGGCTTATGTAACTTAACGCCTTAGATGAATACATATAGTAAGCACTATAAAACATAAAACTTGTACAACAATGGGCTGGATGGTATGATAGGTATATTAAGACTAAGAAATTCAATGCAAGAGATTGGGCCCTTATTTTTTATTCAAAATATAAGGATCACAAGGGAAAACTCTAGGCTAGATGGCTTGGTCCATTTGAGATTGAGCATGTTCATGACAATGGAGCAGTGCAACTCCAAACCATGGATTCGGTAAGATGTCATCTACTGGTTAATGGCTATATGTTGAAATTGTAAAAAAAACCACTCACTCAGGAGGAGTTTACCAAGAAAATATGCAAATAATTAAAAAATATATTCAATAATGTGTTGGATCAATATGATGTGTCACTAGCCATAGGGAGAACTAGCCAATAAGCAAATGAAGAAGGAGAGGAGGACATTCTAGCCCTCCTTTGGCATGAAAACTAAGATATTCACATAGTCCTTAACTAGTCAAACTCATAGTTGACATGGCAAGGACCCAAAATAAACATTCTACTATAGGCAATAGTTAGAATTTTAAAAAATCAAATAATGAAAACCCCTTTGGGCATTGTTGATAGTTTCTAAGGAGAAAACTAACTTTCTAGCTGCCAAGAATTGCAAAAAGGGCCTAAATAGAAAACCAACTTGCTGGCTATTTAAGGGTAAAAAAAAATGGATAACATGGAATCATTTTGAGCAAAACTACTCACCTTCCTATAACACATCTTTAGTAGATATGGGTTCAAATTGTAGTTTCTACAAGTAAGAAACAACTATGGAAAAAGGGGGCTACAAGGTACCCCTAGATTTACTAAGGTCATATTCATAACTACTACAAGAAACATCAATTTTTTGTAGTTACTAAAGGTACCCTCACCATTGCTACAGGCACCTTTGTCAATAAAAGAATTCCTCTAGTTGTTATAGGCTATTTTTTAGTTGCTATGGGCACCTTCATCACTATTGGGTACAACTTTGCAGTGGCTATGAGCTCAACCTATAGTTTCTATTGGTACATCCTAACCCCTATATATACCTTTCCAATAGTTGTAATTTAATTTATCATAAATAATGAGCTATGGCTTTGGATATGGGCTATTGAGAAATTCATGGAAGACACAAGATAAGCTAGAGGAATGAAGGAAGATTATATCATAAACTTCAAGCATTGCTAAGGAATGACCATGCCCCTAAATAACAAATAAAGGGTTACAACAAAGGCATATACTTCTAATCTCTATTAGGAGTGTTTTAGACCAAAATTTATGGTTATAGGGACATAAAAGAACCATTCTTTTGGTCACTTCATGCAAAATAATTTCACTATGTAAACAAGAGAGATCTAGGATATTCTTTTTTGGAGCATAGATCTCAAGTTTGATAAACCAGATGATTTCCAAATCGAAAGTTCACTAAACAAATATTCCATCAACAAACATCATCATTCACTGGGAGTAAGATATAAGAACAACAAGCCATCAATAGGCTCATGCAGAGGAGATCAAGAATAACAAATGCCATCACCCTCCCTCTATGTTCATAATAGGTTTGACTTGGATAACAAATAAAGATATACAACAACCACTTTGTGGAAGGATGGAAATAGTATCTCATACCACTATAAGACCACTACTCTAGTCCTTTGCAGGTCATCATGATTACATGCAAGTTATTGATAGCATAATTAAAGTACATGATATTGTGATCACATAACTACCAAAAGGTAATATTACAACACAATCATGACTATCAGGGTAATAATTACATGAGGAAACAAAAAACTAAGCTTCCATTCTAGAAAACAACACACATGTAAATCTCCTATGCCATAATCTTAAGAATAAATAGTTAAAAAGGTATGATATATCTTTTATTCATATAAAATCACTTTATTCTTTAATATAGCATGCATTATATTAAAAAACATATTTAATCATTAATACATCATTCATCGAGTCTTGTCATGAGCTATGCCAAATCATCACTCACACCCTCATAATGACCCCATCATATCTCTTTGCATCTTACATGTACCACATCACTTGGGGGAAAGTGACACTTCACATGGGGGGAAAAATTCTACAGGCAATCAATCACATGCATTCCAAGATAATCTATACTCGTGGGTTAAAAACTCATGATTACACCATAATCTTACCACAATTAGATAGGGTAAAATAATCAATTTTATTCCACTTCAAGATCATATCTCATTCAATAAAAAAGACCTAAGCAAGATGTTGCCACACCTTACAACCAAAACTACCATTAGTGAAGAAACTTGCTTCACTACAAGTAAAAGTTTGAAGGCAAAATTGGGAGTTTTGAAAAGCTATCTATTTGAAAAATTTGACAAGAAGATAAACTAGCTAGAATAGGAGGTTTAGTAGTGAGAAAAGAACCCTTAGATCATAGGCAATTTCAAGGAGACCTAGACAACTTGACCATCTTTAGTAGGGTTGGATGGGCTACTTAGTGTGAGAAACTACAACATTTTTTAGAACCTCCCACTAAATAATTTAAAAAGACTTTTATAGGAGAATAGGTTGTAGTATTTAGCATCACATTTTTAGTTATAAAGGAACTTGTAAACTAGGTTATTGGGTTTATAAGAATATGGGAAAAATGAGAAGAGAAACCTAATGGCCAACTAGCTAGGAAACAGTTTTGTCAAGAAAATGAAAGGCTAGTGTTAAAGAACAAAGGTGTAGAGAGTCTAAGTCTACCCCCATCTTGGAGGGAAGTGGCCTCATATATCACAAAATATCTGACATGTGAATGAAGGTACTCTTTGATCTATACTCTCTAATTTAAATTTATGAATAATTTGAGGCATGGTAAGACTATTAATGTCCCAAACCACTTGTGGAATATCATAAAAAAGGTCTAAATAATACCAAAGGGAGGTAGAAAAAGCCTTGTCTCATCATTGCTTGATTTGGTTATTGGTTAAACAAGGAATAAGAAATACTAGACTTGACCTTACCTAGGAATAATTTCTAACTCGCATAGCTATCTAATTTGTCTTAGATCATAACTAAGTATCTCAACACTCCATTACACTACATAGATGGCATGAAAGCTAAGTAGCTCACACTCCTATAATCTATAATATACAATCCTCAATACATAATGCATAATTGGCTCATGAATGCCTTGGAGGAAAGGTCCATATATAAGAAGATAAGAGGTATTGATCCACATCCATTTGGTAATGAGAACACATCTCAGTTGCTAAGTGAATAGGAACCTCATGTGCAACATGCCAAGCCTCACATATCAACATTGGTTTCCAAATAAATAGTGAAACTATGTTGACTATAAATAAGCATGTGCATATGAATTATGACCTCATAATTACACCTAAATGGCCTATTTTTTCTAACTAAGCAAGCTTAATATATGTGTAGGAAAATCATATAATGGATTAAAAACCTACACCAACAAATATTTGGTATTTAATAAAGGGGATCATGACTAAACATGTGATGATGATGAGTGAGAGTATATTTACATGTTTTTATACATAGTATAAATAGTATATAGACTACTTACATACTGAGTCAAAAAAAATTTGAAAATAAATTTTCTATTCAACTTATACAAATTATACAACGACAAAATGACAATTAAATTTAAATTAACTATGACATATTTGGAGCTGCATTGAGCTAGTCCTATGTAATTTTTCTATTTAACTAATTATAATTAATATAAAATTATTTTGGTGCCAATGAGTTTCTATTCTATATTATTAATGGTGAGTTTATTTCTCCATTGAAATCCTTTGGTTCATTAAGAAACAAAGGAATTTGGAAGTGTTCTAGTTTAAGTCCAGAGTGCTTACTAACTTAGATGTGTTTCTTGACAAATCTTTTTTCAAATGAAAGTGCAAAAAATTGAGATAACTAATGGTTCATCAGTTTAAATGAAAAAGAATAGACATTTTATATTGTAATAACATTCTAAGACTAGTTATTTTTTGATTGTATACCGTGGTCTTGTTGGTGGTTGTTTGGTGATTTGCCGTGATAGATGTATAATATACTTTGTTCATGTTATTCTAATATATATAAAAAAAGACATTAATATGATTTTTTGATCTATCATATTTTTAAATTTAGGATTTAATTTTATTTAAGACCCAAGATCTAATTAAAATTTTGATATAGTGAGGAGAATTTGGCCCCAATTCAGTGTTTTTTGTCAATAATTTAAAATTTAAAGTTTTTACACAATTGATTTCTTTCGATAATTTCAAATTTTTGGCTTTAGACTATATTGACTTAGCATACCAGACCCTCCATTAATGAAAGACAAAGTCTTAGTTCCTCAGGCTAGTGTCTTCCCCTAAACTATGATGCATCATAGGGTGTTTGGTAGGATGCACTCGAGACCTAAGCGACTGAAGTCATTGATCCTATCCACTCGAGCTAACCCTTAGGGATAATTAGCATACATTTTTTTAATAACATATAATCTAAGTATTTCTTTAGTGAAAATATGACATGTAATTTTTCCATTGAACATGTCATTAACATATTAATAATTTACACTTTCATTGGAATCATTTTGGCTCTGAATATTCGTGACTTCAGACTATCCTGACTTTATAATATAATTTCTATTTATAAAGTGTGTTTACTTCGAATAACTTTTTAAATATAGAATTAAATATTAATAAATGCAAAAAATATATAATTAGAAGTTTATTTGACACTATTTGACAAAACTAATAATACAATATATTATTTGACACTATTTATTACATTGTAGAAACAATGGCTCATATTGGCCACACCTTGTATAGAGATATCCCATTCATTGATGGCTCTGTTGATTGGGAGAAAATAGACAAAGAATGGTTCCTAGATAATATTTTTGTCCAGATAACTACCACAATGGTTTGTGGTTTTTTAATTCAATATCAAGGCTACATGAAGTAGTCAAAACTATATTAAGTATGAAATGTGTTTCTGAACATTTGATTGTAGTTAAAATGGAATATATAAACAACTTTGAACATTCATGCCAAGTCATTAAAATTTATTTTGAGGTGGAATTATATATAAAAATTAGCATGATTCTTTTTGGTAAATTCCATAGGGATTCTTGTTATTTCTATGGTTGGAGGATAAAACCTTATCTAGATTTAGAGAGATTTAGACTTGTAGAAAATAGTCAAGATATTTGCAATGGAATTGTGATTGTGTTTAAATATTTTTATCAGTATGGATTTACTTCTATTTATCACCACTTGAATATGAATAAGTAATTTAGTAAAATAACATTCCATACAAAAATGTTTCATTTTATGAGGAGGCAAAAACTAATGCCTCTAGAAAAACATTTTAAACATGAATTATTTAGTAAAAATATTTAAATATTTAACCATAAATAAAAATAAATAATAAACATAGCTTTTAAATATAAAAATAGTTACAATTTTTTATTGTTTATTATAATTATTCTTATTATTTATTTATTTTGTTAATTTACATGATTAAATTATCTAATAGGGATTTGACCCCTTAATTTTTATCCCCCTAGAATACCTTTAAGATAGAATTTACCAATTCAAATACCTGTGATAGAGAGTTACCTTTATTAAATTTACACTTATGACTATATCAGTTAATTTAAACACTTATAACATAATAGACATTTAGCATGCTCATATATCAAATATGATAGAGACCAATACAAAGGATGTTCCTCTTTCACATCCATTAATCACATCAAACATTGAGCATACATCAAGTGGGAATACATATTCATCTCCCTTGATGTCAAATCAATGAATACTTTAAACCAAGGTGGGGATTTTTCACAATCTTAATTAAAAATGATTAAAGCATTGGACGAAAAAAATTCTCTCATTGAGAAGAACAACTAAAAGGCATCCAATGTGCTTGAATCATAATATGTCTTGCATAACCCTCTTGCATTAGAGGTATCATTTCAACCCTTTCCACCACACTTTGTGGCAATGAAATTTCTTATTTATGAGAAATATGAAGGATGACCCTGAGCATAATCGAGAAATGAAACTCCTTGCATTAAACAAGTTAAAGTATGGGGCCATTCCATTGGCCTCATCTAATACAAAATTTAAGATCAAGCCATCTTACAAAGTTCATATGAATGAACCAAAATATGATACCAATCAAAAAATGAACATGGTAGCACCATATATATATATATATATATATATATATATATATATATATATATATATATATATATATATATATATATATATATATATATAATGTAATGTACCATGCAAACAAATTAATTGTGTAAAAAATCCATTGTGTTTGACATAAACAATGTGATAATTTTTTTAACCTATAAATATATACTTCAAATGGATTACACCATGAGAATATATTCAAATATTATATAAAATACTCCTCTAAGTGTAAAAACTTTTAATGA
This sequence comes from Torreya grandis, assembly GCA_037957365.1. Classification (NCBI taxonomy): domain Eukaryota; kingdom Viridiplantae; phylum Streptophyta; class Pinopsida; order Cupressales; family Taxaceae; genus Torreya; species Torreya grandis. Next base: position 364,223 of record JARHVA010005409.1, on the reverse strand, counting down.
AGCATGCTAAATCATATATTACTGATCATTATCTTCATAAAAAATACATCAAAATATGAATATAGAAAGTAATTACAAATAGCTAGCCACAAATGGTACAACATAAAACCATGATTGTCAATCCATAGTAAATAGGTAATTATAGATCTTCATGATAAAGTTTACATTAATAAACAAAATATAATACAATATACATAAATAAGATACATGGCTCCCTAGAGCATGAGTTCCCTGGACTCTTCAGTATCTATGGCAATCTCAAGTGTCATATCAAAATTAGTATTGTTGTGGGGAGGTAGAAAATCATCAGAGTGCTTTTTCACACCAACCACAGACCAATTATCCCTTACACTAACCCCATCAGGGAATGACCCTCATTTCATGGATGAGTAGACAATGATGACATATGAATTCTAGAAAGATAAGTAAGTAAATGTGTGCTATATGATTTCTAAAACTAAACATGTGGTGTATCATAAAAAAACCCATTCTATTGCAAAATAAAGTAAACGTGTAAATCATAATCATGAAATAAAAATATCTCACTAAACATACTTTGGCCAAAGTTTTCAAGAATAATAAATAATAATGATCTATAGATCAGTCAAAATTCATAAACATCACTTGATCAGATTGTCTTTATCTGGCATTGTGATGCTAGTAAGCCAGTGAAGTTGGTCTCACTCCTTACTTAGTATCAATAATGTGAGATTAGTTAACATAATATAACCAAAATAATTCATATAATTTACATCCTACTAACAATCATATCACATAACCTGCTAAACATAGGAGTAATTAAAAATCATACATTTATTCCATCAAATGTATGAATGAATCTCACATTATTATCTATTCCATATTAGAAATAATGCTTACAATTTTTATCATCTGAATAAAATACATATTTAACTATAGATTCTAGTTACCATGATTAGTTTCCAAATATACCACACCCTGTGATAACCAATATTATCATAGTCTAGCATTCTAAGACATAACTACTAATTTTCTGTAATAAATCATAATAAAGAAGTCATAAATACATGGAGACATAAGCTTCTATTAAAGCAAATAGACATAGAAAATAAAGTCACAGTTCCTATGAACACAAAATATTTTATTATATCAATTTTTATACTCTCAAGGGTTGTATGCATGCATACATAAAGCCCTACTAATAGTCATAAAACATACCATTCATAGAAATAACCAACATGTATACACTTAATCTGTCAAACATATGAATGTATCTAGACATAAAAATCATAGTTGTACCACTTGAGTATAACATATTTTTAGACTATAGTTTTCAAACATAATACACTCTATGATGATGTAGAGCACAGGGTATACTTTAAGAAACCCCTCCTTAAGAGGTGTAAAAAATTGGCGAAAGGTGTAAAACACCTGACAAAATTTATTTTTTGTGGCGAAAAAAATAGTTTACAAAGAAAAAATAATAATCTCCATTGGCGAATCATTCATAGTCTCTCAAACAATGTGTAAAATCTGGGCGAATTGTGTTATTTTAAAACTGCAAAAAAATTATACATTGGCAAACAAAAAATAATAATCATAGTAAAATTTTAATTTTTTGGGTGAATCATTTCATTGTATTCAAGGTTAAAAAAAACATACTAAATCACGATTCACTTCATTGACTCAGTCTCAAATGTGATGCTTCTAGAATCTATATCCCATATGGACTCCAGATCCTAAAACTGAAGTCTGACTAGTACTAATAGGTTCCTCTTCATTCTGAATTGGGTATTCAAAATCCATAAAATCTTCATCTTCATTTTGACTTTGAGACCTAAATTCATCATTTATGTTGGAGTCAGCAGTAGAAGTAGAACCACCATCTTTTAAAGTGTTGCTAAGGCCTCGTCTTTCATGTGTGGAATTCCAAATGGCCAATGACCTATCATAAGGAAAATCTCTAACATTGTATTGAGTTACAAACAACCTCAAACAAGTTTCCAAATTTTTGTCTAGTTTGTTTCTGACATTTGATTTCAAAAACCCAAATGCACTGAAAACTCTCTCATCTTCCACCGACCCTAATATCATTGTTTGACATAAATCAGCAAGTTTGAAATATTTTGATATTGAAGTACGTAATACTTCACTCTACCTTATCCTTTTCCAGAGCCTTGTTATTGCACCAAGGTTGAATGGATTCTCAAAGTTTTCCATCTGATTTTTCATACACAATGCAAAAAGTTTACATTGATTTTTAAGATTATTTGAATCTAAGATTCCTTGTATTAGTTGTCCATTGCAATCTGTATGCTTTGAAAACTGTGTTATCAATTCGTCAAGTTTATTATGAAACAAATTTGCATCAGTTGGATTATGTCCAAAGTTTTTCCAAAATTGAGGAAACACACAACTCATGGCTTCAAGAGTTTCTTCTCAAGGGAATCTTTCACGAATCTCACTTGAAAGTTGGTAGGAAATAGACTTCACATTTTCACTAACAGATTTAACAATCTTGTCAAAATCATCCTTTCTAACTGGTAGTACTTTGCCTCTCTTGGTTGTTTTAGATTGGTGCATTGGTATTTCAAATCCTTTCATAAACACACATAGCTCATTTTTCCCATTGAATTGTAAAAAATTCTCAACATGATTCAAATTTGTAATTATCTCCCACCTTGAAAAAATTGGGCTATGACCTAAGAGATCTGAATACAAAGAATCCAGAGCCATGCATGTCATTTTATGTAAATCAAAATACTCATGAATATACATAGTTCTATCTTGGGCTTTCTTAACAAGTTTGTTCATTAAATCTAGCATGGGGAGAAGACTGGCTAAAGTTAATAGGTTCTCTATATCACTTAACTTATTTAAAAAATCAGGAGCTCTGTCCACTGTAAGGCGTTGCTCATATAGAACTCCAATCAATGATTGATATTCTACTAGAACTCATTCTTCTAGTCCATGCAAAGATATCCATCTGGTCTCAATATCCTTGAGAATCTTATTTCCTGCTGTTACTCCCTCAGAAAAAATCTTAAATTCTACAAAGCGTTTAGGACTTCTGCAAAAGTACGAGTGGAGCATACGAATTAGATCTTCAACTTTTGACATTGTAGGAAAAGTACTTACAATCTTATATGCTAAATTCATTCGGTGGGCCATGCAGTGTATGGCAAGCATGTAAGGTGCAATACTAGTTTGTAATCTTGCACAAAGACCAGTCCTTTTCCCTTGCATTACTACAGCTCCATCAGCTCTGACACACACTAACTTCTTTGCAATTGTCAAGTCATCCATACCAGCAATTTCATTCAAAGCTCTCTTAACTTCTAAATATAATTTTTTTGCAGTTGAATTGGCCTTCATTTTACGAACACAAAGTAGATTAGCTTGACGGACATGATCTTTTACAGTGTATACATGCATACAGACCCAAGCAGTGTTATCTACCGCAGTGACTTCATCTAAGGATAATGAAATGAACTTGGATTCTTTTACTCTCTCCTGTACATTTTGCTTTTCCACCTCAGCAAGACAGCTTGCCATTTCCCATCCAGTGTTTATTGACCAATGTGACATAGGATAGTGAGGAACTCTGAAAAAAGATAATAAATTACCATATTCTGAAAAGTCTCTCATAGGACGCCCTCTAGATAGAATATGAAAAATAACACTCATTTGAACGTTCTTTGCCAAGTTTACATCATTCACTGCATGTTGAAGCCCATCCTTGATTGGATTGCCACTAGTGCCACTACCAATTACTACTATTTTCTTCAAATGCTCTTCATATTCTATGGCATACTTAACATGAAGGCATTCTTCCTTTGATTTCCATCTCACTGCCTCTACTTCCTTTCCATCTATGATTTGTTTTTCATAAACCTTACCAATATGTTTTTCTATAGCGTCGAGCTTTAACTACAACTTTTTCTCTCTTTTAGTTTTCCAGGTACAAATCGTACACTTGCATTCTATTGGTGATTCATTATTGTTTGTGACTGGTTCAATAAACCAGTACTTTGCTACCCAATCAACCTGGAAAGTCCTTTTCATTTCCCACTCCCGCCCCATTTTTACATTCCTTTTTCTTTTCTTCCTACCAACATCAATATTATCCTCTGTTACGACATCATCTGTTGTTGGACCATTGGTATCCTCGTTTGGTGGACCAAAAACATTGTCATTTCCAAAGAAAGCCTTTAGGGTAGTATCTCTAAGTTTTCGGCATTTTGATGTAAGATTGATCCCTTCATTGCCCATGGGGGTTTTACCCTTGTCACTTCCCTGAGACTGAGCAATATTAGTTACAGAGTCACCCTCCCCTGACATCTCAATCCACTGATAATCTGTTTAAAGTTAAACTTGTACTTGCCAAAGTTGGGCCTGAGCGATGTGTCCTGAGCAGTGCGCTGCCAGAAATTTGATGGACTGATAATCTGTTTAAAGTTAAACTTCTACTTGTAATTTATTGAATGTACTTATGCCTAGAAGAGTGGTACTTATTGAATGTCTCTTTGCATTTTTTTTATTAGCTTTTATACATAATGCAAATGAAATTGTGACTGTTGGCGAAATGAGCCGACTCCTCCACAGTTAAATGAAACTAGGATGGTGATTTGTCTAATATTGCATGTAATAAAAACTTAAAACCCAGTGAATGTTCATCATTAGGTGCTACCTAGTCGGCCAGGTGAAAGGCAAAACTTGCCAGGCAGAAACTGCAACTAAACATTTGCCTTGGCGACCAGTAAACCAAGGACATATGGAAACTTAGAAACATTGGTGACCGGGAAACCATTGAACAGCATTGGAATCACCAAAAATCATAGTGAGAAATTTTTAAAATTTCCATAATACGAATAATCGCCACTGTAATATTCCCTGGTAGAGCATCATTCTCATACTCTACTTATAACCTCAACTTCGTTACCTACATACACACATCGGCATGCAATCTCTATCTATCTTATTATGTTTTATAACTTATCAAATCATATTCATGTTAAGACTCCCTGAATTTTATTTTTTATGCCTTAAATACCTTTATTGTCCTCATTATTTTCTCATGCATCTCATTTCCTCAACTTCTCAATCCCCTTGATTCAATACACACATACTAGCCTTCATTTTTCCTAGAACTTCTTTGATAAAACATATTGGATTCTTTCTATGGGTCATATATAGACAATATTCTATGTAACTAACCTCTATCATGTTCAAAAATCTTGTTTAAACTCACTTCAAACATCATCAAATCCTCAAGTTCCTTCTTCACTATCAAACCTTCAATCTCTATTCATAGCTAGTAACCTTTTTCTTGTCCATTTTCCATAGTACATATAGGTACAAATCCATATGGGGAAAAAAATCACATTTTATGGCACCCTTTATCATTTTAGACTTTACCTATTAATTTTAGGCCTCAAACTTTTCTCCAGATACCTTTTATAACATTTACTCAGGCTTAATTAGGCCCCTTCACCTCTCTACAACATATAGTCTTCTATATATGCTTGTACAGATACATTACTATCTCAAAACCCTAAAAATATTTTAGCTTATATGAACACTTATAAAACTACCAAATTTTAACCCATTTCATCTACACAAAGAAAGATATGCCACTTTTTGTCTTTGAACCCTAACCTAGGGTTTTTTAATCCTGTGTTATCTCGAGAGGGCTCAAAGATATTTAAATGGATTTTTACTTAATTTAAAAACACATAATAACCTATATGAGGTATATTATATCAATTTTCACCTTGTCCAATCTTTATATCTTATTTATCAATCCAAAATACTCATCGAAATAAGACTTTACAACATTCTGTCAACACAGGGTGATTGTGTAAGCATAAAAATAGGATTATCACTAATTTATCTCACCTAAGGGTATTCATTTAAGGTTAAACAAATGTTATCATCCCTTAATTTGTCTTATAACTCCCATTTATGCTCCTCTTTTGCTTAAATACTCCTAATTACATTCTAAGCTTGCAATTCCCCATACTCTATTACATAGTCTTCACATGTTCAAATGACAATAGGGTTTCCATTACACAAATAATTTCATACAGTTCTTGAGGAATCCTTATTTCTTATATCAAATCAATGGTTTCTTTTTCCATCACACTCTTACCACTACAAGACTTTATATGTTTAGAAACCATTAAGCAACTTCTACACAAAAATTCTTGACAATGTCATATAAACAATACATAGTTACCTTACCGGAGGGTATTGACAAATTCCATAAAACTTATCATATAGAATATATAATATCAACACCACTTTATTTTTTTAAAACTTATATTCACACTTTTGACCAGTTATGAGAATATACATAGGTTACTTACCTGATTGGTAGAAATAGAGTTCTCACCACTGGCAGTCTATAAAATGTTAGTCCTCATTTACAACAAACTTCACTTTATCTTTATATACAAACAACATCTAACACTATTACTTTTGCTCCTGGGTTCCATTCACATTGCTTATGAACTCATTCAATAGGTTATTGTACTTTGATCTCTAACACTCAATATAAATATTGATACAAACTTGTAATAATCAACTTTGCATACAATACATAATTGTTCTAAAAACTTTAAGGGATTAAAAACATTAAAAATACAAAGAGTAAAGGATTCTCTTTGCATTATTCAACTTTAATTGATTTGATGAATATACACATTCATTACTCTATCTCATGGATAGGTTACAGAGTTCAAAACCTTTTTTTTTCCTTCTACCACTCTATACGCCTGCCTCTTCTCCACATTCTAACTTCCTACCAACTACCTATTATCTACTTCCTAATTTATTCTATGGGATCCAAATTCTACATCAAACCAAAAAAAAATTATATACACAAGAAACTATTTTCCTTAGATAACGAACTTTTGATAACTACCTTCTAAATATGGAATACATATAATATTCTTGATCTTGACCATTTTACTTATGACATTGTACGTATAAATCTTATCTAAACCTTCCTAGACTTCATTTGGACCCTTACAACAACATGACACTCAATGAAACTATACCAAAATGTTCCTAAATACATTATCTAAAGTTCAAATTTTCAAACTAAGATTTTGGTGGGAAACTCTCCCTATCCAATGAACACTCAACACCAACCTACCCTAGGACTTATAAAGACTCAATTTCATTCTAAGGCATGTTAAAAAACCTAAGACACTAGCATTTAATCAAATTTGTAAATTCTTTTTTAATACCCCTACATCATACTCCTGAAGGAAAAAGGAATTAAACTCAAATAAACTACTACATGCTTCTTCTTCCTTGTTTTCCAATTCTTCTCCCTTGGATCATCTTTGTCTTCTATTGCTGCTCCTTACTTTAGTTACTCCCATTTGTGCTCATGTTTGCCTCAATCAAATACAAATCTACCTTCTTGCTTCCAACACTTTCTTGCATCAATTTCATTTCATGTGCACTGTCACCTAAAGTTTTTCTTCTTTCATTAGGCTATATATGCCCCAAAAAATTGTTGGAACACTTATACTCTCACCTACACTTGTTTCCATCTTCATACCTACTACAAAAACAATGTTAATTTTGAGCATACCTATTGTGTCTATGAGATTTAAGCCTTCATAAGGCTCCAAGTCTGTAACCTGCTATATTGCTACCAACATTGCCTCTTTTTCTTGTTCTTTATCCTCTAATACATGCTTTTCAACTGATTCAGCCTATACTTGCTCTTCATTGTCCACCACTTCACCATGTAAAGCATTTTCCAAGGATACTAATTCTACCTCTAATTTTCCAACACTCTAATATGAAAATGTGTAATCAAGTTTTATGCCTTGGTTCATCATCTATATTTCATCTTCCAAGCCTTCCAATAGGCCTTCAAACTGATCTCTTTATTCTTTATCTTCTCTATCACCTGGGTAGCTGCAAGTATCTTTCTTCTGCTCACTCAAATTCATCACCTCCTCTTCAAGGTACTGCTATTCATCTTCTTTCATCCTCATCTTGTATCTCCTCATTTCATTATTAAGTTTCTTGCATTGTAACCTCTTTTGCCTCCTTTCCTCTTTTATGGCTTCTTTATTTATTTTCTTTATATGTTGCTTGATTTTCCACTTGATTGGATTCTTTCTCATCACCCATCCATAGTATGGGATTTATATTTATCTCACCTTCTCTAGAATTAACAATAACTTATCCACCTGCTACCTCATTTTATCCATCTCTCTCTCTCCATCTCTCTATTCTTTGTGTCATCTTGCACCATCTTATTTTTATGGTAGCTTCTCTCACCAACTATACCATGTTTCTTCTTACATTTCTCTTTATTCATATCTTAGAATATGTCCAACAATTTTTTGGTCTCATTTGGATCTACACCTCTCTCTGAAAAGTCTTCTCTCACTTGACACATCATGACCTCCCATTGGGTCTATCTCATTCACTTTGACCTCACCTGGGTCATTCACTCTCTTATAATTTCACTAGGATTCTTCTCTCTCTTTAAGATCACCTATGAGATTACTTATATTAATCTTTTCAACATATTTCTCACAGTTATTTACAAGCTTAACTGGCTTAAGGCTTACTACCACAATCTACCTTCATGCACACTTCATGCTATCTCAAAATCATAACAAAAACATCAAATGAAAAAATGAAACAAGAACATGTACCTTGCTGACTAATGGTTATCCTTCATACTTTCCCAATGAATCCTTATACTCTGCTTATTACCTCAACTTTGTTACCTATATACACAAATTTGCATATAATCTATTTCAATCTTATTGTGTTTGACAATTTCTCACATCATATTCATGTTCAAACTCCTTGAATGTTATTTTTTCTACATTAAAGACCTTTGATATCCTCATTATTTTCTCATACATCTCATTTCCTCAAATTCTCAATCCCCTTGATTCAATACACACATCCTAGCCTTCATTTTCCCTTGAAATTATTTGATCAAACACATTGGATTCTTTCTATGGGTTGTATATATAATATTATACTTAACTAACCTATATCAGGTTCAAAAATCTTGTTTAAACTTACTTCAAAAATCATCAAATCCTCAAGTTACTTCTTCACTATCAAACCTTTAATCTTTATTCATAGCTAGTAGCCTTTTTCTTGCCTATTTTGCATATTAAAGATAGGTAAAAATACATATGAGGAAACCAATCATATTTTATGGTACCCTTTATCATTTCACACCTTACCTAGCAATTTTAGGCCTCAAACCTTTATCTAGGTACCTTTTATAGCATTTATACAGGCCTAATTAGGCCTCTTCACTTCTTTATAACATATAATATTCTATATATGCCCGTACAGATGCCTTAATATCTCAAAATAGTGAAAATATTATATATTATACCAACACCTATCAAAAAACCAAATTTTAACCCATTTCATCTATGTAAAGAAAAGATATGCCACTTTTTGTCTTTGAACCCTAACCTAGGGTTTTAAAATATTGTGTTAGCCTGAGAGGGCTCAAAAGTCTTTAAATGGATTTTTAATTAATTTCAAAACACCTAATAACCTATATGAGGTATATTATACCAATGGGAACCTTGTCCAATCCTTATATCTTATTGATCAATCCCCAACACTCATCCAAATAAGACTTTGTAACATTCTATCAACACAGGGTGACTGTGTAAGCATAAAAATAAGATTATCACTAATTTATCTCACCTAAGGGTCTTACTTGAATTTAAACAAATATTATCATCCCTAAATTTGTCTTATAACTCCCATTTATAATCCTCTTTTACTTGACAACTCCTAATCACATTGTAAGTGTAGACACCAAAATTATGTCACACACATGTGCGCAACTCCATGTGTTGAAACCCCACTAAGCCCATTTTAATAATAAAAATTAATCTCCCTAACACATAATTTTACCGCTCACACATTTAATTAATTTAAAATACTTAATTAAGTTAATTAAAAACTCCTATTGCCACCTTACCTGGCCATCTCACCTTATGACTAATTCTCCCCTGATGAGTCACCTCAAGACCTGGTCTCCTCATCCTAACTACCCAAGACTTATTTCCACTCCCAAAACAAATTCCTAAACAACTACTTCCTTCCTAACCTCTTATTTTTACCATTTTATAATGGGTGTCACACTTGTCACACACAACAATAGAAAATAGGCCAAGAATAGAAAGGTTTACCTATTCTAGGGCCATTGATGTTGGTCAACCCATGACTGATGTTAGTGGGGTACCTACTGACATCAGTGGGATTGCCAACATCAAAATATAGGCCAAAATCCAACCTATAGTTTAGGTCAGCATAAATTAATCAAATCAATTCTTACTCTCATTTAGGCTCTCAACATTCTATTTTTTTGACATCCAAGCTTACAATCACTCTACATAAGTCAATCACCATAGCAAATGAGCTCTTGAGGACCAACAACATCTACTTGTTATCTCTATTTAGGAATTTAGGTTTGGAATCCCAAATAGAAACCATCAACATGGCACTTATCATTTAATGACCACCACAATTAAGTATATCACTAATACTGTAGGTCATTTAAATATTTATTCTTCTATTTCTTTATATCTACCCTACACTGCTTTACACACTTCTGACCGTACCCCCGTGAGGGAGTTACAAAGATTCCTTGATTGTTTCCCATTATATGTATACTAAACCTCGACTAGACTTAACCAAGCCATAAAATCTATCTCCTAACTCTCTCAACCTCTCTAATTTGATCCGAACCATTTCCCAGACCTAGAAAAGCCTTCTACAATCTCCTAGACAATATTGCCCCTATCGACCTCAACAACCTAACTAACATCGGTCACCCCACTATTGACCTTGATATCCTAACTGATATTAGTCACACTCCTACCAACATCGATGACTATCAATTCCCTAGCCTCTTCAAAACCTACCCAGATAACTTCTAAAACACCAACAAATCACTTCACCTGCACCCTATCACTCTCTACTACGTACAAGTTGTTAAAAATGGTAATTTTATCTCTCTTTTACTCTCTATTTACCTATTTTTTAGTTATTTATTATTATTTTACCTCTCAAAAGTGGATTATCATCTCTAGGGAAGTTTCACACTTCCTAAAACAAGTGTATAGCTTGGCAGCCCACTCATTTATCTACTAAAAAACATCTTATGGTAGTGTTTTCTTATTTGTAGGTAGTCCTCCCCAACCAAAGAGGAGTCCTCACAACATCTAGATATAGTGTGCAAACCAAATCTAGGTTCATTCTAATCACTTATCCCCATTCTTCTCTTTGATTTCTTTTAGACTTAAAATAGACAAAATTTAGTGAAACATTTCTGGCATGCCCGGTGGCACCCTGGAGTTTTCCTTGGGTTCATTTATTATTTTAAACATTCATATAGGTGAATTATAGTGAAACTTCATTTCTTGCACTTCTTCCTCCTCTTTTCTCTTAAAAATAGAAAATTCAATATCTTATTTTCTCTATTTAAAAGGCATTAAAACTGATATCTTCTTTCTTTTCTCCTTGCCTCTATAAACAATTTTTTATTCTTTTTTACAAAAAAAAGAGATAATCCTTTCTTTACTTCCTCTTGCATGCACATTAGGATAGTTAAGTTCATACTCTATTTTTATTTCCTTTCTATTTTCACTTGAATCTCAACATTTCAAATTTGGGTTTAAAACTTACTAGATTTCATAGTTTGCTTGTTGCATATTAACTCACCTAGTTAATTACATGCATTTTGAATAAATTGTAGTACACCTATGTTACACATCAAAATCACATTCACATAAAAAACATCTAAAATCACTTGAGAAAAGGCCCATCAGGATTTCATCACCTGGTGGATCACCTTACCCTACCTGACTATCCTACTTAGATTTCACCACCAAGGGGAGAACCCACTCCATTCTCTGGCAGAGTATAATCTCTAAATAGAAGGTATATTTTGGCTAAGTGGATTGGCTCAGCTCTAAGTTTGTGAAGTGTAGAGAGAAAGCTCTTATAACAAGCCATGTACCTAGTCTAACACAAATTCCCTCTTGAGCACCAAAATAAATTTTAAACTAACTCTAGATTACTTTTTAGTACCTTTGATAACCAAATTATCTTTTCACTATCTGATTAAGGTATAAGCCAACACGAGACTAAAATTAATCTCTAGCACTTAATAGTTGTTGGTTGCATGTTTTTTTTCTCCTTTTCAATTGCCTTCTATATTTTTGAGTTGGTAAGGATGATTTTCTATTGATTCACAAAATCAATACTATTTATAAAACTCAATTTGTATATCCTCTTATCTCAGATTTTTTAAGTGTTATTCCTTCTTACATAGACCTTTTACATCCACTATTTTACCTATTTTCAGCCTCTAATTTCTTAAAACATCATATTTTCTATTTCCATGATTTCACAGTAACTGACATTGGTTAAGCCTACCGGTATCAACTAACTTTACCTATCAACATCGATTATTCCACTAACATTAGTGAGCTTTTTCTATCGATATCAGTCATCCCTACCAACATTGGTGACTGTGTAGTTTTATCTACTCAAAATAGCAAGCTAAAATAACCCATTTCCTTACATTTAAACCTATTTTTTCTTTATTCTATTTTAAATACAGTGTAGTAAGACTATTTAAACCACCTCTTGCATAGTATTAACACGAGCTCAAGACAAAATTCTTGTCGATTATGCAAATTAGAAACCACTTCCACCTTCCCCTCTCACTTTCACTTCTATCATGGAGCATACTTCAAATACAAAACATGCTCCCAGACCTAACCAAATTCTCATTGTGCCTGAGGGACATCAAGATTTTGCTAAATTTCTTGATTGTAATGTGGCAGCCTTTCAGTATTACCTTGCTATGAGCTGAACCCATAATTCTATGGGTGACCCAATCTATGGTATGCCAACCTCTTTAATAGAGATAACCTAAGTTTCAGTTACATCCACTATTTTTCCCTTGGTTACCCAAACCACCACTTCAACAAGTAACCCAACTATAAAAAATGTCCAAAGTGTGGCATCTCCAACCGCCCAATCCCACCTAAACACTGGTGTAACTTCCTTACTTTCACAGCCATAATTGGTTTAGCCAAGTCATACCCCATTCCAAAATTTAGTGGTACCTATTCCATCCACCCTCATACCTATAATTACCTAAGTTATGACTCACCCTTCATCCATTCTAACCATGCCAATAATTCAACCTGCAATAACAATAACCAACCAAGACATAGTCTCCAACCCAATGGGACAAGTCCCTTTTATTTTCACACCTCAACCTATAAATCATTATCCTTATGTTTCCCCAACACAACCTTAACAAGCTATGTCATACACTCCCTCTAATTCTTATCAGCTTCCTTATAACTTAGGAGGTATCCCCCAAACTAATCCCCCTCCAGATCTCATTAAGATGCTAATGGACAAGATGTCTAACCTAGAGACATCCATATCTAGTTCAAATAATGTATTATCTTATGATCAGATATGCAATGAACCAATCCACCCTTTTGTGCTTATTCACCCTTATCTAATCCAATGGGAACTCCCTAAATTTACTCATTTTTAGAGTAAAGAGGGCCCACAATAGCACTTACGAGCATTTTGACATGCTTTTTATTTAATAGGACATAATGATGCATTAGTACTTCACAATTTTCCTATGTCTCTTTCAGGTGTTGTCTTGGATTGGTATAGCACTATACCTCAGCACTCTCTTTTTTCATTTACCCAACTTACACAAATATTCCTAGACCATTTCTATATTAACATTTCTATAGTAGACCTTTATTCTAGTAGATAGTTTGATGATAATTCTATTGTTGATTTTTTCACTTATTGGAGAATCTTGATCAATCAACTCTCTTTCTCCTTACCCTAACCTAAGCTTATTGAGATTTTCTCAAGGGCACGTGCTAAGCACATCTCATTCCCACTTTAGGTACAAACTTTATACATATTTGATGAAGCTTTTACCATGGCACATAAACTCAAGGTTTGCACTATTGATGAAGGCAAAGTCAAGTTGCACAATAAGAATCCCAATAATAAGGCAAATGATTCCTCCTCCCCTAAAACCTTTCCCTCTAACCAAAAGGCTAAAGGCTCCACTAATGTGATGGGCATTAAGTTAGCCTCTTCCATAACGACAAACCAATCAAATACTTCAACTTCTCAAAATCTAACCATGCAATTCCAAAAATAGTATTAACAAATACAATATACTCCCATTGGGGAATCATATACATACATTTTGGAGAAACTATTACATCAAGGTGTCATAATCCTTCCTCAAATTAAACCTCCTATATAGTTCTATCCTCCCATCCTATCCCAACCTGGTACAAGGAAGATGATTTTTGCAGTCACCATCCAGTTAAAGTTCATAAATCTAATAATTACAAGATGCTTAAGAACATTGTTCAAGATATGATTAATAGAGGTGAGATTGTCTTGGATAATCCTAATGCACCTCCCAATCAAAGTATGGATGTGTTCAAACACCCTTTTCCTAACCATTCACCAAACCAAAATACTGTCTAGTCCAAAACTAACTCAGGTGATCATAATATCCATATGGTTAATATGGTCTTTCCTTTATCTTCAATTCAACTTGCCCATCAATAGGAGACACCTATTTCATCGACTCCTCCCCCACATTCTGTGGCATCTATTTTTCCCATTCTTCCTCCTCAAATAAAAGATCCTATTTCACCCATTCCACTCCCTTGAGAGGAAGAGCCTCCTTTTCCACTCCTTTTGCCACCTGAGGAGCCTATAATCCTACTTATATTTGCACTAATATTACTTATCTTCTTACTAGTCGAAGACCACACTCTACCTATTCTTCAACCACATGTTGAAGGGAACATCATTCCTATATTATACCCTCTTGAGGAACCTTCTTCCCCTACCACTCCTCCACCTATAGAGAGTGGTACCCCACCCACTTCACTTTTACACCTAGAAGAGTCCATATCATCTACTTCCATAATAGACAAGATACCTATTTTGCCTACTCCAATTGCACCACTCTTACCCCTTATTTTACCTATGGAGGATAATAATTTACCCATGCCTTTCCCACCTATTGAGGGAGCCATAATACCTATGATTTACCCTCTTAAGGAATCTACTTCACCTACCTCCCCTCTACCCATGGCAGATCAAGTCTCTTCTCCTGTCTCTGTTGAAGAAGACCCTGTTGCGGTTCTTTCTCATCTTTGGCTCAAAGTAGTGGAAACCAAAAATTTCCCTCTTTCCCAAACACCATAGCTTTCTAAAGACACAAACATAAGGCATACCTAACTTCATTAAAACCATTCTCACATTTGGTGAAAAGTCTAGAATTTCTTGACTCCACGAAGCTTGACCATGTGACATTTTGAGATCAGCTTAAAACTCCATATCCAACACAATGAATGTCAACCTTTACCAAAAATCCCCTTACTACACTTTACCCAAGGTCTTTAACAAAGTTAGATTTTCATCACCAAAATCACTAAAAGTTCAGTCGTCTATGATAGAACCCTCACCCTCATAGGAATCTATTACATTAAAGTAGATCAGGCCCTTAAGTGTATGCCGTATTTCTAATTTAATTCATCCACAAGTGAAATTAGATTAACTCCTTAACCAAAAGTTGGAGTTTCTCACCCTAGAGTATAGAATAATGTTAAGTCTTCTAGATCTCATCGATCCCTTCTTTAACCCTCAACTTTAACATCTATTTTGGTGGCACACCCTTCTACTTTAGTTGGAATATCATCTAACCAAGCCAAATAAAAGGTTAAGCTACCTCCACTCCTACCTCTGCCATTTGGTAGGCCTCTCACATCTGACACTAAGAAAGTGATAGCAAAACATGTAACTTTGCCATCACCAAATAAGACACCACATAAAATTACCTTTCTAACACCAAAATAAAAGGTGTCCACTCTTATTAGTACAACAAGCATGAACCCACTTTCAAGCTCCCAAAGCTTTTTATTACGTCAGTTATTGTAATCTTTGGCAATAACTCTTCCTCCCATTAAGCCTTATAGTCATCTTATAATGAATCCATCTTGGTTTGATGATACAAAAGTTTTTTTTATATCATCATTTACCTATACATGATACTACTAATTGTAAATCCCTCACAGTTGTTATTTAGCAACACTTTGATGTTGACACTCTTTTTTATGAAACTACCATTAACCTTCCTATTATTCTACCTTTGGAATCTATAGTTCCTCCTACTATTCCACCAAAATTCAAACCCAAAGAAGTCCTTGTAACCCCTTTACCACCTCCTTCACCAACTTTTCAAATAAACACCATTAATGTGGCCACATGGTCACAAAATCAAAAGGATAAAGCTAAGGAAAAGTTCACTACACCTTGGACCCATCCCTTCACCAAAGACACTCCTCCTAATAACCCTAAGATCTCTATCTTGGGTGTTCCTAAAATAACATCTTCAGATGTTATTCAAAGCTCAATGGTGAAACAACTTCACCAAACTTTTGTGAAGATGTCTTTGTATGAGTTAATCCAAAGCTAATCCCAACATCATCAAGCTTTGACTAGTGCTTTGCAAGTGATTAAGGTACAATTAGATGATCCCTAATTTCTTGCATCTTTGGTCATCTCCCTTAATTCTGTCTCCCTAATTTCTTTTAGTAATTCAAAAATTCTACTTCAACACCTAAAAGATCAAGATTTTGCCCTTTTTATTATTGCATATATTGATCAAACTCATATCAAGAGAGTTATGATAAATAGAGGAGATAATATTAATATTATTTCCACCCATTACTATAAATAGCTAGCCCTTCTCGATAATTTCATGTCTCAAACTGATGCGGTACTTCATTCCTTTAATGATACTATAGCTACTACAGTGGGCACTATTGTCTTGCATATTCATGTAGGTCCCCACACAATTCTTGAGATCTTATATGTTGTGGAAGGAGAGTTCCAATATAACATACTACTTGGATGAACTTGGATATGTACTATGGCATGTGTAACCTCAACTTTGCACCATTGTGTCAAATTTGAGCATGCTGGATAAGTACATGTTATACCTACTAACCCACCTATGTTTAAAACATATAATATGACCTATAGTCCCAATGATGTTCTCATCCCATTGAAAACATCATCCTTCTCGCATGATGCTTCCAAAGCTTTCACAAGCTCCACTCTTGTAGTTACATAGATATTGACAACATAAATTCCTAACAAAGATCCCATAGAGGAGATTTTTCAACATTTGTCACTTGGTGAATATCATTTGTTGACACTCGACATGTTTTATACTCCATAAGAATATGGAAGGATTCACATGTACCCAAATTATGATCCCCATATTGGGATGGCCATCCCTTATGGCCCCCCTAACCTTCTAACCAATTTCACATATGGGGGAATTGATCAAGCTCCCACTGTCAACAATCTATCTTCTTCACCATAATTGTTCACCTGTGACTTCTCTTTTTTGAGTAACCCTAGATTCGCTCACACCTACCTATATAATTGTGCCTAGAAAGGATTTGGTTTGGGTCTTTATGAACAAGGTTCCCATATGCATATTGAATATCCTACTAACAACACCATTAAAAATGCCAAAAAGATGCATGGGGTAGGATATGATGAACCAAATAAACTCACTAAAACCTCCCATGAACCAATTGTCAAAGAACCAGTCTCTCCTTCTCCATCTTATTCTCCACCATCAACTATAGAATCAGAGGTATTTATACCTCCTAACTTTTTTTTCAATAAATGCCATCCATTTGGGGCCTCTCACCTATTCTTCAGGGTAAGGAAACAAGGTCCCTTCTTTTCATTCATCTTGAAATAATTGATGAAGATTCTCCCACTATTAACACTATCTAATGTTAGCATGATGATGCAATTCTCACCTATATGGGTGTGGATGATTCTTATATCTAATGATCACTCCCATCTGAAACCCAAGATATGTTAAATGAATCAACCATTGACATCAACTTGCCCTCCCATGATAACCCGCACATCCTGAAGATTGGTCAATCTTTAGATTCTTCTAAACAAGTTGATTATGACACATTTCTTAATGACCATAGTAAAGCCTTCACTTGGTCTTATAATTAAATGTCTGGTATTGACCCCTCTATCATCACCCATAATATTGTCACTAATTGAGATGCTAAACCTATTAAGAAGAAGCTTCATAAAATGCATCCTCATATCATTCTCCTTGTCAAAGAAGAGCTCTAATGCCTCCTTTCTATTATATTTATCCAACCCATCGACTACCTATAATGGATTTTTAATATCATTCCTATCACAAAAGTGACCAAGGGAAACTGTATTTACATTGACTATCATGATTTAAACCTCATTTATCTAAAAGATGATTTCCATTGCCTAGTATCGACCAACTTGTTGATCTAACAGCTAGCCATGAGATGTTATAACGTATGGATGGATTCTCTGGATATAATCAAATCTTGGTTGCTCCTGAGGATCAACACAAGACCACCATTATTACCCCATGGGGGATTTTTTATTGTCAGGTCATGCCTTTTGGCCTGAAAAATGTTAGTGCAACTTACCAACATGCCATGACCTATATTTTCCATGATCTCCTACATAAAATTATGAAAGATTACATGGATGACTTACTCGACAAGTATAAACTTCATAAAAAACACTTGACAATTCTTAAAACCATATTCACTCATCTTCTCCAATATAATGTTTGACTAAACCCAAAGAGATGTGTCTTTGGTGTTCTTTTTGGTAAACTCTTAGGTTTTATCATTTCTCTTTATGGTATCAAGGTCGATCCTGCTAAGGTTAGAGAAATCCTAGAGATGCCTCCACCTACTAATTTTAAACAACTCTATAGTGTATAAGGCAAACTTTAATCAATTTGATGCTTCATTTCCCAGTTTCCAGATCATTGCCAACTCTTTCACCATCTCTTCAAAAAGGATGTCTCCTTCTAATGGAATACAGACTGCTAAGAAGCCTTTGATGCACTTAAATAATACCTCCTTTCCCCACCATTTATTATTATACATAAGGAAAATAAACCTTTTTACCTATACATCTCCATAATAGACCATTATATAGGTGTTATGATTACACATCAAGATAACCAACATCAAGATCAAGCAGTTTATTACATAAGCCACACACTTATTGATTATGAGACTCGATATACCCATACTAAAAAAATTTGTCTTGAATTTGTCTTTTCTTCCTCTAAGCTTCATCATTATCTCCTAAATCATAAAACCTATATGGTCACCCATACTGATCCTCTCAAATATATGCATTCCAAACCTTATCATAACCAATGTGTAACTCGATGGCTCGTGATTCTTGCTGAATTTGACTTAGATTTCATTCAACAAAAATCTATTAAAGGGAAAAAAATCACTGACCAGTTAGCTGTTATCCCTTTACCTAACAATCAACCTTCAAACCTTAAATTCCCTGATGAATCTATTGTAACACACTCCATTGATGACATCTCTTATCAAATGATGATGTTCTTTGATGGATCTAAATGACAACATGGTGGGGGTGCGGGGGTTATACTTATTCCTCTAAATGATGAGCCTATGCCTTTGTCATTTAAACTAGATTTTGAATACACTAAAAATATGGCCAAATATGAGGCTTTGATTCTAGGACTTAAAACAAATCTCTTCTTGGATATCAAATCCATAACAATTTTTGATGATTCTCAGCTAGTGGTTAACCAAGTTAATGGTTCTTACCTATAAAAAAATGAAATTTTGTAGCGGTATAAACATCATGTAGATACACTCTTGGGATTGTTTAATTATTATCTCTTGCAAACTATTTCTTGATCTACAAAAAAGTTTGTTGGCACAATGGCTTCACTTGATTTACACATACCTTCTTCATCCTCCTCTTCAAGTATATCTGTCACCATGCATCACTTAACATTACCCTCCTATGTCTCAGCTAACATCCTCTTTTTTAGAAATGTAAGAGCTAACCCACAAGACTTATGGTAAAAATAACTCACTTATTATATTTCCTTCTCTATTACCCCTCTTGATATTTCTAATAATGGGAAACAAGCCTTCATAAAATGTGCCACTCATTACACTATACTAGGGGGACTTCTTTAGAAGTGAATTTTTTATGGTCTTCTCCTTAGATGCCTAACTAGTATTGAGACTCCCTTTGATATTAAGGAATTCCATGATGGGATTTGTGGTGGGAATTTAAATGGTCACATAGTTTCTAAACATATTTTTCAACTTGGCTATTATTGGCCCACACTTCATCAAGATTGTGTTGACTATATTTAACATTACGTCAAGTGTCAATAATATGCTAACTTCATTCATGTTCCTCGTCATGCATTTCAAGTTGCCAAAGACTTTTGGCCCTTCTCTATTGGGGCTTAGATCTAATTGAAGAGATTAATCCTCATTCATCACTCCATCATCACTCTATCATTACTACCACTGAATACTTCACCAAGTGGGTCGAGGTTGTCCCTCTCATCTCCACTAAAGTTGACAAAATTGTTGACTTCATTAACCATCACATCATCTATAATTTTGGTATACCTCACAAGATTATAACCAATAATGTCAAGTATTTTAAAAATAAGACTATTCAAGGTCTTTGTTATGCATTTGGAATCAAATTAAACTTGTCATCACCATACTATCCCCAAGCTAATGGATAGGCAGAAGCTTCTAACAAAACTTTGACCAAAATTATCATGAAGGTAGTCAATGATACGAGCAAGGATTGGCACACATGCATTCTTTTTGCTTTATGGGCTTACTGCACTAGCATTCAAACCACTATGGGTGCTATACCTTTTTCATTGGTATATGGGATGGAGGTTGTTTTACCTCTTAAGGTCCAGATTCCTTCTCTTCGCATTTATCTATATGACATACTTACTAATGATGAATTTTGACAAGAAGGTCTAGCCCAAATTTAATTTCTTGATGAGTGCCATCTCATAGCCCTCAACCACCTCCAAAGCTATCAAGAGTGTATAAAATGTGTTTATAATAAAAACCTCAAAGTGCAAGATTTCAATATTGGAGATCTTGTCTTAAAATAAAATCAACATGTGAGGAGCATGGAGAAAAGAAAATGGGGTAAATTTGCTCCTAATTGGCTTGGACCTTATATCATAACTCATAAGTATGGTTCAAGAACTTATCACTTGTCTTCTCTTGAAGGAAGGCTATAACCTGAGCCTTTAAATGCCTTGCATATATGACCATTCTTTTGTTAAACCGACATCGCTTTACTTCATTTTTAACTTGAGCTCATCCCTTGAGGATCCCTATTACATTGATTTTCCTTCTTCTTCACCCTTACTCCTATACATTTAGATAACTAACACAAGAGTATGGTTTTATCCTCATAGTGGAAAAATCCTAAGCCTCTATAGTCTTGTCCATGACAAAAATAAAAAAAGGGATATTTGAAAAGGTTATAAAATCTTAGGTCATGTTATTTAAATGTAGACTGCTCCCTTGAAGGACAACTGCATAAATTCCCTTTGCTATTATCAATAGACTTATCCCTTGAAGGACAACTATTAAAATTTAAAAAAGAACAAAACAAACACTTAGACCACTCCCTTGAAGGATGGCTAAGCCAAGATTTATTCTCAAAAGGAAAAACAAATGAAAAGTGCTCCTCACCTCTTTGCACGACCTTAACCTATAAAAAAATACCATTATATTCTTCTCACATTGATTAACTTACATAAAAAAAATTAACAATAAAAAAACAAAAAAAACAAATGCTTTAAGTCATAGACTTGCCTATATTAGCTCTCAGGTCACCCACAAAAGGGACATATCATTTCTACTTGGTAGGTTATGCTATCTAAACATTTTCTCTTATTCTCCCCTTTTTCCTCTCATGATCTTTCAAGGGACTATGAATCTCACTTAACATGAGGTAAACATGACACTTCTCTAACAAACACAATGGTTTAAAGATATAAGGCATGAAAGAGGCTCATTTTCCTAAGCCTATTTATGTTCTAAATTATGATCTTTTCCAATGCACGAGCATTCTACCTTTTTGTTTTTCCATCCACATCACATGTCGATATCTCTATTTAAAATGCAGAAATAATGTCATACCAACATTAACCTAATCAACCTACTTATTTTATGCATACACCATCACAAATATAGAAAAATGCTAAGATAAACTAACATAACCAACATCCTCATTTTAAGCATACACCATCACAAATATGGAAAAATGTTAAGATGAAGCTAATCAATTGACTATGCATATACCATCATATAAATGAGAAAGGCTATTCTAACATCAAATAACATGATCAACATTAACATCCAAATTAACATAGCAATAAATGAACATCATCCATATCAACATTACAATCATAAGTAACGCATCTCAAATAAACATATGGCAATGAATAAACATCTCATATATAAATATGTGATCAAATACATGTTTATCATCTACATCATCAAAACATCATAAATCTCTCTTAAAATACACATTTTGCATCTTTGGCTCATAGGCTAGTATACATATAACATATATAAACAAAAACTGGTAAACACTGATACTCAAGGTCCTTGAGGCTCTCTTTGAGGTCATGGGGATGTAATATCATTACCACTCTCTATTTGTCTATGTCAATGTGAGCTTAAAGCTATCACATATGACATCAACCTCTCTTGCTCTCTAAACTCTGAATATCATTGTATCTATAGGAACTCTCTAATCACCCTCTCATAGTAAGCAATATCATCTAAGGTAGTCAAATACCTCACCATCGATATAGTCTATGGAGGACCCATGACACCTGATGATGGCCTAGCCTATACTGGTCCCTGTGGTGGTGGTTGAGTGGCCTAGCCTGCTACCCTTAGAATATCTCTCTCTACTATCACTACAATCACTTGACCCTATAAAAGGACCACTTGGCCCTATAGTACTATAACCTGACCCTACAAAGCCCTAATTTGACCCTACAATGTCACCACCTACCCTTGTAAAGCTAAAACCTCTACTTGGGCCATCTCTCAAGCCTACATCACTACATCCCAAGCCTATACTACTATATCTCACACTTGTAGTACTACATCTATCTCCCTGATTAACCCTTATAAGTCTACTAGTGGCCTCCTGACCTCCACCACTAGATGCAACCCTAACCACCAAGCTATATAGGCAGTTGTACACCCTAGGCCCCCAACACTTGGCCCTACTAGTAGCTCCTCAAAATCTAGCCCATCAATCTCCTAGGGAAATGGTAAAGGTGCCTTTATGTCATCCCTCTTATATCAAGGGAAGGCAGGTGGAATATCCTGCAATAGCCCAAACTATCTCCTAACCCATGCCATGAATATCATCTCAAAATCACCAGATCATCTCCCCCTAACCCATAATGATCTCTATAACCTAATAAGCTACTCTATTTACCCTCTAAAAACTAAATATATCAAATATGATCTCCACATGATATCTATAAGGATCAAGCCCTCAATCATGTGCCTATAGTAGGTGATGTCTCACACAATGTCATCCACTCAGGTCTATGTTAACCCATCCCTCCAACATCTAAATCTAACCCTAAAACTAGCTAGGATAGTGGTAGGTAGCCCCAATGGTCATGTCACCACAATTTGCTCATATGCCAAACATTGTAGGAGATGGGTAACACATAACATGTGTCATCGACACAACCTCAAACCCCATGGCTCTTTGTATAACTATGCCAAAAATACTAGACCCTAGGCAAAAATGGTCTACTACTCAATCATCTATTAAACACACCTATCATAGAAATCAAAAATATCCCTTCATTCACATCATATAAGGCATAAATCATGATCTTGATCATCATTAGGACGTTAAGATGATGTTACTCCTCATCAGCCATGTAGAGTGGCTCATATGCAAAACTCATAGAGTGGTACGTCACCTCAATGACATGTTCCCCATATAAATTAACCATATGTATATCATGTTCCTCCCTCGATCATGTGCAAATCTCCTCACCCTAGAGTGGTAGCCATAGAATCCTATAGACATCCTCCTGTGTGACTATCGACTCTCTAGTCAGTAGATGGAAGGTGTTGGTGGTATGATCCCACCTCTCAATTAACTCTATCATCAGTGACACATCCCATGTAGCATGATAATATCATCACCATATTCTCTTACTCATCTGGAGTAACATCTCTCCTCATGCGTGTCAATAACTTTGGTAGATAGACTCATAGTGTAAACTCCATCCTTGCCTACATCCATACACAAATGAATCAAATCACATCCCTTTTAAACTACTCCCTTACCACCTTTTCCCCTTCTCATTAGGAGAACTATATTGGTCTGAGGCCATAAATCAAGTTATGTAGGTAACACTCAGTCAACATGGGGTCTTCTGAGGTTAGCTTAGCCATATACCCACCTTACTAACTACCTTAGGCTTCACT
Source organism: Torreya grandis (assembly GCA_037957365.1). Taxonomy (NCBI): domain Eukaryota; kingdom Viridiplantae; phylum Streptophyta; class Pinopsida; order Cupressales; family Taxaceae; genus Torreya; species Torreya grandis. The sequence continues at coordinate 339,726 of JARHVA010005409.1, read as the reverse complement.
ACCTCTCTCTCTCTACCCTAAGCCAATCCACCTATTCCACCTCTTGACCTATATTCTTGACTCTTGACACTATGACCTGACTTTTAAGACCTAGATCTCTCAACTATCTTATTTTACCTTTTCCCTTAAAAGAAACATTTTTAGATCTTTTTCTTAGGTTCTGGGAGAACCACATTGGCCTGAGGCCCTAAATTGAGATATGTAGGTAGAACTCAGATGACAAGGGGTCTTCTGAGGCTAGTTTAGCCATTAGGCTAGTTAACTACTTCTAATGGAGATCAAAACCTCACCATTTCTCTTGTTTACTACTTTTCCACAGTAGCCAACATCAATTCTTTATTAGCCTATGTAATGATTGACATTGGCATTACACTACCAACCTTAGTACTATGTCAGTCAACATTAGTCAACCTCATTTCCATGTCAGTCGATGTCAATTGATCTCACTGACATCGATGACTGGTTCAACCTTAAGGCTGAACAACCTAAACTTAACCTACCCATTTACCCTAAAAAATAACCCCCAAATCCCCTAACTTATCCTACACCTACCCTAACTATTTTTATACACCCCTTAATCCTATTTTATATAAATATACCTCTCATTTAACCTAAAAATTTTAAAAACCAAATCAAAGTAGTTTGGGCTCTTACCTCATCTCATCGTCTCCTCCTAGCTAGCACTATTATCTCCTATAGTTGTACGCCTCCTACTGGGTCCCCTCCTTGCACTGCCATCTCAAATCACTCTCAAAGACCTTTTTCTTCTCTCTAATCACAAATTTGCAAATGAGTTTGGTTGGCCACCAAACCCCCTTTTGTCAGGTTTGGTCAGCCACTGACATAGGCAATCTTGACCTAACCTACTGACATCGGTGCTTACACTTACTGACATCAACAACATTACCCTAGACATGTCAACATTAACACTTTATCTTACTAATATTGGCACATATCATCGACTTTGACACCTTTATAATCATTTTTTAACATAAAAACACCTAAATTTACACAAACTTGCCCATACATTGGGGCAACTAGAGATTACATGTATCTCCCCTAACTATGACAAAATGACATTAGAGATCACTCAAATATTCACCCTCAATGACTATGCTTGGAGATCATGAATATTTCCTCGCTCATTGACCTTTTTACACTAGGTGTGCATTGCTTGTCTTGACTACTTAGGCTATTCCACTATAGTTGGATATTATGCACATGCATTTATTTTAGGTGTTGTGGATGGCAACCAAGACCATCTTGTCACCTTCAACCCTTTAACATTTCCTAATGGAACTTTTTACCTCAGATACCTCAGACATATTGACCATTAGGGCTACAACATTAATTAATTTGACTTATCAGCTATCACTTACAAGTTGTGTTTTGGTTACTTCTATCTGAGTCCTCCTTAACCTTGTCTGTTCTTAATATTGTCACCTATAGCTCATTGTATGAAGTGATTCTCAATTCTAAACCAATTATCCAATTACCTTTCTATCAAACTAGTACTCGATTCCAGTTTTTCCTTTGTCGATTCCTATTTTGAGGGGGGATACCTCATCCAATACTTAGAGCATCTAACTATTTTTTTTCTTACAACATGTCAGTACAAATTACAAGACAAAAAGGGGAAAATGTAGACACCAAAATTATGTCTCACACGCATGCACAACTCCCTATGTCAAAACCTACTTAATCCCATTTTAATAATAACAATTAATCTCCTTAACCCATACTTTTACCCCTCACACATTTAATTAATTTAAAATACTTAATTAAGTTATTTAGAAAATCCTATTGCCACCTTACCTAGCCACCTTGCCCTATGACTAATTCTCCCTTGATGAGTCACCTCAATACCTGGTCCCCTCATCCTAACTACCCAAGACTTATTCCCACTCCCAAACTAAACTCCTAAACAACTACTTCCTAACCTCTTATTTTTACCATTTTATAATGGGTGTCACACTTGGCACGCAAAATAATAAAAAATAGGCAAAGAATAGAAAGGTTTACCTATTTTAGGGCCATTGATGTTGATCAACCCATGATCGATGTTGATGGGATACCTACCAACATCTTTGGGATCATTGATGTTAGAAATATAAGCCAAACTCCAACCTATAGTTTAGGTCAACAAAAATTAAGAAAATCAATTCTTACTCTCATTTATTCTCTCAACATTATATTTTTTGACAACAAAGATTACAATCACTCTACGTAAGTCAATCACCATCAATAATTGAGCTCTTAAAGACTAAAAACATCCACTTGTTCTCTTTGTTTAGGCATTTAGGTTCAGACTTCCAAATAGAAACCATCAACCTAGAACTTATCATTCAGTGACCAACATAGCTAAGTATATCAATGATACTAAGTCATTTAAATATTTATTCTTCTATTTATTTATATCTACCCTACACTACTTTATGCACTTTTGACATTACCCCCATGAGGGAGTTACAAATCTTCCTTGATTGTTTCCCCTTACATGCATACCAAACCTCTGACCAGACTTAACCAAGCCATAAACTCCCTCTCCTAACTTTCTCAACCTCTCCGCCCTGATCTAAACCATTTCTTAGACCCAAAAAAGCCTTCTACAATCTACTAGACAATTATTTCCCCTACCAACCTCAGTAGCCTAACTGACATCAGTCACCCCACTACCGACATCAATAGCCTAACTGATATCAGTCACACTCCTACTGACTTCAATGATTGTCAATTCCCTAGCCTCTTCAAAACCTACCTAGACAACTTCTAAAACACCAACAAAGTACCTCACTTATACCTTGTCACTCTCTGCTACATAAAAGTTGTTAAAAATGGTAATTTTATCTCTCTTTTACTCTCTATTTACCTCTCTTTTAGTTATTTTTTATTCTTTTACCTCTCAAAAGTGGATTGTCATCTCTAGGGAAGTTTCACACTTCCTATAACAAACACATATCTTGGTAGCCCACTCATTTATTTGCTAACGAACATCTTGTGGTAGTGTTTTCTTATTTTCAAGTAGTCTTCCTCAGCCAAAGAGGAGTGCTCACAACATTTAGATACACTGTGCAAACCAAATCTAGGTTCATTAAAATCACTTATCCCCATCCTTCTCTCTATTTTCCTTTAGACTTAAAATAGACAAAATTTAGTGAAACACTAAGCTTGCAATTCCCCATACTCTATTACATAGTCTTCACATGTTCAACTTACAATAGGGTTTCCATTACATAAATTATTGATTAAGGTGATTGAGGACTCATTCTTGGTTACATCATCTCAATGGTGTCTTTTTTCATCACACTCTTACCACCAAAACCCCTTGCATTCTTAGTAATCATTAAGTAACTTCTACACATAAATTCTTGACAATGTCATATAAACAATACATAGTGACCTTACCTGAGGGTATTGGCAAATTTCATAAACCTTATCATCCATACAATAGCCTATCAACACCACTTTCTTGTTTCAAAACTTTTATTCATGCTTTTGACTAGTTATGAGAATATACATAGGTTACTTACCTGATTATTATAAACAAAGTTCTCACCATTGCCAATCTGTGAACCGTTAGTCCTCATTTATAGAAAAATTCACTTTATCTATATATGTAAACAACATCTCACACTATTACTTCTGATCTTTGGTTTCATTCACATTGCTTATGAACTCGTTCAATAGGTTCTTAAACTTTGATTTCTAATAGTCAATATAAAATATTGACACAAACCTTCAACAATCAACTCTGCATACAATACATAATTTTTCTAAAAAATTTAAGGGATTAAACACTTATGTTTACATCCAAGAACATTATAAATATAAATGGTAGAGGATTCTATTCAACTTAATTTACTTTATTTGATTTGATTCATATTTACATTCATTACTCTATCTCATGGATAGGTTATAGAGTTCAAAACCTTCTTTTTTCCCTTCTACCACTCTGTACCCCTGCCTCTTCTCCACATTCTAAATTCCTACCAATTTCCTACTATCTAATTCCTACTTTCTTCTACGGGATCTAACTTCTACATCAAACCAAAAAATTGTTATATACATAAGAACCTATTTTCCTTGGATAACCAACTTTTGATAACTACCTTCTAAATAAGGAAGACATATAATATTCTTGATCTTGACCATTTTCCTTATGAAATTGTATGTATAAATCTTTGTAAACCTTCCTAGACTTCATTTGGACCCTTACAACAACATGAAACTCAATGACACTATACCAAAATGTTCCTAAATACATTATCTCAAGTTTAAATTTTCAAACCAAGATTTTGGTAGGAAACTCTCCCTAGCCAATGAACACTCAACACCAACCTATTATAAGAATCATAAAGACTTAATTTCCTTCTAAGGCATGCTAAAAAACCTAAGACACTATCATTTAATCAAAACTATAAAAATTACTTGATGTCACTGCATCATACTCTCGAGGGAAAAATGAATTAAACTCCAATAAACTATTGCATGCTTCTTCTTCCTTGTTTTCTAGTTCTTCTCCCTTGGATCATCTTTGTCTTCTACTACTTCTCCTTAATTCAACTACTCCCCTTTGCACTCATGATTACCTCTATCAAAGACAAATGTACCTTCTTACTTCCACCGCTTGATTGCATAAATTTTCACTTTATTTACACTCTCACTCAAAGTTTTTCCTCTATCATAAGGGATATATATGCCCCAAAACACTAATGGAACACTTATAATCTCACTTGCACTTGTTTCCATCTTCAGACCTGCTAAAACAACAATTCCAATTTCAAACGTACCTACTATCATTATGAGCTTTATGCCTCTATGAGGCTCCAAGTCTACAACCTGCTATACTACTACCAACATTACCTCTTTTTTAATTCTTTATCCTCTAATACATGCTTCTCAACTATTTCAAACTGTACTTTCTCTTCATTGTCCACCACTTCACCATATAAAGCATTCTCCAAGGTTACTAATTCTGCCTCCTATTGTACATGACTCTCATAGGAAAATGTGTTATCAAGTTTCATGTCTTGGTCCATCATCTATATCTCATCTTCTAAGCCTTCTAATAGGCCTTCAAACTAATATCTTTCTTCTTTATCTTATCTAATCACCTGGCTAGCTGTAAGTATCTTTCTTATACTTAATCAACTTCATCACCTCCTCTTCAAGGTGATATTCTTCATCTTATTGCATCCTCATCTGGTATCTCTTCATTTCATTCTTAAGTTTCTTGTATATCAACCTCTTCTACCTCCTTTCTTCTTTCATAGTTTCCTTCTTTCTTTTCTTTATCTATTGCTTGATTGGCAACTTAAGTGGATTATTTATCATCACCATTCCATCTTATGGGTTTTCCATTTCTCTCACCTACTCTAGATTGACCAATAACTTATCCATCTATTATCTCATTTTAGCCATCTCTTTCTCCATCTCTCTCTTCTTAGTGTCATCTTGCACCATCTTCTTCTTGTGGTAGATTTTCTCATCAAATATGCCCTATTTCTTCTTACCTCTCTCTTTTTTCATCTCCTTGAATATTTATAACAATTATTTGGTCTCATCCATACCTATACCTCTCTTTGACAAGTATTTTCTCACTTACCACATCTTGACCTCTCACTGGGTCTATCTCATTCTCTTTGACCTCACCTGGGTCATTCACTCTCTTATCCTTTCATTAGGAATCTTCCCTCTCTTCAAGCTCACCTATGAGCTCACTTATCTTGAGCTTATCAATATATTTCTCACACTTATTTACAATCTTAACTAGCTCAAGGCTTACTACCATAATTTACCTTCATGCACCCTTCATGTTATCTCAAAATCATAACAAAAACATCAAATGAAAAACTAAAACAAAAGCATGTACCTTATTAATTGATGGATATCCTTCATCCTATCCCAATGAATATTTCTACTCTGATACCAAAATGATGTAGAGCATCATTCTCATACTCTACTTATTACCTCAACTCCATTACCTGCATACACAAATTTGCATACAATATCTTTCAATCTTCTAGTGTTTGAAAATTTCTCACATCATCTTCATGTTCAAACTCCTTGAAAGTTATTTTTTCTACCTTAAATACCTTTTTTATCCTCATTCTTTGCTTAGACATATCATTTCCTCAACTTCTCAATTCCCTTGATTTAATACACGCATACTAGCCTTCACTTTTCCTTAAGCTTCTTTGATCAAACACATTGGATTATTTCTATGGTTCATATATAGAAAATATTCTACTTAACTAACCTATATCAAGTTCAAAAATATTGTTTAAACTTACTTCAAACATCACCAACTCCTCAATTTCCTTCTTCACTATCAAACCTTCAATCTCTATTCATAGCTAGTAGCCTTTTTTTGTCCATTTTTCATAGTAAAAATAGGTACAAATACATATGGGTAAACCAATCATATTTTCTAGCACCCTTTATCATTTCACACTTTACCTAGCAATTTCAGGCCTCAAACCTTTCTCTAGATACCTTTTATAGCATTTACTCAGTGCTAATTAGACCTCTTCACCTTTCTATAACATACAATCTTCTATGTATGCTTTTAAAAATGCCTTACTATCTCAAAACCCTAAAAATATTTTAGATTATACCAAAACCTATCAAACTACCAAATTTTAACATATTTAATTAGTGCAAAGAAAAGATATGCCACTTTTTATCTTTAAACCCTAACTTAAGGTTTATTAATCATATGTTAGCTCGAAAGGGATCAAAACTCTTTAAATGGATTTTTAATTAATTTAAAAACACTTGATAACCTATATAAGTTATATTATACCAATGGGCACCTTTTCCAAGCCTTAGATCTTATTGATCAATCACCAATACTCATCCAAATAAGACTTTGCAAAGTTTTGTCAACACAGGGTGACTGTGTAAGCATAAAAACAAGATTATCACTAATTTGTCTCACTTAAGGGTATTAATTTAAGGTTTAAAATTTTTTATAATCCATAAATTTGTCTTCTAACTCCAATTTATGCTTCTTTTTTTCTTGAAAACTTCTAATCACATTCTAAGCTTGCAATTCCGCATCCTCTGTTACATAGTATTCACATGTTTAACTTACAACAAGGTTTCCATTACACAAATGATTGCATAAGGTGATTGAGGAATCATTCTTGGTTATATAACCTCAATGGTGTATTTTTCCATCACACTCTTACCACTACAACCCCTTTCATGCTTAGAAACCATTAAGTAAATTCTATACAAAAATTCTTAACAGTGTCATATAAATAATACACAGTGACCTTACCTAATGTGATGTCCCCAATTTTAGAATAAGACATGATTGAGAGACCCTTAACCTATCTCATTTCCATTAGACTAAATTTGGGTGAATAATGGAATAGTAGAGTGGGTTACTATTCACTGGCACTATTCATAAAAACACTATTCATTGTCACTATTGATGGGTGACATGATAAGTGAGTCAGCAAGTGAGGTGAAAAGGCCTACAAAAGAATCTTAAAGTTTCCAAAATTCATGTGAAGTTGTGGGACATCATACCCCACCTAGGGGACAAATTGAAAGTTATTTTTGACCTCCACATGGGGTACTTTTTAAGGTAAAGCAAGTATGACACAATTTCCTTGGGGGGCTCATATTTGGCATGTGTTTGGGTCAAAAGGATGCGTATGTGGCACCAAATTCATGAGGCACATGGTTGGTGTCTTTTAAGAAGTCAAAAAAAGAGGAATCTAGGCATATGGTGTTAATAGTAGCTACTGAGTGGGGGGGGGGGGGGGCGAATCAATAGTTAACAATGCTTATTCAATTCCTTAAACTCATTCATCATACATGAACATGAAAACTTATACATCAAAACATGAACAAGAGCATACATCACATGAACACATAATTGAGGTGGGAAACCCTATAAGAAAAAAAAAACCCAATCTCAACTCTAGAAACCAATGGACTATAGTCCTATAAGGATATAAAAAACATGAGACTTTATACCAACACCAACTGATCAAGGACCATCTACCCCTCAATTTAGTCCAGCTCTAACTAGACCTTTAACTATCTCCAACTAGCAAGGAGGATATAACCCCCTAGGTTATTAATCACCCACTCAACAAACTTTTCTCTAATGTCCACCACTATTCTAATGTCTTCTACACCTAATGATGACCTTCTCTTTCTCTAACACTTGCAAGACTACTTCTCTTCTCCAAGCAGGCACACCTACCTCATTCGCTCAACCAAGTCACCCTTTAGACTGTTAGGTCTAATGACTTGTTAGCTCATGAATCTGATAAAACAAACATGACTTATCTTATACACCCTATCATGGACCTTAATGACCCATCTCTACTCTTTGACTTATATCTTCCCTTTGCTTGAATATACTCTGCTCTCACACCTTCTCAAATAGGCCAATTTGACCTTGTATATATATCACTCCATCATCTAACCCATCTTGATTGGCCAAGATAATTCACATAGTTTTCTTCCCCTTATAAAATATCCTCATACATGTCATCAATCCAACTCAAAAAATTTATAGATCATACATACTTCAAAACAAGATCAATCCTCCTTTAGATCTCAATTAGGCCTAATGCATTAGCCCATATAGGTCATTCACCACATATGACCATCTCCATGAATAAAAACCATCATCAATGCTTTAAAAATATCAAATATACCTCCAATATATAATTTATCATTCCCACATGGGTATAAAACATCTGTAACTCTAATTTATACCTTGAACCAAGCCTTTTAGACTACTCGCTTATAGGCCTAGAAACCTAGAAAACACAGTCATATAGAAATGAAGCATACAAAATATTTTATCAAACAACCACATAAAAAAACACATGGATAGGTCATCCATGACTTAAAAAACACCAATAAATCCATTTTTCACCTTCACATAGCTCACACAGGTCTAAACCAACTCAAACAAACTAATTACTCAAATTGGTTATGCACACCAAAAACTTAGTCAAAGATCTTTAACTGATCCAAAGAAAATAGAGAAAAAATATGAAGAAAAAATCCATGTAATGAAGCTATGATACTCATATAATAAAACCAAGGTCTCACTCACCTCAAACTCTACTCAAAATAACTCAAACTAGCCTCTCCAAATAGGCCACTCCAGACTGCCTACAAGCTCCAAAAACTAGTCATGATGAACATGACATCTAACACTTGTATAGACAATTCCTAGATCTTCTAATGAATTAATGTGATCCTCAAATAAGCTTATAAAATTTCAAATCACAAAATTCATATGATTCAATGGCCACTTTACTATTGCAAACCATTCTCACTATCATGGAATCTAATATCTTATCTTACATAGACTAGTCATTTAGTGAACTCCTTCTAGCTATTTTATAAGCACCATAAACACTTAAAAATAAGTTAAATATGAGGGATAGGTATTTAAATAAGACCCAAAACCATTTTTTCCATCCCTAAACACCTAAAATCAATCCTTAAATAGGTTCTCACTCTGATTGTATTTTGTTCACTATTTGCTCCATTTCCACTCTAGCAACTAGCTAACTTAATTGACTTAAAAAATTGAAATAGTGACTATTTATTTCCAAAACAACTATATGAACTTCAATAAAAATTCTTGGTCTTAAAGCTCCAACAACTATCATGTGTTGACTCAGTCAACTCTACCTATAACACTAAAATCTTTATAAATAAGCATATTTTTATACCTTCTGCTCACTTCCTTGACACACCACTACCACCTCGAGATGCCTATAGGAGTCCTCTATACCTTATAATAGTTAAAATTGGTCAAAAAATCCATTCTAGGTTCTATCTATCAAGATCTCTCTAATCTCTCCATTATGAGGGTTTATAAAGGGTTTCTGACTAGTTTACATTCTTAACGAATGTTCATAAAGCTTTGTCCCTCAATTCACTATAAAATAATTGGAAAGTATTCTCAAGTCCATGTGTCACCTATCCCAAAGGTCTCAGGTCCCCATGCAAAGTCTACATGAACTAGTGAAAATTAAAACTTTCCTCTCGAGCTCAAAATGCACCATTCAAGCCTCCTTTGAAGCTTCTAAACCATCTTTCTGACTTTGTAGCTCAATATCTGACCTCAGACCTGATGTACATGCTTGTAAAAATTTACTTGACCATATTTCATGAAACAACAATCTTCATCATCCTACAAACACCCTTTGACCCTTCACAAGGCCTCACATGCCTACCTAGGCCAACTAAGCCAATGGCCAAACTATCTTGCAGACCACTAGCCACCTCTTTCAAACCATACACCTGACCTCTCAACATCATATACATGTCAAAAATGTATATGACAAGAATTATAATCTCTACCAAGATGGATTTTCTTCATGACTATTCACAAGGACCTCATTAGTCCACCTTACCTATTAGGCCTAGAACTACCAAGCCAACTTACCTCTTGAAGGTATTTGAAAAATTATCCACTAAAATCATATCACCTTAAATATCTTCAATTAAATTAATAAAATCACTAGAATCACCTAATGATAACATATAAGTCATACAACACTTACCTCCATATGCAACCATACATGATCAAACCCACAAGGCATAAGATGACTTGCACTCCACCTAAAGACCATATGAGAAGACTTATCCTTCTAGGACCATACCAAGAACATATCAAATGATATCTATCCAAGCTTCATTCATATTATACCAAGAGCATTCTCATACCACTTTGTCATCACCAATGCCACTTAACATCAATGACAACACATCACTGCCACCAATCTCCCAAAACATGGGAGACTAATAATGAACTATCATCACTTCCCTTTGCACATGGAGGATAGAGACATAATGATGAAGTCTTGTTGAAAGGAAATGTGATCATTATGACTTATTTTACCCCCCTTTCCCCCCATTTGAACACTTCTATGACATACTTCTCTCTCATACACTATTCATCCTTTAATTTCCCTCTTTGTAATTTTGCTTATGTATGAGATAGTTGCCTTGTAATTGTATCTTTTATCAAAACAACCAAAATAATATATATTTTTTGAATTTATGCTTCAATTACATAAATTAAAAGATAATAAACCTTGGGATCCAACACAATATTTTAGGATAGAATGCCTTAGATGCTACAAAATCAGAGGATGGAAACTTGAAGATTCAAAACAGTGATATCATCCAGATATTACAACTGTGTCACAAATAATTTATTTGCTGATATGTATTTGTAATCAGTTTTCTGATCTTAGTGTGTGGAAATTTTATTTTATGTATTTTAATTCCCATATTCAAAAAAATACAAAAATATTAGTTGGTTTGTGTTTATTTTAATTCAATTCAATGTTATTTCAATATTACAAGAAGTGGAATTTCAACATTTTCAGTATTTTGAAATAATATCCCATTTGGGATACTACACTTGAGGGTATTGACAAATTCCCTAAACCTTATCATCTAGAATATAGTCTATCAACACCACTTTCTTGTTTCAAAACTTATGTTCATGTTTTTAACTGGTTATGAGAATATACACATGTTACTTACCTAATTGTTAGAAACAAAGTTCTTACCACTGTTAGTCTATGAATCATTTGTCCTCATTTACAACAAACTTAACTTTATCTATCTATGTAAAAAACATATCACACTATTACTTATTCTCTTGGGTTCCATTCACATTTCTCATGAACTCATTCACCAGGTCTTGGAACTTTGATCTCGAATAATCAATATAAAATATTGACACAAACCTGCAACAATCATGTTTGCATATAATACATTACTATTCTAAAAACTTTAAGGGATTAAACACTTCTGTTTGCATCCAAGAACATTAAAAATATAAAGAGTAGAGGATTCTCTTCAAGTTATTTAACTTTATTTGATTTGATGCATATATACATTCATTACTCTATCTCATGTGTAGGTTATAGAGTTCAAAACCATCTTTTTTTCCTTCTACCACTCTATACCCTTGCCTTTTATCCACATTCTAACATCCTACCAACTGCCTACTATCTACTTCCTAATTTCCTCTATGGGATCCAACTTTTACATCAAACCAAAAACTTGTTATATACACAAGAATCTATTTTCCTTAGATAACCAACTTTTGATAACTACCTTCTAAATAATGAATACATATAATATTCTTGATCTTGGCCATTTCCATTATGACATTGTATATATAAATCTTATCTAAACCTTCATATATTTCATTTGGACCCTTACAATAGCATGCCACTATACCAAAATGTTCCTAATTACATTATCTGAAGTTTAAATTTTCAAACTAAGATTTTGGCGGGAAACTCTCCCTAGCCAATGAACACTCAACACCAACCTACCCTAAGACTTATAAAGATTCAATTGCCTTCTATGACATGCTATGAAACCTAAGGCACTAGTATTTATTAAAATTTGTAAAAATTGCTTGATGCCCTTTTATTATATGGCATCTCATAATATCACACTTCATTGTTTATGAACACAACCACAAAATTACGAATAGCCAGTCTTAAAATTCCAAGAAATAAATGACTCATAAATATAAATAATAATAAATCAATTATGGGTTTATAACACTAAAGTATACCTTACATTTAAATTCCATACCACTATAACTTATAAGCAAACATCACGATGCACTATTATATGCTATATATGTCTAAACACTCATACATATTAACACTCACATAATATGCACCACACACAAGTTTTCCATGTTGAATATATATAAACTAACAGACAATCATAGCCTTTCCAGAGATATAGATAAAACATAATTCAACAATTTATTACTCTTATAGGAGACTATTTTGATATGGATGCTTAAGTTCATGAATAAATATGATTCTATAATATGTATTGTATATAAGCACAAAAATGATCTAAACATTATATCAATGGTCAATTATATCAAGAACTACATATTATTTTAACAATCATTATACTTTCATGTTCACAAATTATATTGACAATCTTTATAAGATAAGGGATTTAATAATGAAATACTCCATAGTTTTTGTCCCTATCTTACTAAAATTTCACCCAGATATGTTCAAGTTGTGTATAACTTCACATCCCATAATCCTCATAATATGGATAGATTATATTTGGTTATGATGCCACATCAATATTTTAATTTAATACCACAACCTGAAGATCATTTTAATACACTAAAGTAATAACATAATGTTGTTTTAACACCGCTACCTCATAGAGTAATGATTGTGATATGAATTTCATAATACGATTTATGATAAAAGTATAATTCGCATATTAGATACCAAGGTATGTATAGATTACATACAACATGTAAAAAATCTCATATATGTATTAATAGGTATAATATATAATTATGTTACATATAACGCTATATATATGGTAATCATGATATTATTTTCATATATATTATATATAACTATATTATATGTTATGGTATATACTATTAATTATACACTATATAGTATCATAATTATCAATATAATATAATATTATGGCACAATATGTTAAAGTTAATTATAAATAGATAATATTATATACAGTATATAACATGTTTAAAATGGTGAATTATATATTTTCATAGCCATGGTGTATAATATATGAAAATGTATATAATGATATTATACCCAATACCACTATGAGAATGGTAATCGTATAATTAACCATATGAAAATGTGATTCACATAGTTAAATAGACTGATTTTGAACTATGCATAGGCTATATTCGTATACCCAATATGAAAATATTATAATTCAAATAACATGTATTGATTACCGAGTGTGTAAATATATCATAGTATATATAAATACATACATAGATTGCCCCCACTATAAATTTAGTTCATTGTATTTTCATACCAGGTAAATCATTATAATTATCTGATCAGAATGCCTCATTCAATTATAAAGATGTTATCATATTTACTACTGATCCAATCACCTCAATAAAACTGGTTTGGTGACTTAGTATGTCACGATGTTATGGTCAAAGATGTCTCTTTTTCTAATTTTACCAAATCACCACACATATTTTACCAAATCACCACTCATAGGCTAGCGTATGCACTCTCCTTCTAACGTTGAATCATAAAATCTAGTTTGTTGTTTATTCATATCTTGTATTCCCAGCAGGTTTGCTATACAAGCCTGAATGGTTTGGTTTAGTTTTAATATCTAATATTTGACCACATCCTAATTATGGCGGGGCACACCCCATTTACCAAGGAAACTTCATCCAATGCAATCATCCTCTTGCAAGGAGGGGAACCTGTGGCTTTTAATCTATTCATTAAACGATTAGTAAAAAGGGTTAAAATGAGTTGTAGGCATAATGCATTGAAAATAGATATACGACTTCTATATTTGAAAAAATGATATATATATATATATATATATATATATATATATAAATAAAATTCATTATACACTACTAACCACATATACACTTCATTTTATTGTCAAGGGTATCGTAGTGGTGTGTCACTGCATATTTATCATTATTGTTCCTTGTTTTATTAAAACCATTGGTTAAATATACCCTTGACAATTGTGATCCTCCTAAAAGGCATATTGTTGTTCATTTAATAATTGGTCTTTATTTCTAGTGTAGTTATTATTTCTAGATAGGTAGATCATTGTTTGCAGGATAGATCATTTAATAGTTACGATAGGTAGATCGATGTTCTTTCAAAGATGTAAATTTATATCTTTTATTTAACTTAACTATAATCATTGTCCCTGGTAATAGTTTAATCCAAGAATATTCATTCTGATACACACTAGAGATCTATACAAGTATAGAGGTGTTGTTAGGTAAGCATTGTAGATTTGAATATATATATATATATATATATATATATATATATATATATATATATATATTACTACGAAAGAATATATATTCAAATCTAAATATTTAATTCTCTTAACTTATGTAGATTGACCTCTAATTTTACATCAATACACATAATTTAAGTTCAATGCTTACCTAACAACACCTTCTCAAAATGTGTCTCCTCTCAATGCTCTTGTGCTTCTTTTCCTCTATCTCCTCTCTTTTATATATGCACCTCTCTCTCCCCCCCCCGCCCCTCTCTCTTTCTCTCTCTCTCTCTCTCTCTCTCTATATATATATATATATATATAGAATGCCTTATCCAATCTATTTATCCTTATTCTTTTTTCAAGAGAAAAGAGGCGTAGCTTTGTTTTAAATATTTTTTCATTTTAAATGAAAATCTGCTTTCCAATTTATTTTGATTTTATTTTTTATCCCTGATTTCCTTTCTTTCCTCATTAGTGGTGCACTTTTTTTAAAGCTTGATATTTTCTTTTTCTTTTTCTTTTTATTTTTTCTTATTTATTCACTTAATTAAAATTTATTATATTTTATTTATTTTATTATAATTAAAATAATTATTATATTTACTAATTAAATTAGCATCTCTAGATACCATAATAGTTTTAATGATAAATCTATTAATCAACAACTTGAATTTAATCTAACCATGCAAATTGTGTTTTTAACATCATTTAACGATCACACATACAATCATGCAAATCTCAAAAAATTAATATACATACACACCTATCACACAAGATGAATTCCAAATAACCATATAAACTATGATAACAACCATATTTAACCAACTATCTAATGCAAACAACATCCAAACACATTATGCTAACCACTTTATTATGAATCTAACATGTGTTAGGTATTGTGGTGTGTGTAGGATTCCAATCGATTTATCTATCATTCTCTGACATCTCCATCTAAATCTCCCTCCTTGATGATTTTATCCCTCCATGACGCTATGAGAGATGAGTTCTCCTACATTATCATCACAATAATCAGGTAGTTAGATCATAACAACATGATATACATACATCATAAAATATAACTAAATTAATGAAACAACATGTTCATAATATAAATATATACACTACAGCTAACTCATAATAATGTAATCATGTAACCTAAGTAATATCTTATTATCCCATAACAACATATATCTCAAAGCTTAGTAAAAAATAACTCAAATCAAATTTATCAACTATAAATATCCACAAATAATCAAATAGTCTGCTTAGCAAGGAATCAAGATGTAACCTAGATTCACAAAGCCTTTGGAGCTTCTTATTAAGAAGCTAGTTGAATGTCAACTTGTATTTATCCCTACACTTATAAAGGTTTATATGAGTAAACCTCTTCCATGGAGATATGATGAGAATGCATATTGTGAAATAAGCTCTTACATAACAATAAGTGGAGTTTCATCCACCTTTTTTGAATATGTAACATTAATAATATCTTTAAGAGAAATAAGTGGAGGTGGTATACTTAAGAATGCATCATCACTAGGCATATTAAGCATACATAAAATAGATGGTGTTTTTGGAACATATATGTCCTCTTCAATTTTTAATCTAATTTCTAAACACAAAATTCCTCTTGGTCACTTTTAATTTTTTTTGGCCCCATTGTAACAAAAGCAATTTCTCCATTGCAATCACAAAAATAAAACATGATCAATCATAGTTGAGCTCCTTATCCATTGAATATATATGCCCTCTAATTGAAACCAAGGGAGTTGCAATTTTGATGTAGAGATTACATGCTAAGAGGTTATCTCTTTACATGAAGAATGCAAGCCATCAAAGAGTAAAGAATTGCATGGTATTTAGATCCTGATTGGTTTGTACCCATAATCACCTTAGATGAACTTATTTTGACATTGTCATGGGTTTGGAATAACTAGGTTTAACTATCAATGTACACTTTTTTGCATTACATAACCCCTCTTACTAATAGATATATATATATATATATATATATATATATATAAAACTGATTAATATTGTATATAAATTATATATTTTATATAATATATTTTATTATTATTATTATTATATAATATAAGTTAATATAGTTTATAAATCAATATAATTATATATTACATATTTTAGTAAAATATACTTAAATTTATATTATTTAATATATATTAAATGTAATCATATATATATATATATATATATATATATCATTTTAATATGTTGAATATATCACTTACCTTCAATTTGATTTGACTACTCCTAATGTCCATTTGCATTCAGAAATAGGCAGGAGTCCCCAACAAATTTGAAATCCAAATTTACTTTGCAAAATGGGGTTTGCATAATTTTAACACATTTTAAAAAAGAACAAAAATTGACAAACATGTCTACCCAGATACATAATCCCAATTTTTCTAAACATACACTATAGAGTGCTAATAGATCATAATAGAGAAGGTTGTAGAGAGTTTGAAGCGTTGACCATATTTATTACTATCATTTCTACAGATCCTTATTTTTAAGTATTTAATCTTAATATTATTTAATATAATTTTTTTCTCTATCTGAAATGTGTGATTTGTTTGTCTTGACTTGACCCTTTTATTCATTGTTTACCACTTTATGTTATGAAATCATTAAGATTCAGATAGTCTATCTGGATTTTTATTATGAAATGGTGGATATTAGGATTGTTTAGCACTTACTGTTATTGATTATTAATTATTTTCTTGTCTATGAGAAACCACTAAGGACCCAAAATAGTGAATGTGAGGGTAAAGCTAGCATTTTCTAATAATTATAATCAAATAATCTTAGTAACCAATATATTTAATAGTTTCAAATCTAAACAACTATATATAATCACTTGGACCAACCAAAAGGACCATCTTATAACCTCACAAGGACCCATTGATGTTTAAATGCTCTTTCCACTTGGAATGATCTATCTAGGCTATTAATCTACAGATTGATATTTTTTGTGAGTCTTGTGAACAACTGTCACTGTACAAGTTTATGCATTGTAAATAAGTTGTAATAGTATTTTATGCGAATTTAATATATGCAAATTATGTGTTTTATTGCTATAACTCTACCCTCCCCTATTTCATCTCTTCTTACATCTTTATTTAGTGTATTTCTAGCACTATTGTTTGGTTTAGACTATCCTCATAGTCTCAATATTTTGTTTTATTTAGTGTTGTTAGTTATTGTCCACTTGGGCCTGCACATTTTATTTTATTTTATCATAGAGAGAAATTAGACTTGGGATTTAGTTGACCTTCCAAAAAGAAAAGAGGTCATAGGAATGAAGTAAGTGTATAACATAAAAACCACTCTCGAAGGCAAGATAGAGAGGCATAAATCAAGACTAGTGTTGAAGGGATACATGTAAAGTCTTGGATGTGATTATAATGTGATTTTTTCACCTGTAACAAGGTTAGAATTTTTAAAGACAATCATAGCCATTATTGATCAACACAAATGGATGTCAAGTCAACCTTCTTGAATGGAGTGCTAGAAGAAGAGGTTTATTTGGGACAACCACATGGATATGAGATTGTTGGTCATGAAAACAAAGTAATTAGGATAAAAAAGGTGTTGTATGGGCTCAACCAAGCCCCAAGAGCATCGTACAACCATATAAATTTGTACTTGTTGAGAAATGGCTTAAGCAAAAGTTCTAGTGATATTTTGATTATAGTTCTTTGATGTAGAGTGTGGGCTTAAGCCATTTCTCAAAATATCACTAGAACTTTTGCTTAAGCCCACACTCTACATCAAAGAAAGCAAAGGTGATATTTTGATTATAGTTTTGTATGTGGATGATTTAATATTTACCAAAAATGTAAATCAATCAATAAGAGAGTTCAAAATAGTCATGAAGGAGTTTGAAATGACTGATTTTGGTTTATTCAAGTACTTTATTTAGATAGAAGTTAATAAATTGGATAGTGGCATCTTTATATACAAATCTAAGTATGCAAAGGAGATATTGGAGAGGTTTAAGATGCTAGATAATAATATAGTATCTACACTAGCTAAGATAAGTTTAAAGTTGTGAAAGGATGATTGCAATAGTAATGTAGACCCCATATAGTATAATAGTTTAGTGGGAAGCTTACTGTATTTGAATCCATCTAGACCAAACATCATGTATGAAATCAACATCATATTTAGATTCATGGAAATGCCAAAGTAGCCACATTGGCAAGTGGGTAAAAGGATATAGAGGTACATGAATGGAACAAGAGATTATGGAGTTTATATGTAGTAAAAGATGAGTTTTAGCTAGTGGGCTACACAAATAGTGATTGGGTTGATCGTCTTGATGACCGAAATAACATTAAGAGGCATGTATTTCATCTTGTGTTAAAAGACATATCTTAGGCTTCAAAAAAATTACCTATACTTTCAATTTATATAGCTAAAGTGGGGTACAAAGTAGCCAATGCAATAACATGCCAATCTATATGGTTGAGAAAGATACTTTCATATTTGCATGAGGAACAACAAGGAGATTCTACAGTCTTGTATGATAATATCTCCTCCATAGCACTGTCAGAGTACCTCATCTTCTATGGTAAGAGCAAACACATTAAAATCAAGTATCACTTCATTTGAGAGTTAGTTGAGAATCATGTAATAGAGCTTAGTTTATGCAAGTCAACTCAATAACTATATGATATATTTTTTAAGCTTTTACCAAAGGATAGTTTTATGCACTTAATAAGAGGTTTATGGGTCATTAATGCAACACCATTGAGCCTATAAGGTTTTATATTGGATCTGGATTCCTACAACCCAATTATGGAATTCAACAGTCTAACTATGGACCTTAAGAGGGTAGTTATGGACTCCAACAACAAAGTTATAGACCTTAATAGGGTAGCTATGTTCTCCAATGGTAAATTTATAGAACTTAACAGGGTAGATACAAACTCTAAAAACAAAGCTACAGACCTTAACAGGCTAGCTATAAAATTTAAAAGTCCAGCTACATACTTTAGCAGTGAAGCTACAAACTTTGAAATTCTAACTATAGACTTTGATAGTCTAGCTAGGGACTTCAACAAGGAAGATTTGGACATGAATAGAAGAGATGTAGAAACATCTAAGTAGATGAAGAGAAGCTAAAAAAAGTTTTTAAAGCTAAGAAAAGTTCTACAGATCATATTATGAAGATCAAGAATAATTGGGAGTGTTAAAATATTATATTCTGCCTTTCTACCTACCTGCATAACTCTACACTCAATAATTGTAGCCACTAAATGAATTTATTGTAGTAATGTTTGAATTTGATTTTTTTTTAATCATTCAGTTTGGATCGTTTGGTTTATGTGGGATAGCCACCTGGATATGAGATTTGATGGGTTTTACCCCATTTACAATGAAGACTCAGAGGTTCACAAGATGTGCAGAGCACAAAATTTAGTCGATCACATTAACATAATTTATTCATCAATTTTATTACAATAAATAGGAAAACTATTTCCTATAGTTGGGATTCTACAATCGCTATAATATCTCACCAAACCCTTATTCTAATGTGATTGTTACGTGGATAACAATCACTTACATTATTTGTGCTCAACAAATACATACACAATATTATAATATTAAGTTGTTTCTCAACAACTTAATATTATCTTATATAATACTATAAGATGACACGTACCATGTTAGGACTATTTCCTAACATTCACCCCCTAGTTCTAACATAGGTCAATAAATTTGAATGTCGGTCTCAATCGATAATGCATTTGATTACAAACAATCCCATTTTATTGAAAAATACCTTAAAAAATTTATTTGAAAAAATGCTCAATCATAAATTTATATAGAACACACAAATTTTAAAATGAACTTGACTCAAAAATAAACAAATAACTCAAAAAATAATTCCAAAAATTAAAAATTAATATACAATAACAAACTTTGACATTAAAAAGAAAACACATATCTAATAAAATATATACTAAATTTATTATACCGAAAACTTAAAAATAAAAAAATAAACAAATCAAAGCTCAATATAAAATGTATAAATACATATCTTAGAAAAAACTCAAACTATTAAATAACAATAACTTTAACAATAAAATAAAATAAAAACTAAACTAAAATAAGAATCTAAAAATCTAAACATAAAGACATGAAACTAAACTAAACAAAAAACTCACGAAACATTAATTAACAATTAACAAACTAAATACTAAATTAAATCCTAACAGAAAATAAAATTACCACGATTAATTAAAATCTAATCAAAATTTAAATAAAAAACTATAAAATAAAAAACTTAACAAATACTAAACCAACAAAAACAAAAATTCAAAAAAAACTAATCCAAACTAAATTTAAAACAACAGAACCACCCTAAAAAACATCCAGTCAGGATTGAAGCTGAATTATTAATCTTTCTCACACTTGTCATGGCGTCAACATCATAAGCCTGATTCAATCACAATGAGTGATGGAGAAAGAGGAGGAGAATCCATGTTCGAGGTGGGAGGAGATAGCAATGCAGGCAAAATACCAAATCAGATTTCTATGAATCCAAATCAGGGGCTTGATAATGATCTTCAAATCTAAAAAATAATTCTTAAATACCTCTTTTCAATTATGTATAGCTCCCTGGTTTTGCAGAATTTCCTCAAACCATTTCTGGGTTTACTTTTTCTCTAAAAGAGCTTTCAAAAGCATGTAAAAAACTTTGAATTCCATTCTAATTTTTGTGACTTTATCTAATTGAAAACTAGATATGTCTTATGTATGAAACAGTGAATAGCAATGGGTGGACAAGTTGCAGAGAGAAATGAACAGTGTGGAAAGGGATACGAATGCAAATGGATGATGGAGCGAATAAGGTCACACGTGGTCTGCATCGATCATCAATTGGTAGTATGCAATCAAGGTGGATAGACAACCAAGCATTGTTTCACATGGTCTGCACTACAACACCACTCAAAAGTCCATTTTGAGGTAAAACAATTGAATGTAATGTATAGATAGGTCCATGACAACCTGCTCTGATACCACTAATGGGTTTTACCCCATTTTTAATGAAGATCCAGAGGCTCACGAGATGTGCAGAGCACAAAATTTAGTCGATCACATTAACATAATTTATTCATCAATTTTATTACAATAAATAGAAAAACTATTTCCTATAGTTGGGATTCTACAATCTCTATAATATCTCACCAAACCCCTATTCTAATGTGTTTGTTACGTGGATAACAATCACTTATATTATTTGTGCTCCACAAATACATACACAATAGTATAATATTAAGTTATTTCTCAACAACTTAATATTATCTTACATAATACTATGAGATGACACACACCATGTTAGGACTATTTATAAGGTATATATGATGAAAAAGGTGTTGTATTGGCTAAAGAAAGACCTAAAAGCATGGTACAACTGTATAAAAATCCCACACTCTACATCAAATCAAGTAAAGGTGATATTTTGATTGTAGTTTTGTATGTGGATGATTTAATATTCACCAAAAATGCAAATCAATCAATATGAGAGTTCAAAACAGCCATGAAGGAATTTTAAATGATTGATTTAGGTTTCTTCAAGTACTTTCTTGGGATAGAAGTCAAACAATTGGATAGTGGCATATTTATATGCCAATCTAAGTATGCAAAGGAGATATTGGAAAGGTTTAAGATGCTGGATAGTAAGCCAATATCTACACCAACTGAGACAAGCTTAAAGTTGTGCAAGGATGATTGTAGCAACAATGTAGACCCCACATGATATAAAAGCTTAGTGGGAAGCCTAATTTATTTGATTGCAACTAGAATAGACATAATGTATGCAGTTAGCCTCATATATAGATTCATGGAAATGCTAAAGGAGACACATTGGCAAGTAGGTAAAAGGATATTTAGGTATGTGAATGGAACAAGAGATTATGAAGTTTTATATGCAATATAAGATGAATTTTAGCTAGTGGGATACATGGATAGTGATTGTGTTGGTAGTCTTGATGACCGAAAGATCACTTTAGGGTATGCATTTCATCTTGGGTGAGGAGACATATCTTGGGATTCAAAGAAACAACCTATAATTTTACTTTTTATAAATGAAGTAGAGTACATAGCAACCAATGCCACAAAATTCCAATCTATATGGTTTATAAGGATACTTTAATATTTGCATAAGGAGTAGAAATGAGATTCTATGGTATTTTATGATAATATCTCCTCCATAACATTGTCAGAGTACCCCGTTTTCCATGGTAGGATCCAACACATTATAATCATGTATCACTTCATTCGAGAGTTAGTTAAGAATCATGCAATAGATCTTAGTTTATGAAAGTTAGATTAACAACTAGTTGATATATTTACTAAGATTTTACCAAAGGATAGTTTTATGCACTTAAGAGGAGGGTTAGGGGTCATTAATGCAATAGCATTGGGACTACAAGGTTTTATATTTGTTCTAGAATCCTATAGCCCAACTATGGACTTCAACAATCTAGCTATGAACCTTAATAGGGTAGCTATGGACTCAAATAGAAAAGCTACAAAGCTTAATAGGGTAGCTACGTACTCCAACATCAAAGCTATAGACCTTAATAGGGTAGCTATATACTCCAACAACAAAGCTATGGACCTTAATAGGACAACTACAAAATTTAACAATCCAACTATAAACTTTATCAAAGCAACTATGGATTTCAATAGTCTAGTTATGGATTTCAACAAGGAAGCTTCGTACATGAACAAAAGAGATGTAGAAGAATCTGGGTAGATGAAGAAGAGCCAAAAATAAGTTTTAAAGGTTGATTGATTGATTAATAGCCTTAGCACTAGTTGTTGATGCCTTAGTAGCCTTGATCAATGCCATTGTAAGCCAACCTTGTAGTTTATTACATGCACATTTGTAATGCCTATTTATTACCCTGATCATCTTTAATACATACACATATTATATAGCATTTACTCTATTTCTCCCTATCCATCATTATTGAATAAAAATTACATTTTTTACATATAATTGCATTATATAGGTTTTGTGTTGATCTATGCACAAAGATGCATGTTGATAAGGATGCAAATGGGTAGATAGGGTGTGAAATAAAGACATGTGTATGGGTCAACTCCAATTCATGGTGTACATAGGACAAATGGTGGTGTGTCACATGTTTTCCTTATATAAGGGCTCAAATTTGATAGGTGTTTAAATGCCACAAGAACCATGACCTGGTACACATCAAATTTGGGACCCAATGAGATGTTTATGTGACAAATGTCAATAAATTATGCATTCATGATTTTTAGAGACTTAGTGTGTGAAATTGGTATGTAGAGATGAGATCGAACCTTAAATAAAATGGAGAATCAATGTTTGAACAAGTCTTAAAATAATCAATTCACATTAATGAATAGAAATTGTATTTACAATGAAGGTGTTTTTATTCTTTCTGAATATCTCTACACATTCACTTGTATAGACATAACTCGATTGTCCCTTACATGCCATAGTTATATCAAATCCCTTGCAAAGACCTTTAAAATCAACATGGAAGGTATTACAGGGCCCTTCAAGGTATCTCATAGGAGATGCCTTGAAATAAAATTCCAATCATGTGCATGTTTAAGGTATCTAATAGGAGACCCCTTGAATGTACTATAAGACCCTTCAACGTATCCCCTAAGATATACCTTAAAATAAAATTCCAATCATGTGCATGTTCAAGGTATCTACTAGGAGAACCCTTAGAGGTACTATAAGACCCTTTGAGGTATCTCCTAGAAGATACCTTGGGTATTTTAGTACCTTCAAATGTACCTTGAAGGTATTTCCTAGGAGATACCTTTAAAACATGCATAAGGGTACCCTTGAAATTATTACAAGGCCCTTCAAGGTATCTCCTAGGAGATACCTTGAATAAAATTCCAATCATGTGCATTTTCAATGTATCTACTAGGAGACCCATTGAAGGTACTACAAAACCTTTCAACGTATCTCCTAGGAGATACCTTAAAGGGCCTTATAGTACCTTCAAGGGTACCCTAAGGCATGTTTGAAAGGTATATCTTATCAGATACTTTATACCTTTCAAACATGCATTAGGGTACACTTGAAGCTACTAAAAATCCCTTCAAGGTATCTCCTCAGAGATACCTTGAAATAAAATTCCAATCAGGTACATGTTGAAGGTATGTTAGTAAAGTTTCTTGGAATTTATATAGAACATTCTAATTATAGGAATAACTTGCATAGTAGGAAATGGAAAATAATTATAATAGCATGAGTGAATAATTTTATACACAAAAATAAATATAAAGATAAACTAACATGGTGTTAATAATTCCATAACATAAATAGTACAATAAAAGATATAACAAGCTAAAAAAAAATAGAGTAAACAATGTGCACTAGGCATATGTAAAATAATCTTAGGAAAACCATAATAGAACTAGTCTATTAATCTCTATCACACATAGAAACCATATTCTATTACATCAGAGCACTATATGTAGCTTTTTACGTGGCTCTATCTCTTCACGTTCCAATCTTCTGACATACAAAAAGAAAGACTCTTGGCATTCTTATATCTATCACTTGGCTAACAAGGTTGAAGACATCCAAAATATCATATAAATGACAAAATGATATCCTTCACACATGTGTCCATCAGTTATACTCTTGTAATTTTATAAGGCCATGCTCCAAATCCAACACTTTCCTATACTTAAATTGTTGTTTCATCTTGAGACAAACTCTAAACTTTGATCTCAACTAAAGCTAGAAAAGATTAACCTTTCACAAAAGTTGTAGTAATCACTACAGGTGTTGTTTACCAATTTTAACCCTTTACACACAACTTAACCTCCATTTTAGGTTTTCAACTAGGTAACATACTTACTACCCTTTCTAGTTTTCCATAGTCTATCTTAACCAGGTGGCCATCCTAGTTAGGGGTTTTCAATAAACCTGGCCCCACTCTTAATGATTATGAGTGTTATAAAGCAGAAAAGTTTTCTTAAAATACAAACTAGGCATTTACCTACTGTGAACGTGGTGTAAAATATTAGCCAAGAGGATATGTAAGTTATGGTTGCTTAGATTGTGCCTTTGTATCTAGATTTCTCTTTTACAAAATTACTTGGAGCTCCTATGATGGAGTGAATTTAGGTTCTTCTATGATATGTGTAATAGTTGGTTCAACCTATGATAGATCATGCTTGAGCATTTTATAATTAACAATTACTTCCCACATCATGGTAAGTAAAATGCATAGTGGAATCTGAATAAACATAATTTTTTTCACATCTTATTCTATGATGATAAGGAAGGCTCTATCATTTGACATCTTAGGCTAGATATCTAACACAATATCATCCAACTTATCTAGAGTCATTTAGGATTTAATAGCCATAAATGTGTTGTATATTATCTCATTCTACTAGACCTTGAGCTTCTTCATCATGATATCCATCGCATCTAACAACTATTGAAATGTAGTGATCAATGTTTCTCTAGTAGCCATTTGATCACTCATTACAACTTTAGCTTTATCCACTATTGTGAACTCTAGTTTTGTAGTAGCCATGAATTTTTCAAGGTGATACCTCCAATTAAGCATTTTTTAGGCTATTTACTTAGCCTGATGCACAGTAATATCCAAGACCTATACATATTCCTCTAGTAGTTTGTAAATGCTTTCTATTTTAGCATGGATAGCCTATCTTTGGGTGTGTAGTGTGATCATTTTATATGTGCTCACCCAATCTTTTGTTATCTAAGTCATCAATGTAGTGAGATTTATGTCCTCAAACATTACTTGATCACCAAGGACTTGCATAACTAGATCAGGATAAGTAACATTGAGGAGCTACCTAGCCTTAGCAATTTGATTTTCTACTTTCACTTTCTCCTCAAATAACCAAAAAACATTATGTTCTAAGTCTGAAGCCTTTTACGTAATGGATTATTGGAATGTATTTTATCTTTCACTTTGCTTGGACAATGGTGGTATTGAAACATTCAAATATGTCTCCATGGAAGTGGGAGCCTGCACAGTGGATGTCGCTATGACTATGGTAGGAACTAACATAAATTGAGCCAACAAAATCAAGAAAGTAGTGCAATGAGAGGATGTGGTAGGGACATCCCACAACCATTTGGTAGAGGGGTGAGACTTTGATAGTGAAGTCTCCTCTGGTGCACCTGAATGGGTCTCATCCTTGTGGGATGTTGTGTGTTCTTCTTATACCTTTTATTTAACCTTATTTTCTTTCGTAATCTATGCCTCAGCTTCAACTTAAGCCTTGAATGTGGCCTTAGCATGAATTCAAGTTGCCTCCTCAACCTTGTATCTAGCCCTAATTTCATCCTTGGCATCTACCTTAGCCTTAGATTTAGCATTAACCTCAACTTTTTTCTTGGCAGATTACACCTATGCTTCACGTTTGGCTTCCTCCTCCTTCTAGTGTTGTTCTTTGGCATATTTCTCTCATGCTTCTTATTGTTTTTTCTTTTGTTGCATAGCTTGTGCCTCTTGATCCTTATGTTCTACCTCTTCCTTCTCTCTTTTATTAACATCCACTTCTTTGGATTTTTTCTATTGAGCCTTTGATTCTTTCACTCTCTTCCTTTCAACCTCTGCTTCCTCGATTGTATATCTCTTAACATGATATTTTTAGCCTTATTTTTGTTGACCTTAGCTTTTTCAACCTTCTTTTATGTTCTTCCTCTTTGACATGTTGTTTGTCTTGTTCTTATTATGCAAATTCATATTGTGCATGTTGGGATTCTTGCACAACTACTTATTTTGTGGCCTATTTCTTCTTTTTGTTCTTCTCTACTTTTATCTATTTCCTCTCTTCTTTATTTGTAGCCTCTTCCTCAAGATCTAGGGTATCTTACATAACTCCCATTTATTATACTAGATTTTTCATAGTGGTATCTATAGGTCCCTCCATTATATCTACATCATCTATTTTTATATCAGATTGTTAGTGCTCTAAAGATTAATATTCCATAACCACACCTCTTTGTACAAAAATATTTTTGGACTTAGCTGAAGGGATAAGTGTATCCTGGTGTCTCCTCATGCCCCTAGACTTCATCTAATGGGCACTACTTATTATGGCTAGCTCTCTGAAAGATACCATGAATTATTTTATAGTGGTTGAAGGCCTAGTCTACTGATGTGCATATTGTTTGTAAAATAGTAGCCATAATGGGTTCCCTTGCTCTGGTGGATCTACACTTTACACAAATAATGAACTAGTTATTAGATCTATTTGGAAATTTTTTTCCTCAAGTTTGCATGAAATAGTATCCATAATAATAGAGGGAGGGGTTGTGTAATATCAACCAAAAGTCTCTACTTACCTTATTATGCACTTGGAAAGTGTGCACTACCTTCTAAAAATGGAATTATTTCTCATCCTCCTTATCATAGACCTCTTGGTTGATGTATTTTATCATGTATTGAAGAACTTTATGTTCATCAAACCTCAAATTTTTGAGATCACACTCACAATCTATGCTTGGCACATGTGGGTTGCCTAACTAAGACTTGGTTTACATTGATATCTTTCTAGCTGCTAGTGGTTAAGCTATGCAGGTCCCTCCTATTTGCCTTTTTCTTACTATGAGGGAGATGTGGACTATTTTGGTGAGGCCTATGGTTATGCATATGGATGTAGTTGTGCTTATTCTTGCCTAGGTTGTTGTGCACCTAGAAGGATGGTTGGAATAGGATGCATTGACCTCATGGTAAAGGCTCTCTACCTCCATACTTCAACTTATGCTTTAACCATTTCTATGAAAAAGGGAAATAGAGTCATAGTTGGCATGGACAACTCATGCACCTTGATTTGAATACCATTTTAAAACTTAGTTACTAATGCATGCTACCCTAAATATTGCATGACATCCTATAGAATTTGAGGGTGTGACCTAATCAAACTTAGAGCCTCAAGCCACCATGTGTTAAACTACCCTAGTTGTTCATAATATTACCCTATCTTAGTCTAAGTGATTCCTACAAGGGCAGTAATAGGCTAAAAGTTTCTAATAACATTAACTTGGCCTAGTAAGGACTTCCATTGGGTGAAGCATAATAATAAAACAAGAAACTAATATTGGAAAATTTTTAAGCTAATTGAAATTACCTTATAAATATTAGTGGTAAGCTTAGATATAAGAAACTTGAGCCATTTTAAGTTCTCATTTAGGTGTATCATATGATATACAATGTCAATTACTATTTTTATTGCCTACTTGGTCTGATTCATTATCTACTAGAACCTCTTTGTTATAAACTCTACCAAAATACGTATTTCAATGTCTTCAATGGAGTTAATCGGGGTTATTTTGACTACCCTAGTGGGAAACTTCTCTCAAAAAACTGAATGAATTGGCAATGTGGTTGACTTGTATGGCAATAAATATTTTTCATGATTTGGGAGGCCTATGGCTCTTTCCATGGTCTATGCATTGATCTGGATAGTGATATCTTGGAATAGATTAATATCCTCCTAATTGTATCTACTTAATAAGGTATGCATGACCTCATCCATTTGCCCAAATGTAGGTAATTTGATTAGCCTATCTGCATCAGAACCCCAAAGTGGATGTTGAAGTGCAATAGTTCCTACTTGTGTACCTATTTGTGTTTTTAGACATCTAAAATTGGCCACCAAATGATTTTATTCCTAACTTTAGAGAAATTCTTACCAATCTCTAAAAATCCAGCCAAAGAATCTCTAAAAGTCTCAAATTTAGCTTCATAACATGTTCAATTGATCTAAAAATAAATTAAATACGTCAAAATCACACATTGAATTAAATCAAAATCTCAAAAATTACAAAAGCCTAAAAGAGATTAATTAACATTCAAATCCTAATTGAATTCATCCATGATCAAATAAATGAATTATCAAAAATGGAAATTCAAATCAATGAATATCCTAGGTTTTCATCATTAGCTTTTGTGAGTTGTCATTTTTCGAAAATATCCCACCCATGCTTATTCCATGCTAATAATTACCATTTGACACATTTTAACCCTATTAGGGTTAACTAAGCCAACCAACTTTAGAATTTAACTCATTCCAAGTCATTTCAAACCCTATAAAAGCAAGCCTAGAGCTCTTCATTTAGAGATATTGGAACATAGTAAGGTTTTAATGCAGGATTTGATTTATGAAGCAAATACATAGTGTTATAATGCCAAAATTATAGGTCAATCCATTTTAAAGAAACATCAAATCCAAATCCAAGCCAAACATGATGCCAAGAGGAGATGGAGATAGCCAAGCCCCATTGATGCAAACTTCTTGAACACAATCTAAGTAAGCCAACAAACACATCATTTGGAACATTCAAAGAAGGAAGGAAGGTATGTTTTCTTGCATTTTAGTTGAGATTTATCATTTTTTTTTTGTTCACCAAGCTCCCCCTATGATCTAAGCATGGAGGTGTTGTTCTTTGTTAGTGTGTTTTTGTCATTTTTATTTCATTTTGAGACTAACACTTGATCTAACCTCCCCTCCACCATAAAATTCCTAGCATCACAATGTTGGTGGGGTAAAGAGAATAACTTTAGTTACTTCTGAAAATTTTAAGGGATTTAGGTCATTGTATTTGGTTTGTTAAAAACCTAGCCCAATCCCCATTTCTTCCTTTTGTACATCTATGAGTGGGATCAATAACTGGGTCCTATCCATGACTATACTTGTAAATTGTGATATTTGATATCCATGACTATACTTGTAATTTGTGATATTTGATTACTTTGTTCTACCAAAATTTGGATCTCAATTTTTATGCACATGAGTATATATCAAGATTAGATAATAGAATACTCTTGTTCGGTGAAGTCTATAATGTTTTAGAGTTGTTCATCCCCTTAATTTTATAGCTTCCAATACTCAATTTTCTCTTATTAACCTCTTGAAATGCACTAACTTCTTGTGTACAAGCACTCTTCCTCATCTTTAATATTTTGGATTTGATAGTAACCGTTTTATCCCCCAAATATTTAATTTACCCCACAACATGTGCTTGATGTGATCCTATATCACTTCATCTAGCGACTCTATTTTATGAATCCACCTATCACATCCCAACTTGATCTGCCTTAAACAAGATGCAATATTTTGAAATGCCAAAACATTAATGGTCTTGCATGAACATTAGAAATCCTTTCATACCTATCTTATTTCCACCACTTTATCAAACTTAATTGATTTTGATGTAGTTATGGAAAACTATCCTTAATGATTTATCACTAGAATGTGATCACGCCCTACGATCACAACCTCTTCTCAAATTTTATGATGTGAGACTAAAAACACACTACACAATCATTTTAACCTTAAAAAACAAAACAACAAAACAAAAACACACAACATTAACTACATGGTGCCACTCAACACCCACTCATATTTCTGGTAGATTGATAGAGATTAAAATTGGTAAGGCTTAAGCCTACATACATTTATATGTCTTGGAAATATGGTTCTCTACACATGTTTTAGAATAATGGTACCTTTTTATGAGACTTCTTGAATAATGTAGGGTCCTTTCCATCTAGTGCACATCTTCCTTGAAAATGATTTGAACCTGATATAATATAATAACACTACGTGTTCCTAATTAAACTCTTTAGACCACAAGTTACGATCATGCCATGACTTCTGACTTACCTTGTTAATCTTTTGTATCCACTAAGCCCTTCATTGATTCTCTTCCATATTAGTTAAATAAAACAATCTTTCTTTTACTAACTCATGGTCACTGAGTCATATAACCATTGCAATGCAAAAACTTGGTACAGTATACTCCATAGGCATAACTACCTCAGGACCATTTACCAATTGAAATGGAATGAATCCTATATCCCTCTTAAAATGTGTCTTGTATGCCCACAATATCATGGGGTGGGTTGACTCCGAGTCATGGTGTACTAAGGGGAAAAATGGTGGTGTGCCACGCGTTTTCCTTATAAAATATCTCAAATTTGAAAGGTGTTTAAACATCACAAGAACCATGATACAATACACATCAAATTTGGGACCCAATGAGATGTTTATGTGACAAATGTCACTAAATAATGCATTCATGATTTATAGACTTAGTGTGTGAAATTGTTTTGTAGAGATGAGCTCAAACCCTAAACAAAATGGAGAATCGATGTTCCAAGAAATCTTAAAATAATCAATTCACCATTAATGAATAAAAAATAAATTTCCATTGAAGGTTTTTTGTTTATTATTTTTGAATATATCTGCACATTCACTTTTATATCCATAACTTTTCTATCCCCCGCATGCCACAGTTATATCAAATCCCTTGAAATAACCTTTGCAACCAAAGTTGAGGGTATTACAAGGCCCTTCAAGGTATCCATTATGAGATACCTTGAAAGAAAATTCCAATCATGTGCATGTTTAAGGTGTCTACTAAGAGAACCCTTGAAGGTACTACAAGACAGTTCAAGGTATCTCCTAGAAGCTACCTTGAAGGGAATTGTATTACCTTCAAGGGTACCTTGAAAGTCTCTCCTAGGAGATACATTTCAAACATGAATAAGGTTTCCCTTGAAGGTATTACAAGGCCCTTCAAGTAATCTACTAGAAAACACCTTGAAATAAAATTTTAATTGTGTACATTTTCAAGGTATATACAAGGAGACCCCTTGAAGTTACTACAAGGCCCTTCAAGTTATCTCCTAAGAGATACCTTGAAATAAAATTCTAACTGCATGCATGTTTATTGTATCTACTAAGAGAACCCTTGAAGTGAATTATAGTAACTTCAAGGGTGCCTATAAGGTGTCTCCTAGGTGATACCTTTAAAACATACATAAGGGTACCCTTGAAGGTATTATAATGCACTTCAAGGTATCTCCCAAATTTTAAATTATCTTAAGATGATCTTATTCCATAAATAGTCACTGAGATCTATAAACTAGAATTGCTATGACACATTATTAATTAATAGAACTTAAGTAACTCACAATAAAATGTTTAAAATTTTAATTACATATATCAAATAACTAAGATACTAGAGCAATGAAAAAATGGAAGAGACCACCATACAACATAAACTTACAGAATAACCTGAAGGATTTTTATCCATATTTGATGTCAAAATTTCTCCTCTCCAATTAAAGAGGGTGACACACTTTTATAGGCTTGGGATGGGGCCAACCTCATCTCTCAAGAAAATTTGAAGTAACATTGAACATCTCATTAGATACAAAAAAATTCACAATAGGAAATATTCCCAACCAAGGCTTACAGTTATTGGAGGGTCTGCCTATGAGGTGGCAATTATAAATGGTGGCACTTGTGCATTGGCAACTATTGTAGTTATTATATTTACAAATGAAATCATTACCACTATATCTAAATTTATTGTCATATTATGGTTTGTCATTAAGGGGATCATTTCAACTATAATATGAGTCATATTTTGAGAAACTATTATAACTACTTACTTGAATTTGGAGGTAGAGAATTTGGCTATCCTAGAAGTCAATTTACACTACCTCTAAGTCCAATAGCGATATTTTGAAAAGTTAAGGAAGCTTATCCATAAATTTTATGTGTATATGTATTGATGTCCCAAGCTCTACATAAATGGTTTTTGTACTAAGAACCCTACTAGAAAAATTCATGAGTTGTTACACTTCATTGACTATTTTATAGATAGTGCCCTCAACCTCTACTCTAAAACTATTGGTAGCTACACAGAGAAGGTCTTAAAAAATGGATCCATGAAACAAATATCTCTATGGAATAACTAAATTATTTATCCCAAAATATCCATATATTTCCTCTTTTGACTGATCAACTGTAGGACCAAAGACTTCATGTCTTGGTGTCATTCAAATAGGGTGTTTCTCCTAATAGCTACATAGTTTTGCACCTAAGCAACATTAGGGGATGATATCAAGTTTAAATGGTCATAAGATTTGTTTTTAGTTACTCCACTCAAAAAAATTAGTTTAGCCTCCATTTTTCTCTACCTCTAGATATACATCTCCCCATCAGATTTATGACTCCTTTTTTGTAGATCTAATTAATTAGATGATATTATATAACTTCTTGACCTCCCCCTATAAATTATCAATGATGTCCATAAGGGGTTGTATTTTTATTCTTACTTTTAATTATTGGATGGCTTGATTATATCCTTTGAACATTTCCTTGATCATCCCCTGTAGAATCCATAAAGGTATATGGGTCCTCTTGATGTAGAGAGCTCACGTCAGAGGGATGTACTTTTCTCTTTTTGGATAGAGATAAGATATATTCCCTTTGTTTCAATTTTACTTCCTACCCTTATACTATGAGGATATTCATTTTGACCCTCCTCATGGTCTTCATATCCTTTTCAAAATAAAACTTGACCATTAGTTGCTCAATGACTACCAGGTTTCCCCTACCCTCTTCTGCCTGTTGTAGCTTTTGTAACTATTATGATATGTTCAAATTTATTAACTATTTAGTGGGATTTTTAGGCTCTTATAGAGTGGAGTATTGAGGATTTTCAAGAGGAATCATGGGATTAGGGGAAGAGGGTCCTATTTGTGGGAAAGGTGCGGTTGTCTACCTCTAACTAGTGACCTTTTAGGGCATTGCATCTAGAACTAGATTTCTCTTTTCTAGTTCCTTTTGGGTTATCACCACATCATTATAGGTTTGAGTTGATTGGGTTATTTTAATCCTAATTTGGGTGGATGGTTGAGATAGGGAAACAAGTGAAGTAAAAATGGAGGTAGAGACTAGGATCTCAAATGGGACTCATTTCTATAGTTGGGGAGGGTTAGTTGTACTGAAGTAGAAGTATCTAGAGGGAGTAATAAGGAGTGCTTAGTGGTTGAGGTAAATGTGAGAATAGTGGTAATGATATTAGGTGAATTATGGAGTGAACTAATGTGAATCTCATTCAAATAATTTAGAGAATGGGAGGGAAATATAATACTAGTTGCCATTGCAGTAGAAATTATAGAATTTGAGGATAAAGAATAGTGGGATGAGGTACTTACATGTTTCATAAAAGCAATTGGGGGAATTATTTTAGTAGTTATAATTATTGTCCTAAAGGATGAAGGACCTAGAGATGATCTCACTGATTTCCCACTTATGTAATCTAGGTGTCTTGAATTTACTTCATCTTTGGTATCCCCCTCTTCTGAAAGTATCTCGGTGAAAACTGAACTAGTCCCTAAAATCTTTGTATCCCCTGATTGGGCCTCTTATTATTCAATCTATTCATCTTAAAGATCACTCTAAATATTCTCACTAATATATATTGAGAGTGATGTCTCAGATTCACTTTCCCATTCTCCTTTATTTCAAGGCAATTTCTTCACTATCCAATACCTATAGAGGTTCTATTATTCTAGAACCCTTCTTTCCCTTCAAGCATCCCCTTGATCCCTCATTAGGTACCTTTTGAATAAGTGTACCATGTGATGAGGTTATAGGAGTTACAGGTTCAATTTTGTATTTAATAGTCTCCATGGTGGGGGTGTAATTTTATGTGAACTAGGAATTTGACTCAAGAGAGGTGTTAGTATCTTGTTGGTGACAAAATGAAATTAAATTGAAAAAACCAACAGACTAGCTAACATACATCTCTAGGCCTAGTTACTTGGTTGAGCTTAGTTAGCAATACTAGAATGGAAACAAAACTAAAACATGAATGATAAAAAACATTTAACCTCCCTTGAATGCTCCAAATTAGCTTGTAGTAGTGGCTTGCTCGGCTTGTGCTCATGAAGTCTTCATCAAAGGAGGATTGGTTATCTCCTCTTTTCCTTGGCACCTTGTGGCTTTAGCTTGGATAAATATTTGGACATTATAACACTAATTTCAATGGATTTTGGAATTCTTTGTGCATTATAACTTTTCATTATCCAATCCTAAAATTAATGTGTCAAGGCCTCTTATTTATAGATTTTTGCAAATGGCTAAAATCAACTTGAACCATCCATCTCAAGATTGAGACGAGTGGCTAAGGATTAATATAATTTTTAAATTAAAATTCATATACATTATCATCAATATTTGGGATAGAGTAATAATTAAGAGGCATGGAAGGCATTGTGAGGCATGGGAGGTACGAATCCTGATATTTGTGGCATTTATGGTCTAAGGATGTCTTTCTAAGAAATGATGTCACCTGATGATGTAGATATTCAATATTAATTTCTAAAAAAAGTATTCAACAAGTTTCCATGGAATTATTAATAAGGATCTAATTTGGTTTAATTATCTCTTAATCATGATTAAGCACTTTGTGCACAAATTACTCAAATTGATCAAAATACCTTGTTATTGGTCCAAAATTTGACTGGATTGGAATTGGAAGTCAATGTCAAATGTATTGGATCTATTATCCCATTTAGGATGTTACCAAAAATAATAATAAAGCCACACATATTATGTAAGATTTTTGATATAAAAGAACAATCTAGAGCATCTAGGTATAAAATTGGCATTTTGACTCGGAATGATCTGATCAAAGTTAGCTAGCCCATAAATTGCACTACCCTATTGAATGATACTCTAGCCAAAATTATCACTTGAATATATCAATTTAAAATTATTTAATGTGTTTTAGTGTTTTTAGGCCAAATTGTGCACTTTATGTGGAAATTGGTCAAAATCTTGGTTGGAGGTTATTGATGGCTAGATTTAGGTGACTACAGTTTGTGTGGATGGAAGTAGAGTAGAAATTAATTAAACTAGTGTGATATTGGGTGGAGATGAGAGGAAAGTAGATGAACATAAACTAGTATTTGAGGTGAGGAAGGAAAGAAGAGGAAGTTCCTACACTATGGTGAGTGGAGGAAAAGGTAACATAGAGAAGGCTCCATCAGTCCCCATAGTGGTGGTTGATTCATGAATTAGAGGTGAAGGTGGGAGAGGAGAATTGATTGAGGAGAGGAAGGAAGGAAGATGAGCTTCCCAAACTATGGTAAGTGGAGGAAAAAATAACATAGGGCAAACTACACCACTACCCATTGAATGTGTGGTGCCTTGTGTTGTAGAGGGTGGAGAAAGGATCATTTCCACTATAATAGTTTCTACAATGTAAATGGAGGGTGGTGAGGCCTAATGAGATGCCTAAGGGGGTTGATGATCTTGTGTTCCCATTTTTTAAAGGCCCCCCTTGGCAGGATTCAAAACCTAATGCTCCTTTTCAATATTCTTCACCTACTCTTTGGTGGTTTTAGTGTTATACTATATGTGTTTGGCCATCACCATTGACATGGTGACCTTCTTCATCCTAGTGTGGACCTCTGCATCATTCAAGGCATATGTAAATACCTCATCATTTCAAGTGTGGATGTGACCCTAGTCAATATTTATCCTTCCTCTAAGTCTCTTTAGGTGTTTCCTCATGTTCTCCCTAGGGTCCCACTATCTATAGGGTGCCCAATTGAAAGCATAATAGGTTTAGGTTTTTCCCACTAGTTAGAAGTGTTCCCATTTCGTAAATTGAATCCTAACAATACTAAGGGGAGTTGGGTATGCAAAAAAATTTCTCTTATTTCTTAGATGAACATCCATTGAGTCAGCTAATTGGGCATCAATTTATTATTCTATAACTTTTTTGGGGACCAACCTGAGTAGATACATAGGGTAGGATCTAGTTCCCTTTATCCTAATTATGGTACAAACTAGATAGAGCTAATAATCCCCCATCTTGACTATGCTCTTCTTGATTTGATTTGAGAGCTTGGGCATATCTTTGCCATAGATGGCTTGGTGTACCATTGGGTAAAAGGTCTCAGTAATCTTAGTCATGTTCCTCTTGAACCTATGAATGTGTAGGATGTTGAACCTTTCACATATCCTGATCTTAGGGTAATCTTTGGAAGGCTCCAAAGGCTCATCAAATGATGCATAGATGGTTATGGTCATAGTGTCCACCACATAGGACATCATATAGAAGTTTTGATCTAGGGAATTATTTAGTTTGGTTATTGTGTTGATGATGTTGGAACTAATGATTTT
Organism: Torreya grandis; assembly: GCA_037957365.1. Taxonomy (NCBI): domain Eukaryota; kingdom Viridiplantae; phylum Streptophyta; class Pinopsida; order Cupressales; family Taxaceae; genus Torreya; species Torreya grandis. The sequence continues at coordinate 301,854 of JARHVA010005409.1, read as the reverse complement.
CCCTATGGAAATTATCCTTTTGGAGGTGAGAATAATGTCGAGTAGGGGAATCTACACCTTGTTGACATAAGTTGTTCAATGAAAAACATAAATTCTATTTAACAAGGCCATGGCAATTCTAACTCTAGGTTAGAAGGTGGCTATGAGGATAACATAAATAAGGCCTTTGATTGCAAAAATACTAGGGTCATGGGCCCATTCTTGTACCTTGGATCTATATTTTTTGCATGTATCCATGTATTCACTAGGGTTTGGTTGTATGATATATTAGGGGTAGGTAACCTATAGTACCTTTTGAATGCTTTGCCACTAAGGTGGGCCACTAGCATACTATTTTGGTGAAAGTGAAATATTTTGTAAGAAATTTTACCATTTGTAAATAAATCAAAAAATAAGGTGATGCAAGGCATTACCTCAGGTTTACCTACGACATTATGCATACCCACCATATTGATTACCAATATGTCATATAGTACTTCCATAAGAATTTAGAGAGTTGGTCTTCCAGATTGCAAGGTTTGTCCTGGTCGACTTCTTCCTAAATAGAAGAGAAGTGCTTGAATTCATGTTTGAGGGTAGCTTTAACAAACACTATGTCAATATATTATGTTGGTCATAAAATTGAATATGCAGATGCAGGAGGTGAACTTTTAGATGAGGAGGCTATGGTTATATGGCTATGAAACTTCTAGTTCATGAGGGTTTAAACTCGAGGTTGTAATTTGTTATCTTGAAGGAAATATGACTTTAATTGGCTCTATAAATTACATATATTTCCTTTGGATTCACTAGATTTACCTAAGTGAATGTAAAGCTATTAAACTAATGTGAATTAATGATGCCAACAAATTTGGCTCCTTGATTTTATTTTTTATATTTGAATTTCACCTGACTCATAAGATGGTGACACTTTTATCATGTCAGATTCACAAGATGGTGACACTTTGATCATGTCAGACTAACTAGATGGTGTCACTTTAAAAGATCACATTGAGTCACTTACCCAAGAGATTTCATAAAATGCTTTTAATTCAGTATTTGGGTGATCAAGATGATGATATTTATCATGATCTCACTTGCCTACTTGCCCAAGGATTTTGTACATTAAGTTTAATCTATCAGTATTTAGATAAATAGGATGGAAACACTTGGCATAATATCAGAGAGTCGCTCACCTGATGAACATGAAATATTTTTTGAGTGTTTTAATGTTTTGGGTTCATAGGTGCATACCATATGTCCTTGAATATTAAAAATGAAGTCTTAAGCTTACTTTTTATATTTCTAAGAACTTTAATTGAGTGGGAGGATGCCACATGGCATATCCAGATGTGTTTGTAACTGCCAAGGGAAAGAATGAAAAAGTGTTAAACCTCCTATATAAAATAAACGGCAAACATGCATAAGGATACCTTAAAGGTGTCTCCTTGGAGATACCTATAAAACATGCATAAGGGTGTCCTTGAATGTATTATAATGCCTTTCAAGGTATCACCTAGTACTACCTTCAAACATACCTTGAAGGGCCTTGTAATACTTTCAAGGGTACCCTTATGCATGTTTGAAAGGTATCTCCTAAGAGATACCTTTAAACTCTTGGGTTCCCCATAGAGGTTAAAATCACACATAGGATCCCAAAATATAAATAGATTTTAATTTTTATATTTTAATTTTACCTGACTCACAGGATGGTGACACTTTGTAGGATTGTGTTAAGTCACTTGACTAGGATATCTTGTAGAATGCCTTTCATAGATTCAGTCTCTAGATGAATTGTATGATGACATTTGACATGATTTTTCTTGCCCACTTGGCTATGGATTTAGATACATTAACTTTAATATTTTAGTCTCTAGGTAAATGAGATGGAGACACTTGGCACAATCTCAGAGAGTTGCTCTCCCGAGGAAGTTGGAATATTTTTTTAGTGTTGAAATGTCATAGGTTTATAGGTGCATGCTACCTACCCTTGAATATTAAAAAATGAAGTCTTAATCTTTTTTTTGAGGGCTTTGGGTGAGTGGGAAGATGCCACATGGCATATCTTGATGATTTGTTAAGTCCCTAGGGGAAGAATGAAAAAGTGTCAGACCTCCTTTATAAAACAAAAGGCAAACATGAATAAGGGTACCTTGAAGGTGTCTCCTTGGAGATAAATTTCAAACATGCATAAGGGTACCCTTGAAAATATTATAAGGACCTTAAATGTATCACCTAGTACTACCTTCAAACAAACCTTGAAGGGCCTTGTAATACCTTTAAGGTTACCCTTGTACATGTTTGAAAGGTATCTCCTAGGAGATACCTTCAAAGTATTGGGTTCACCAAGATGTTCAAATTACATACAAGATCCCAAAATATAAGTAGCTAATCATTTTCCATAATTTTACTCAAAACCCCCCTTGCTCAATATCATTTTGTATATTAATAAAATACATGGTTGAATGTTGACTTAATTAGTTATTTTTCTCTATGTGGCTATTCCTCTCTTATGCATGTTTGAAAGGTATCTCCTAGGATATACCCTCAAAGTAGGATGAAATGAGGATTGAATTATGTAGTATATGATATTAAAAGCTATTATTTTTTTGGATTGACATAGACTATATTGTTAAATACACATTACCTTTTTAACATTTTTAGGTTTTAACACATCTCCATGCTTATTTTATGGTATAAATATATATTTATCTCCTAGATATAAGTATAAATTAGATTGATTTTATAAATAACCTGATTAACAACTCTTCTCATGTCTTTTGCAAATGTCTAGGCTAAAAAATCATGTGTCAATGGATATTTAATGTGGAGACTATGTGTCTCTCATAAATAATGGTAAGGTCATTGGTGAAGGAAGAATACAGAAAGTTATAGGTCCAGATGTTGACTCTTTAGAATTAATGAATCTCACTTCCACATGCCATAATGAGGAAATACCGATTGAATGTGTAAGTGTTAATGTGACTAAACCTTTTGATCTAACTCTATTGCTTCCATTTATTGCAACTTTTATGGATAATTTGGAGGATGTAGTTGATAGTTTTACTATATGGAGTATAAGAATGATGCAACACATCATAAATTAGTTATTTATAGAGAATGACATGAAAGAAAGACAAAATAATTTTAGTTTAATTTTGCATATACGACCATTGAAATAAGAAAAACCTAGCTTGGATTCATTGGTTTGATATATCGATGATCCTACCACATTTCATGGCCTAATAAATAATTTTATTAGGGAAAGGGTACATTTTTTCCATGAATGTAAAACTCTTGAAAATAATGAAAAATTTGCTTTTGGTTATGTTGAATTTGCACAACCAAGGGATATTTTTTGTTGTATTCCTATCCTAATTTTATAAAATAAATTGGGAGTTTACATAAGGCACATTATAAAACATTGTGAGACTTGTAGTATAGAGATAATTGAAACATCTATCATTAGATAGCCTTCCAACAAGATAATGGACATTGAATATAGAGAAATCAATTCATCATACATGACACCAAAGGAGAAATAAGTTAGAAATGATTGGGAAGTAGTGGATATTGAATTCATTCCTTGCATGACATTCTTAGCGCAAAGGCATCCAAAAAAATTAACTTGTTCCTAAAACTACTCAAGCTAAAAAATAAATCATCCAAACACTTCACTTAACCAAGTGGAGTTTAATGAAAACATAGATAGCTAGATTACAAAAATGTATGTAGATAAATGTTATACCAAAAAAAAAAATTTAGTCAGGATTGTCATTTGAGATCTAAAATTTGCAAGGATAAACTTTATTTATTCCACCATAATATATAGGAGGCAACATGTCTTGGATGCCCTTTCTGTCAGTTTCGTTAAGAAAAATAAAACCAAAAGTACCATTGATTTTTAGGGTATAAAGATCTATTTAGAAGCTTGGATTAAAATATATGGATTGAAGAGAAATAAATTTTTTGACATTCAAAATTGTCACAAAAATGGGGAATGAAATGCATTCTATGTAGGGAGGTTTTGACAAAATCCACAATAGAAGACAATGGTAGTTAAATATTTGTTGGACCAAATGGTGGATGATTTTACAGATGTTTCTCCATGACTAACATCTCAAATAGATATATACAGCTCATGATAAAATGTTAGACATCTTCCAATATATTTCACTCAAGAATTTATGAGGTTCCACATCAATGCAAAACTAGTAGATATGGAATATGAGCGAATATCCTAGCCAAAATTCAATAACATATGGAGAACTATTTTGGCAGATATGGAATATGAGCCAATATCCTAACCAAACTTCAATAACATGTGGAGAAATATTTTTCATGATATGACCATTGCCATGTTTGATGAATTTTATAAGTGAAAAACATGCATCTTGTTGCCTCAATAAAAATGCTTTGGGTCCCTCGCTAGAGGTTAGGAAGATCGTATTGATCAAGAATTTGTGATGCACTCAAATCAGATACTTTTTGAAAGATAAATGTATTACACACATAAATGAATGTCAAGCAATACCCTAAAGAAAGCCTCAGTGTCATTCATGATAAGGTGAAATGCCAAAAAAAATTTATGCCAAGGACAGTGATAAAAATCAAAGTAGTTATTGACATAATAGTAGAGTTGTCAATGGTAGGGATTATAACACATGGTCATGGTGCAGGTGGATATGGAAATTATATTTGGCATATGTTATTGGAGGTTCTAACTTGACTATCACCTTATTGAATAAGTGATTCAAGGATATGGAAATAAAAATGCCATATACTTATGGATATTTACTATATAAATTTGGATCTTCCAAATATCCATTGTATGATACACTTTTGTCTAATAACTACTACCCTGAATGCAAGAAATACATAGAAGAAGCACAATAAATTGGTGACTTCAAGAAACTTCCTTCTAGACTATAACTTAAACTATACAACTATTGTGGGGATTATAATAATAGGTACTTCTTTCCATCCATAATTATATTTAAAAAATGTCAAACCGTATATGGAATTAATTTTAAATTTACAAATTCAAAAAATCATGTTTTTTTGTATAGGTTTGTGTTGAAATATTTTATCTTTCCTTATCTAAAAAGGTGTTTTCCTCAATTTCAAGGTTGGATTTCTCCTCATAAGACATACCCATGAGGACATCGATGACACATTTGGAAACCTATCTGAATGTATAAAGAGAAAAGATGTGTGGAGTATGGCAGAGATGATGGACAGTTATAAGACATGTGAAAATAAAAGAAACTTAAAACCATATTTGATTGAATAAGTATATATTAAAAAAAAATATGTTAATAGTTACTAGTTTAAGTGAATAAATGAAATATTAGGATTGAAAAAAGGTCAATACGTTCTTCTACACATGGAGCAAGGTCAGCCCATTATGCATTGAAAAAACTCTATAAGAGATAGAAACTGTGCGCCCACATTTAATTATGGGGAATAAAATAAAATGGCACACCAAATGTTCCAAAAGGTAATCCAATAAAAATATTTTTCAATGACTTTAAAAATAGAAAAAAGTTTCAAGATTCCATTATTATAAAAGTCTCAGATAGAAATAGAAAAAGAGTGAAAAATAAATTAAAATAACTTGATTATGTATAAAAATTCAAAGAATTTGGTTTGACTATAAATAGTAAGTGGAAATATCTATCATATTACTTCCAAAACATCCATGACACAATGAAATAAGACATATTACCTTCTAAAGTTAAATGTATAGGAGATTTTTGGCCTGAAACTCACCATGACATACCCATGCATAGAGATATGAATAAAATGGTTCATGATAGGACCTTTGATTTTGGAATGGCATCTACAGATACATATGTTGGTCCAAGAAGAAAAAGAACAAAAAAATCATTTGATCTAACTCAATATGTACAAAATGGATATATGTTATTTGTTAGACCTAATGATTCTATAGGAGTGAACTACAAATATGGGTTGTTAGAGATAAAAGAAATATTGAGATACTAAAAACAAATGGAGATATAAAATGAAGGGTCAAAATAGCTTGGTTCATCCCAGTTCATGTAGGGAAAAAAGATACAAAAGAAGTAGAAATTTATTTAGGCTATTTGGACAAGAAATGGAATCCAAACTCAATTGACACATCTTTACCATCCATACAAATAGATAGTATCATATACGCTTGGAAACCAAATAAAAATTGGAGAGATCATATGCTTATTCTCACTAATTTTTTTAAAGGCATTATAATAGACTATTTGAATACACCATCCCACTAGGAACTTTCAAAAATAGTGATAAAGGATGGGAACTATTATTTTCTTTCGTGACATTGGAAAATTTGAAATGGTGTTTCCTTAATTTTGGAATGAGAAATATGAATGGTTTTTTTCAAAATTTAGTCCATTTTTTGGGAATGTATAATGTTTTATTTTTTTATTCATTTATATTTATTTCTATTGGAACTTTGCATTATGGGTCTTCAAAAATACACTTAAACATTGGCATTTTATATTTTCTACTATGACAATTTAGTATTTCGGTAACTGTGCATCTATTTAATGGCATTTGATTGTTGGAACATCCACTTCACATTTTTGTGTTTCAAAATGGTCTTTGGCTTTTATGTATTCCAAATAGAAAGATCACATTTTTTAAATCATGAAAACCTCTTTGGATTTTCAGTTTTTTGAATTAAACTTCACATTTTGCATCCTTTAAAATGGTCTTCAGCAAATTGTTTTCACAATTTGCACATCACACTTCAATTTTTGTGCATTGTAAAATACACTTCGACATTCCCATGTTTACAAAAATGTATTTGGGGTTTACGCCTAATAATGTACCACTTCATAATTTGTGCATCAATATTTAATCTTTAATATTTTCATATAAATAAATGGTCTTCAGATTTTCAAATTACACTTCAGCCAAACACCTAAGATTGTGCCATATGGCACAATCTTGGTGACTCAACTATGTAGAAGGATGACCAATACAAACAAAATTCCCAAATAGCATGATCACATGAGATTGAGACATGCATAAAAATTTAGATAACTCAACTATGTGGAAGATTATATTAATAATATAAACATCGAGGAGGTGCCCAATTACTTGAACACCTATGATCAAGCCACTTAGCACAATTTTGGGGACTCTCTCAAAAACACTAAAGTCAACATGAGAGAACTAGTTTCTAAATGATTGACGCATGGTATGTGCATAAATATGAGATAAAATTTAATGATCATGAGGACATCACCTGAATATTAAACAAATAGTTCATGATCCAATCAACTATTGACACGTGACATCCCAACCATTTCAAGTGATTTAAATCACATATCACCTAAGTGGTTGATTGATGTATAAATTATTTTTCCTTAAGAAATAAACCACCCAAGCTTATTATCTATAAATGCATGGTCTATGAACTGGTTTGAATGACTATATAAATTTAATTGAAGATATTAGAAAGACCACATGGCTTCTAATTGTTTTGCACATTTATATAGATGTGATTTATTTGTAATAACTCCAATAATTTTTTACTAGTCCATTTAATTATTGATAAAGCTCAATTTATTTTAACTAAGGTGAAAGAGGGGTATACTAGAAATTTAATTATTTTTAAATAATTTAGAATTATTACAAAATACATAATTTAGATAGATGTGATTTATTTGTAATATTTACATCTAAATCTTGATATAGTCCAATTTATGTTTGATAGTTTTCAAAAAATAGATTACTAATTATTTTTAATTATTTTAAATAAGTTGAAATTATTATAAATACATTAGATAGATGTGATTTATTTGTAATAATTCCAACTAATTCTTGATCAAGTCCAATTTATTTCTGATAGTTTTAAAAAAATGATTATTAATTATTTTAGATTATTTTATATAATTTGAAATTATTACAAATATATTAGATAGATGTGATTTATTTGTAATAAGTCCAACTAATTCTTGAGAAGTCCAATTAATTCTTGATGAAGTCCAATTTATTTATAATAGTTTTTAACTACTAATTATTTTTGATCATTTTAAATAAGTTGGACTTATTACAAATATATTAGATAGATGTGATTTATTTATAATAAGTCCAACTTAATCTTGATATGGTCCAATTTATTTTTGATAGTTTTCAAAAATTTGGATTTTTGATAAGTCTATATTATCTAAAATAGTCCTTATTTGTACTCATAAATCCTTTCAAATATCCTTCTAGTAATATTGGATGATCAGAATGTGTCTTTGATTTACCCAATATGTTGTCGACATAGTCTTCAATAATGCCATGTATCATATCATGAAATATGATGGTCATGTCTCTTTGGTATGTGGCTCCACCATTCTTGAGACCAAACAGCATAACCTGATAACAAAATGTTCCCTATGGAGTGGTGAACGTTGTCTTGTGTTGGTCTTCTAGGGCAATACAAATTTGGTTATATCTTGAAAAGCCATCCATAAATGAAAAAATCTCATTCTCAACTGTGGAGTCAATGATCATGTTGATATTTGATAGAAGAAAGTCATCTATGGGGTAGGCCTTATTGATGTCTCTAAAATTAGTGTAGATTATTATTCTTTTTGGCTTCTTATTAATAGGCAAAACATTTGAGATCTACTCTGAATATTTGATTAACTGGATGCATCTCACTTCCAAGAGTTTTTCCAATTCTTTCTTTACTAGTATAAAAATACGAGGATGCATCCTTCACAATTTTTTCTTCATAAGTTTGGCATCAAGATGCATAATAAGGTGGTGTAAAACTAAGGTGGGGTCTAAACCTAGCATGTCTGAATAGGCCTAAGCAAGTATGTCAATAAATTCCCTTAGAAGGACTGTAAAATTTTCATGCTCCTTCTCAATAAGGGACGTGCCTAATTTGATTCATTTTGGGTCATCTAGAGTCCAATGTTGACCTTCATAGTATATTTGAATAAGAAAGGTGAGCCATCTTCTAGGATAGTTGACAAAGATGTAAATTAGGTTATAATGGTAAAGTCCTCTAGTTTGGTTAGTTCTTCAAGATTTCCTAAACAAGATGAATCAAAATATCTTAATGTCAGTGATGGTCATATCACAGATACTATAGGAAATTCCTGGGCAATTTGATCAAAGGAATGTTGTTCTACTGAACTAAACTCAGACCCAAAAGTAAGTTCATCATTAGTGGTATTCTAAGCTTCTTTTGATGAAAGGTGAACACCCCCATTTAATAGCACTTGAAATGGGTTTTCACCAAAAGACTGACCTTTCTCTTCACTTTTACCTTGGTCCAAAATTTCATCAAAGAGATTTTCACTTTGGGACCTCAATATTTTAATTTTTTGCTTTTGGCTAAGCATGTTCCACCTCTCTCTAAAGTAGGTTGCAGAATCGATTTTGATATAGAACCCTTTTTTGTGGTCTCCCAATGAAACATTGTCTCTCAGGCCTAAAAAATTGCAAAAGGCCTCATCATTCTGAAACCCATCTATCGACACTATGGATTCTTGTTGGTCCTAGTCTATAAGTTAAAGATGATAATAGGGAAGTGTGGAATTTCAGATTATTGGGATAATTTTACAAATGGTATCAAGGTAAAATAGGTTGGTATTGGTAAGGTCTTCATAAATGTTATGATTAGACTCTGCTTTATTATTATCATCATCATCACTAGACATTAGCATTGGAACACAAATAAGGTACATGGGGTCACCCTCAGGTAGTTTATGTTGGGAACCTTTTTTGGCTAAATATGGATCCTTTCTAACTCATCATACATATCAATGTGAGGCAATAACTTGGTATGATTTCCATTTTGATATCTTTTATACCAACTAGTAGGTGGTTACTTGGCACCCTTTTTTTAGGGTATCTTCTTGAGTGGTTACACATGGTGATCATAGTGTGAAGGGTGCAAGGTGATAGAGCTGGTAAAATGATCAATCGAGGATTTATATTAGCACCTAATGTGTGGCCTCTACCATAGTATGAAGATGTTCCTATCTGCTATAAATCTGAACTCGATCTAAAGAGTATGAGATGCAAATTGGTGTAGTGAAACTCTGCAAAAATTGGTTCTACATACTTAACCACCATTAGAACTTATATTTATCTTGGATGCCTTTTAGGCTTTATTTTTATATGGTTATGCTTTCTTATGATCCTCTAGGCTTTTAAGCATTTTAAATTATTCACTTACTTTGTTTTACGTATTTTGGACTATGCCTTGTATTTGAATCATGATTAATGATGAATGGGGTTGCATCTATTTGAGATCTATCTAGTTATGTCTTTGATTAATGTCATTTAAATGTCAAATGAATGTAATAGTTTTAATAGTGTAATTTAAATATATGAATGTTAAGTTTTAACTAAGCTCTAGTCTAAGTAATTATTGTCATCTTTATGTTAAGTGATGATATTGGCATAAACTATGAATTAGCCTAAGTGTAAGAAAATCCATGCACCTAAGCTTTGATACCCTTGCTAGGAGTGATAGCTTAAGCATGGAACCTTGATATGAATAAATTAAATTAACCCCTCAAGTGCTAGATGATTATAAGATTATAAAAATAAAGGCTTGCACCCTTGAGAGAATAAAACCAACAAAATATATGCTCTTGCCCTTATGACCAAAAGTAGTTCCCCAAATAGGCTCTGTACCTATAGACCATTAGCCTAGCTCAAAAATGGCTTGCACCAATAAACCTACCAATATCATTATTGTAATGACCAAGTCTTATGAAGAATGAGTTGCACCATGGCACAACTATTCCAATGCAAGCCCTAGTTATTTCTCTATTGCACTTTAGGTGTGTGCATAAGGCTTTCACCTTATGTGAATTGATGCAGCATAGTCGAGTGATAAATGTTGAGAACTATGAGAACATACCTTGTTTATACCTAGTTATAATAAGTTGGTAATTGACTTGCAATAACTAGATAAGTGATGGATAGGGTAAATGAATTGAAAACTAAATAAACTACAACATTTTAGTTCTATTTCTAGGACTCATGTTGAATTTTGTTGCTAAAATGGTGCAATAAAATAATTCTTTGACTCTCCCTTGAGAACATAGAGTACTATCTTTAATAGGTGTAAGATAAATTTTCACTAAAGAAACCAACCTATAGAGGATAAACATTGAGGAAGTGGGTCTAGAATAACCTATATGATGTTCTATATGAGGTCTTCTTTTATGAACTACCTGAGTATGTGTACCAATGGTTAGCTGCTTATGTGATCCATAAAATTCAAATATATGGATAACACCTTGAGTGGATGAAAGAGTGCCTAGAGAGGATTGAAAACATAGATGCCACTTGGACTAGAGTAGTATTAAATGGTGGCAAGGAGTGTTGAATAATTATATACTTAGGTTCACTATGTTGACATACTCTTACCCTAAGGAAGTAGAGTATCAATTTTTATGAGCACTCAGAGGCATGTTTATGAAATATTTAAACATAGAGCTTAAGAAACTAATGGTGGATTATATATTTGAAATCATGAGAATGGAAGGCTAAAGTCCTTTCACTTATGAGCAGTGAAAGAGGGGAGAAGGGGATGTGTAACTAAAGTGCAATGGAAGGGGATGAGTAGATTGACACCTAAGAGATTAGGAGATAGACTTATAACAAGAGGAGGTATAGGTTGATGGAAGGTCTAAAACTTAGAAGTGCTAAGAGAACTTGTAATGAGTAAGAAGGGTACGGGGAATGATATTTTGAACTATAGAAGTGCCAAGAGGAGAGAAATAATGAAGCCATAGATCAAGCTCAACAATTGATAGGTGTAGAATGCTCTATGTCCCTATATAATTTGACCATTGGAGATGCATTGGATATGCCTACCCCCTTTGAACCTATGGCATAAACTCATGTACTGGATCCCCCACAAGAAGAAAGAAGAGTGATAACTAAACCTATTATCAAATTTTTTTGACCATTTTGTAAACTTTGACTATAATTTTATGATTGAACAAGTTATTCCTTACAAAAAATTTAGTGAGGATACTTATAGACCTTTGGATATTAGCTTGACAACATAGAGTATGAGTGTAAGCATTTTAGCTTAGCCAATGTTACCTTCATAAAATGGAAAATAGCTTAGAGGAAGTGGCTTGGTACCATGAGTTAGTAGTAAAAAACCATCATCATCTATGGCACCATTATTAACAACAAGACCAACACCTAATCCACTAGCAAGAGGCATTAGAGGGCCACCACCAAGACAAGTAGTAGGGGATAAGTGCCTCAAATGCCAATTGCCCCCTACTATAGATCTATTATGAGATGTCCATGTAGTTATCAGAGTATCATGACATAGAGAATATCACAAAGCATATTCTAAAATCTGAATTACAATGGCACACTTGGGATATAACCTAATCTGAGCATAAGGAAACCCAGTTCATGATGACTCTGCTTGATTGCACCCATACTTGGTATAGTAAATTTGATCCTAACTAGGCTATGGTTGATTCTTATAATTTTAATGAAACATTCTTGAAATAATTTGATATACCCAAGTTTGAACAATAAACCATCACCACACTCAAGGAATTTAACCAAGGACTATCAGAGAGTGTGCACCTATATGATGCTAGATTCAAAACTTTTCTTTCCAAGCTTCCTTATGATATTCACCCCTCCCATCATATGCAATGGTTTTTAGGGGATTTATAGTACCATTTAGAATAACACTTTCCACGAATACATTCACAAACCCTCGTAAATCATTTGAAGCTATGCTTAGAGCCAAGGTAGTTAGAAACACTAATACTGGAATCAACCCATTAATGGACGCATAGATTACATCCATAACTAACCAAATCTAAAATGTTATCACTAATTCATCTCAAGATGATCAAAGTGGTTTATATTACACTGATTGTGAAATGGAAGGACATAACAGGAACATTGCCCCTGAAGGAATGTGAACACATTACTTCTACACTATGAGATTTGTCATGAGATGCATGATTTTTGTAAATTCCTTTTGCTATAATGCACCATTAAAGTTAATATAACCATCTATTGTTAGTTGTGTGATGCTTACACTCATACCATAACTAATTTCTGAGTGATTGATGAGATACATGAGAACATGAAGAGAGGCACATAGCCTTTCACTACAACAATTAAGGGGTAAGCTGATCAAGGCAATGAAGGCTATGGTCAATATAATGTAGGATATGGGATGTAAAGAGGCACTAGAGGGTTAGTTGGAGAAATATTCCCACCACAATAATATTACAAGTGTGGTTTGATTGAGCACTATCAATGTGATTTCCCTACACATCCAACATGTGGGTATTGTTGAGGAACACATAAGGTTGAGGAATGCCCTGACTTGTACAATAAATTGACTCAAGGTTGGCTTGGTGTAGACAAGGGTGCAAAAATGATCAGGTGAAATAATAAAGCAAAGAAGTGGACTTTGAAGGTGCAATCGACCCACATGGAGCTAATCAAAGTGTAGGAAAATACTTGTTGTGGATTCACCACTCAACTAATAGTTGTACCAATACCTGAGTTATGCCTAGAATATGGGGAATAGAGCTGAACTAAGTGCATAATATATCATAAACCCAAATTTGTGCCTTATCTAGACCCTACATGCTATAAAGATGTGTTATATCAAGTTATGAGTGTGATTCATAACTTGTAAGGAGAGTTCCAACTGGCCTGAGACCTAGAGGTGAAAACTACTACCTCTCACAAGAATCAAAATGGTCAAGAGGCTAAGGTACAAGAGATAACATAGATCTTGTGCCTCCTAAAAATAGAAGGGATGTTACCCCTGTTGAATAACTTGATTATAGAGAATGTAGGGTAGAATTCATTTGAAGTTATTATACCATGCATGGAAAGGGCACAAGAAGTCAACCATACCTAGAATGTGGAGTATGATCAAGAACTCCTGGTAAATGTCATCATTGATAGATGGTCTACATGTAAGATCCTTATGGAAATAAGCATTGAGGTTAATATCTTAACAAATAATGCATGGGAAAAGATGGGTAGGCTAGACTTAAGGCCTTCCCCTCATATAAGTTTTATGGCCAAAAAAATTAGGATGCAACCTATCATAATTCTAAAAAGCACCATTATAGATATCATGGGCACTAAGTTTTGTGTTGACTTCAAAGTGATCAAGTTGGCTAAATAAGATAATTATCCAATGCTCCTAGGAAGGCCATGGTTTTATGTGAATAATGTCTATATGCCCTTTAAAAAGTGCTATATGATGTTTGAAAATGTCAAGGAGAGGGTAGTGATCCCCCTCTCAAGTGACCAAGTACCCCCCTATGTAGAAAGTGTTGATCTAGAGGAGGAGATCAACCATATATACAATATCATGATGTAAGGTACCAAGACTCTCAACCCTGATGACCGAGTGTTTTCTTGGGAAGATGGATAGTTAGCCTCAGACACCATCAATGTTTCTTGTAATCGATGGGATAAAGAAGATTATGACATCACTGGTTAGAGGTGTTGCTTAATGAGCATAAAGGTGCCAAAAAATATGAGGATTAGATGGGTCCAAATTGATTACACTTTGAAGATATGGGTCTCTTGTAATAAAAAGAAGGGGAAGAGAGTGTTTCACTTAAGTAAAGGTAAACTTGCCAAACTCCTAAGATACGAGGGGATAAATCATGTGGAAGAATAAATCTACAACCTTGAGTCATGCATCCCAAAGGAGGTAGACACAATCGGTGCACTGGTATATACTTTGAGAAGCATTGCCACTCATTGGTGGCCAATGTAGAGGCCTAGCTTGCTAACTTGGCAAGATGTAAAAGTATCCATCTACACTATATTTGAAAAAAGTAATGAGGACCTAGAATTATTTTCATACTCTAGTGTTTATAATGCACATATGCTTATGTGAAGAAACATGGATTGACTACAACACAAATACCATAAAGAACCTATAGGTACACACCTTATATATAACCTTGAATATGTGAGGGTGATCCTAGTCTGTGGTCAATGAAATGTGCCATGAGACAACAATTTAAGATGTCTTGAAGGATAAGTTTATGTATACCTTCTCTTTTTCCTAATATAACCTAAAATTGATTGATCCATTACAAGTAATTTGAAGGGTAGCATTTGAGGACATTGTAATATTAGAGTGCCTAAAAGATATGTTTGGGGAGAAATTATTAGTGATCATGACTTTATTTTAGGAATAGGCACTCAAATGTGACTTGAGTGATGAAGATACATACATACATACATACATACATACATACATACATACATACATACATACATATATATATATATATATATATATATATATATATATAGATATATATATATATATATATATATATATATATATATATATATATATATATATATATATATATATATATATATATATATATATATATATATATATATATATAAAGCATGAAATTAGACATCTTCGACAAGAAAGAGGAAGCTTGTGAACCAAGTGAATGATAGCACCCTTAATGAGGAAGACCCTACTCATCTCCACATTGAAACAATTGAGGGGATTAGGCAAGTTTAGGACACACATCGGGAGAGGAATGAGCCCTATTGTTCATTGTTCAAAACCACCTAGGTAGACATCAACTTGAAGGGGGAACCAAAAGTGGATACTCTAGACACATGTTAGTTTGATGCGGAGCTAGTGCAAATTATGGATCTCCTAAAGGGGTTTAAAGATTTATTCCCTTGAAATTATTGAGACATGAAGGGCACCCATCCATCCCTTAAAAAAATGAGCATAAAGCTAGTGGACAACATATGACCTATCAAAAAGCACCCCTAAAAAATGAACTCTAATCTCTGCACCAAGGTCAAAATGGAGATTGATAGTATACTATCTATAGGAGTTATCTACCCAGTGTAATAATCCAAATGGGTGAGCCTCATGGTGATTAGAATCAATAAGGATAGGTATATTCACATTTACATCAATTATAAAATGTTGTGTTGGGTGAATATTTTGTCACCAACTAACTGATGGGAAAAATAGGTGTTTCCACCATAGCATAGGGAGATTTATTAGCCAAATGTGCAGGTCAACCACATCAAAAGGGGAAAAATCTCTCCTCTCATCAAGGGGAGGTTCCCTATAAATATGAGGTGCCTATATATATATATATATATATATATATGTACATATACAAGCACCTCATATTTATAGGGGGAGGATATATATATATATATATATATATATATATATATATATATATATATATATAGGCACCTCATATTTATAGGGAACCTCCCCTTGATGAGAGGAGAGATTTTTCCCCTTTTGATGTGGTTGACCTGCACATTTGGCTAATAAATCTCCCTATGCTGTGGTGGAAACACCTATTTTTCCCATCAGTTAGTTGGTGACAATATATATATATATATACATATATATATACATATATATATATATATGTATACATATATATGTATATATATATATATATATACACACATACATATATATATATATACATATATACATACATACATACATATATATATATATATATATATATATATATATATATAAGCTGAAAATAACACTCAGGGGTAGGACAACACCATCCATCTCTCTTTTTTCAGAGATGATGTTCAAATATCAAAGGAGAAATCTAAGATGATTAGTGAAGGTACTTCTCTTCTTTCAAAAGTAATATTCAGCCAATAGCCAGATTTCTTCCTGTCTAGTAAAAGTAACTAGACGTAGTAACACAACAAGATGAAGTGTAGCACAAAGTCTCCACCTCAACTACCAAAGAGTGAAATATACAAAGGACAATGGGGGAACAAATTATACCCAAGATCCTTTACATATAAACATAAAAACAAACATGCTAAAGACAATTGTGGCAGCACAAAGTCTCTCTGTAGTTGGCTTTAGGACACCTTCTTGATTACTTCCACTAGTTCTGCTTGTTAAATTAAATAGACAAGAATGCTTCTAGGAAATAGACATAAGAATAATTTCCTAAATAACACAAGCTATTACAGCACAAATTCTAAAAGGTCACTTGTTTTCTCATTCAAATAAAGAAATATAATTAACAATCTAAGCTCAAAGTCTTAGGAAATGCCTTTTAATTTGGGTAGAGTTTTGCTTCTATAACAGAGAGATCTCCCTTGTATAAAATAAGAGATTAAAATATATAGCATCCAAGACATACTTGGTTCTTTGTTTCATGGAATGACTTATGCTGCATTTAATGCCTTGAATGCATTTTTAGTTCTGTCAAGGGGCCATGCTGGAACAGGGCATCACCCTTAACTGTGGCATATCAATTCATCTCAAATGTCCCCTCCAAAGTATGGGCCACATGGTCCTCTTCCTGATATTTGTGTGGATATCCACTTTGCCTTTACTTGATGGAGAAAAATAGGCCACATCCTTGAGTGCTCGCACTCTCTGATGTCCACCTTGTGGACTATTTCACCTACTAGAATAACTTCTATGCAGATATTTTTGGTCTTTCTACATCGTTCCCTCTTTCTTTATTATATTTTGTCCTTTTCTCATGATCTAAGGTTGAGGGCTATCTCTTCCTTTTCTAATGGCTCTTTCAGCTTCTTCTTCAACTGGTCGCTGAGTTTGTTTTAAGGTTCCACACCATATTTGAAAATAAATGGATATTTCATTACCCTAAATTTGACGTCTGTAAGGACATCACTAGTCATAGGTTACTTAAACCAATTTGAACCTTGAACCTTTAAACCATGAGAGTGCATTGGTTCAATGGTTTAATGTTTTGGGCAGTCCTAATGGCTCCTTGGTTTAATCAACTCCTTGGTTCAATTGACTCCTTGGTTCAATCGGCTCCTTGGTTCAATCGGCTAAACCATCTCTTCAAACTTGCCTCTAGAATCTTCCACTTCCTTCCTTCACTCAAAGCTTCCTTGGGAACTTTTAAATTCTTAAACTGGTTGAAATCTTTGAACCATTTGAACCTATGAACCATTTTAGTTCAAAGTTTAATGGTTCAACGGTTCATTCTCTTTCTTTGAATCCTTTTATTCTCTAAGTCTTTTGAACCTTATTGAACTGGTTCAACCATTTTGGTTCAAGGTTCAACGGTTCAACCATTCAACCTTTACTCTTCAAATCCTTCTTTTCTTTAAGTCCATCAAACTTATTAAACTTTAGAACTTGCCAAAGTCTTCAAAACTCATTGAACTCTTCAAAGTGGTTGAACTTCTTTGAACTCATTGAGTGCTTAACTCTTTTTGAACCTTTGAACTCATTAAACCTTACTAAAGTGGGGTTCAATGGTTCATTCCATTTGTTTGAAGCCTGACAATGGACCTTTTGGTTGAATCTTGGCATTGAACCAACCTTGAAAATGCCTAAGTGTGGAACTTCTCTTTGAGAAAGCCTGCCTATTGAACCTGTGAGTTCTTTAGCTGAGAAGACTCAAATAATTGAAGATTTTGAATACTTAGAACATTTTTTGAGAAGGGAAGAGATAATTTTGGTCTGTAGGACCAAAATAGTTGATATGTTGTCCCCAAAAATAAGTGATGGATTTTGGGAACAACATGTTAAATGCCACTTGCATCACTTACCCCTTCCTGACTCTATTCACTAATAAAGTCTTGGATAACATAATAGGTTATGAGATATACACCTTCACTGATAATGTGATTCCCTTTGGACTCAAGAATTTACCAGTCATGTTTATCAGAGTGGTTATCACTACATTTAAGGACTTCATCCATAAATTCCTCTAAGTGTACCTAGATGAATGGACTATGTATGGGATAGTATAAGACCATTATGATAACCTACAGATAATGTTTGAAAGGTGCAAGAAGCTAAATATATCCTTAAACCTCAAGAAGTGCATCCTCACAACACTATTTGGAACCTTGATCAGGCACATCATTTGTAAATATGGTCTACTTGTTGATCCCATGAAGATTGAAATAATCATTCAGCTCTAGACCGCTTTAACACAAAAATCCAATCATTTCTTTCAAGGCCATTATGGTTACTATAGTAAATTCATAAGGAGATATTCAAAGATTATGGTACCTCTAGAAGAGATCTTGTGCAAGGATGGTTCATTCTATTGAGGTGACTTTTTTATTAGGGCATAGGGTAAGAGGATGCCTTTGAAACTCTAAAACTCAAATTGGCTAGCATGCCTATATTACAATTTCTCAATTGGATGACCCCATTCTATGCCTATGTCTATGTCAAATTGGCTAGCATGCCTATTTTACAATTTCTCAATGGGATGCTCTAAAATTCATGCCATTCTATCATAACCCAACAAAGGAAAAATAGATCATCCCATCTCTTTTGCAAGTAAAAAATTAACTCAAGTAAAGCAAAACTATATAACAACTGAGTGTGAGGCATTGGCTATGGTCTACACCATGTAAAAATTTAGCCAATACTTATTGGTCAACCCATTCATCTTCTTCACAGACCATGAGGTGCTTAAGTACCTTATGAATAAGCCTATACTCCATAGGTGCATTTGTGGATGGATAGTTTTATTTTAAGAGTTCTAGTTCTCAGTTATCATCAAGCTTGGAAAATAGAACTCAGGCCTAGACCATTTGTCCTACATCAACTCTAGTGATGCAAAAATGTCAATTAAGGATGACATGCCAGATTTAAATATCTATAGAGTCTAGCATGTCCTTGAGGACTTGGTAGAGATAGTTTCTTTTTAAAATATAGATCTACACCCCAAAATATGACAACTAAAGGGAAGAAATAGTTCATATTTCATGCCACCCCTTTTTAGCTCCTTAGCTGGGAACTATACAAACTAAGTAGAGATGAATTTCTATGTTGATGTGTCATAAAACATGAAAATGACTCCATTTTATGTGAGGTGCATAAAGGGATATTAGGTGACCACTACGCTAGAGATGTAACAACACATAAGGTATTGCAATTAGGCTTATGGTGTTCAAGTTTGCTCCAAGATACAAAGGATTAAACCAAGGTATGTGACATATGCTAATTCACAAGGAATCCCAACCACTAGGATGAGATGCCACTCATTCCCATTATTTCCTAGATGCCATTCAAAAAATGGGCCATTGATTTTATTGGGTCGATCACTCCCATATAAAGTCACATAGACATAAGATATATTATAGTGGCCATCGATTATTTCACCAAGTGGTTCAAGGTAGCACCAAAAAAAGGCTACACAACTATTATAACTATAATATTCATATGGGAGAACATTATAACTATTTATGGGTGCCCACTTATTTAACTAGTGAAAAAATCACACACTTCATCAATCAAACAGTGTAGATCCTACTGGTTGAATACATGGTGGCACACCATAAGATAAAGCCTTATCATCCTTAAGAAAATGGCATAACTAAAGCATTCAAAAATATCCTAGGGACAAGACTCATAAATATATGTGATGTTAGTCATAAATATTGGGATGATCAAGTGTCATTAGTACTATGGGCATATCGCACAACCTACAAGCACTTGAATAAGGCTACACTATTTTAACTATTGTTTGATAAAGAGGTAATTCTACTAATGAAGTTCATGATGCCATCTTTGTATATTTCATATATTTATCATTTATATGACCAAGAATCAATTAGTTCAAGGTTGAAAGACTTGGAATGCTTGGATGAGGTGCGTACCCAAGCAAGGTAAAGCCAATAGATAGAGAAGGTGCATCATAAGTTGTGGCATGATAAGGATACGAAGTGCAAGGTACTGAATAAAGTGGCATTAGTCTTACTCTATGACTCCAAGTACCTCAAACACCTAGGAAAGTTACAAATTAGGTAGATGGGCCCATCTGTCATCCACAGTATATTAGAAACTGGTGCATGTAAGCTATGCACATTATTGGGTGAAATGCTCCCTAGGAATTTCAATGGAAATCGATTGAATCCTTATAGGTAATAAGATGGTGCTTACACCATTAGACACAAACTTCCTAATCATAAGTCAATTATGTTGTTCTAACCCAAATAATGTTTGGCACAAGCCAAACATTTCTTTGTATTTTTTGTTATTTTTGTAGAGTGAATAAATAAGACATTTAGGCCCATACGAGAACTATTCTAACACTTCCATGCATAATTATAGTTGGTTAAGTCAAGCACATATTATTTATAAGCACTTGTGGCTAGACACCTAATTTTTTGGGTGCATGAAACTTGCCAAACTTTAGAAATCTAAGTACCAAGTGATGAATAGAGGCACATAGGATAATAATGCACATAAGATGTAAGCGAGTACATAAGATGCTAAGTATGTAAGACAATTGAAGAATAAAGTGATGAAGGACCAACATAAAGGATTTGTATGGGGTAGGAAAAACCAAGGTAAGAGATGAAAACATAGAGAAATTGACCAAGATAAGAAAGTGCACTTGAAATAAAATCACCTCAAGAAGAGAAGATAAAACCATGGAGGTTGAATTGCATGCATGTGAAACTACACCCAGGTTGTCATAAGGAAGGTGAATGTCATGATGAGTGAATAAAATGTAGGAAAAGATTGTGAAGACAAGCTAGCATTTACCCAAAGATAAGTGAGAAGTAATCATTTGAACTATGTGTCATTCCACCAAAAATATAGTTAGGAGAATTTATTGAGGTGATGGTAGAAGCACAAATATCCACTTTAAATGTTAAGGTGGCAATGGATTTTCATAGATTTCATGGGTTTTTGCAAATTCTAAGAAATCTAGGTGACATCATACCATTAATCACCTAAAATTAAGAGGGTAACTAAATTAGGGGTATAAAGTAGTGACAGGCTAACCGGTTTAGGTTATAAACCTCAAGTTAATTTGTACCCAAAACATAGAGCATAGAACTAGATCTGAACTAGAGCCAAAGCAAACAAATTCTATCATAGTGAAACCTAGACCACCCACAAACACAAAAAAAGAATGATTGAACATATAGAGGAATTGCATTCCCTTTAAGATTGGCATAGAGAAGTGTGGGGTATGAATTATGTAAAAACTACATAGTAGAAAAGTTAAGTGATGCCAAGGCCACCATTAATAACAAGTGAACCATGAGAGCCAAAGTCATAGTCATATACCTTGTGACTATGAGGAGTACCAACAAACATCATAGGCTTTGGCAAGTTAAATAAATCATGCCTCAACATAATCTAATTTAGGATGGGTAAGAAATGCATGAGTTTTAGCCCACCACAAGTGTATAAGGATGTCAAATAGGCACACATAATAGAAGAGACAATCACTTTAAATAAGAAATCACAAATGATGGAAGGGGTTATCATTGTAATAGTTGATCTTAAGGTGATTACAAAGATGTCATATAGGGAAATGTAGTTTTCCATAAAGGTCTTGGTAGGAGATAACTGGGCATCTTTTAAGCACACCTATCGACTAAAAGAATACAACCACTACACCTCAAGCAATGTAAAAGATCTAGTGCAAGATTAGGTGGTTAATACAGGGGCCAAGATATAAGTGGTTATGATGTTGTTCAATGTCTCTATCTGAGATAGACTTGAGACCATCAGTACAACTTAGCTCTATGAGTTATCATGTTTTAGGAAGCTAAAAGAACTTGTATATTTCCTAATTTTGTGCATCCATGGAGACTGCTTCTACTTTTAAAGGAGGTACATGTGGTTATCAACAAGCCTAATTTGTAAAATCATCAGGCTCCCAAAATTTGGTGTAAATATCCATTAGATGATGGTAGATGATGGTAGAGTAGAAAGGGTCATGAAACTCCTTGGGTAATACAAATTAGCATTCATGTTACCCATTAAAGATATAAAAGACCCTGGCATGAGGGTCACATCACACCTCATCAATTCAAAAATTTGCCTTAAAGGTCAGTGGATGAACATCACTAAGTCCTAACACTACATTTCTCATCATATGGTGTAGGTGGTCAAGTTCAACATAGTAAAATTTATTGCTGAAGAGATGGTGAAGAATGCACTTGAATGTCATATGATATGAGATACCTTTAGATGGGGGTTAATGTTAATTTTAATTATGATGGAGGAGATCAACATGCCTAATGGTGATAAAGATAATATTTGGGTCTTCTCAGTGCATAAGGACTCCCTAGTGCTAAAGTATTAGGTCTTAACCTACCCACCCACCTTCTCCCAAAAGTATAAGACCCATGTGATGGGATGGCATGCCCAATACATAGAGGTGTTCATAATGGAATGGTGCATCCCTGAGGAGATCCCTTAGAACATGTTTAGAATGGTGACCTTCACCATTATGCAACACTTATGAGTAATACAATTGGTGCTTATAGAAAACAACTAATTAGGATGGTTGAAACTCCCTTACACATTTTCTACCAAGTACTTCAAGGATGCACTAAGGATAATTCTCAATGCACAGTAGTTGGACATCCTAGTGAAGGCCATGGATTTAGAAAAAAGTAGGTTATGGTGATAATACATGTGCCCAAGTGGAAAATCTATCAAAGATGAGGAGGATGACTTAAATCACACTGACCTCCATCCCCTCCAAAAGGAAGTAATATTTAAACACATAAACATGTTATATTATGAGATGAAGCCGAGAAAGAAAGGCACAAACCATAGGAAGGATGATGATCTCCCACTCTATATTGGTGATGAAGGGAATCTAGTGCATGTAGCATAGAATAAATCTCCCTAGAAAAAGTGGGGAGAAACACTATAAGAAATTCAAGAGCACATAAAGTTAAGGATCACCTCCAATAAGAAAGCTACTCCATCAACCCCCCAAAAAAGTACATGACCTTCACACAAAGGACTGCTTCTCCTAACAAGAAGAAGAATAAGAATTCTAAGGGGTATATTTTAATATCCATAGTAACCTTGTTATAGATAGAGGTGCATGAGGAAATGGAGGTGCAAAAGGCACTGGAAGAGATAGAGGAGGAGGAGAAAGGAGGAACAAAGGTCTACATTGTAGAAGAAGCATGAAAAATCACAATGCCAAAAAAGTCCAAAAGACACTCTATGGTGGGACTACCACTATGCTTATAGAGGCAAAAAAGTATCCCAAAACCTCATCAAAATAACCCTCCACACAACCTCTACAAACTTAGGAGGAAAAGAGAATCTTGTGGAAGAAAATGGGCCATAGTTAGGAAGAAATAGAGATGACACTGGTGTTAGAGAAAAGAAGAGAGGATATGAAGGTAGGTGGCATAACTCAAGAGCACATTGATAGAGTTGAGGCTGAGGAAATGAAGGATAAGGAAGAAAAATCCTTATCACTATAAAAAAAGAGGAAGGCCAATAAAAATAAGAAGGCCCAAGAGGAAAAGGCCAAGAAAGAAAAGGAAGAGAAAGAGGTTACCACGAGTCATAACCAATTAAAAAAGTGGTAAAAAAGGTGCCTAGTACCTCCACTAGCATAGTATATTAAGCTACATTATAGGAATGCCCAAGTAGTGAAGGGGCACTTGAAGACAAGGAAGGTGATACTAGTGCCTTGAAAGAACAAACAAAGAGTGCTAAAGAGACCTAGTAAGGACAAGAGGATGGTGAAGCTAGTGATAAGGGAGAAGAAGAATCAAACAAAGGGGATAAATTTGAAGAAGAACCCCTATAATAATAGGAAAAGAAACCTCAAAGGAAAGCACCAAAGAGAGTGGTAGCATTGATGAAGAGGAAGAATAACAAATAGAGCTAGTTGTCATAAAAGAAGAAGACATAGAGCTAAGCCTAAGAGAAATGATGTAGAAGGGGTGGAGAGATGAAGATTTCTACATGTCTAAATGCATGCCCCCTCGAGCCATCACAAATAGGATGTGCCAATAACTCTTGTTTGATTTTGACATCTATATGGATGAGCCTCATTTTGAGGTGACATATAAGGCCATATTAGGCATAAATAAACTAGAGGAAGGACATGATTCCCTTCTCATAAATCCTCATGACATGAACCCAATCAAGCCAGTAAATGAACTCATTTGGATGGCCTTTAAAGTCACACAAAATAACATCATCAATGATGTTAAGGATTTAAAATGAAAGAAGATCACCCTAGATGTAGAAGAGGAAGTAAAAGCCATGATGTTTAGGTTGCAACAACTACATGACTACATAGAGGTAACCAAGCTAACCCTCTTGGATGATGTTGACACTTCAAATCTCTCATAGGTTGACAAGGTATGAATTCTAGTGGAATAGATGCTCTCGAGATTGAAGGTAGAGCTAGTGAAAGAAGAAGAGGACCTATACACTACACTAAAAAGGGAGCTAGCTAAAAAACTTGAAGAGGTGGAAGACCTCTTCACAAAAATTTAAGAGGGAACATGAGCAGAAGATGGCATATTTTGTAGCTTCTCTAACCAAGCGTCAAGCATAGACATGTGTCTCAAATAGGTAAAAGGGGAAAAGGAGGAGTTGATAGTGTAGGTATACACTATAAGTAGGTCATATCACACCCAAATAATGGGGAAGGTTAATGTCTTAAGCACTGAGATCAAAGAATAGGAAAAAATCTTGGAATAACTCTTCTATTCCTTATAGACCAAGGCCTAGAAATAAAGATAAATCTTGGATGGCAGAGTAACAAATCTAAGGCAAACCTTGAGGCCTTCAAGAAGGAATTGGATAAGATAGATGTGCTTGCACTCAGAACCACCTCCATAGAGATAGATAACATCATTGAGGAATTCAAGCTTGCTATCAAGGGATCTAAGGATTTTAACATCAAACTGAAGGAGAGTGCGCTTGAGTTCTGTATGCCAAAAGTATTGAAAGACTAGTTCATGGGTAGACTATAAATTTTGTATGGGGTAATGTTGGGCTCCTTTTTTGGCTAAGTATGGATCCATGCCAAATTATTAGAAATATTGGCATGATGTAATCATTTGGTATGATTGCCATTTTGGTATCTTTTGTGCCATTTGGAAGAATCATCATAGACCTAACACTAGTTGGCAGGCATTTACTTAGCACCTAGTTTTTTAGAGCATCTTATTGAGTGGTTACACGTGAATACTATAACATAAAGGGTGTAAGGTTATGGAACTAGTATAATGATCAACTAAGGTTCTAGCTCGGCACCTAGTGTGCATCCTCCACCCTTGCATGAATATGTTCTTATCTGCTATAAAGTTGAACTCAATCCATAGAGCATGAGACATGAATTAGTGTAGCGAAGCTTTGTAAAAATTATTTCTACATGTTTAACCACTACTAGAACTAATGTTTAGATTGGATGCCTTTAGGCTCTATTTGTATATATGTTTTATTGTGTTTAGAATAATGGGGTTTTATTCCTAGTTAAATAAATAGGTTTGAGCAAAGTAAATCAGTAAATAATATGCAATAATTAAGCTACTGATTTGTATAAATATATTTGTATTTTTACCTTTTCTAAATATATTAATAAATAAGAGAAATCTAACTTAGCTTATTTTGAATGATCTAGACTGAGGCAAGGTCTGATACTAGCGGAGTAAGATTGGGAAATTATCAAAAACTAGATCTTAAGGTTCATTTCTAGATTGGATAGGAGCACTAAAAGTAGGACACCCTATTATCCATCACTATGGTACTTTTTAGTGTTATTGTCTAGGTAGTCTAGCCTTTTTGGGTTATGTGCGATAGGCTTGTGTTACCTTGTCAGTAAAATATCAAATCCTGGAAGCTTGTGGAGCTCATTATGCATTTGCTTTAAATATTTAAAGCCATATGATATCTTTATACTTGAAATTTAATCGAAACTTGGAAAATATAGATAAGGGGTTAGTGTGTAAAGGATATGCTAAATTCACTTCACACCTTGTGTGTGGGCATGCTACCTACATACCAATACTCCAAGGGGGGATCAAGCTGATGTAGTTCTCCCATTAAAGTGCTTGGTGCAATTGTGTATGATAAATGCAACTAGATGCAAAACTAAATGTACTTTGGATGGCTAAGTACTAATGTAAAGGATTGAATAATCTTGAAATGATCTTGGAAGGTTGTATGTAGCGAATAGGGAAGAGTGCTTGAGTGTACTTACTTGTATTCTTGTTTAGTTCTTATGAATAAGTGCCAACCCTTCTAAATGGAATTTGATTAGCCTTTTATATGGGAATTAATGATCATGGGTTAAATGAATTCATGTTAGGCTGAAAAGGAAAAGGATCTGAAAGAATCTAACTGTTAGGGGCAATTTTGCACTTGGATAATTGTGCAAAAATTAAGACACCCTAGGTTTCAATTCTCCTATCCAAGTTGGGTGCTATTATCCTAAAGGAATGAGGCATATGGGTATGTATATATGCCTAAAATAGCTTCTTGGGCCTGAAAGGGTTAAGTCTAGAAGGTTGGGGATGATTGGAAATTAGTGAAATAATAGCCTAGAATCATTGTGGGAGGAAGAAAGAGGACCTATGGATTGTGTGTCACTAGCCATGGTTAAGTCATCCAATTTCACATTTTATATGACTAAATTTCTCCATACTTTATTCTAGTGATGAAACAAAGTGAAATACTAGGATAAAGGAAATTAAAAAGCATACTTGAACCTACCTGTAAGGGAGAAGCTCATGAAGCTGTGTGATGTTGGATGTTCATAGAGAGAGCACACTATAAAATGTGAATCTATAATGAAAACATAAAAGTATATTAGTTCTTACTAAATATGCTATATCTAAAATAAGAATTTAAAAAATATAAGAAAGAGGAAGAGAAAGGAATGAATGCACCTCATCCAATACCCAAACCAATACAAAACATGTTGTGATACTAGATGATGTTGGATAATGTTGGGTATATGTTGAATCTAGAGTAATATCATGATTAGATCTGAGTGCTTAATTCCCTAGAAGGTGGCTCAAGAATGCAAAGGTTGTCCCTTTGGCTCCATCATCACCAACTAAGTGTAGTTAATGAATCATGAGTGTGTTAATCAATGTCTAGACTGTCTGTCCAATCCCTCTGAATAGGTGGCTCAAGAATCCAAAGGTTGTCCCTTTGGCTCTATCATTAACGCATGAAGTGAAGCTATGAAGTGATACCAATATAGAATAGATGTCATATGATATCACTCATGGATCCCATGGACGTTCTATAAATCTAACAATGTGGTGTGGATATCCTGAATGTATGCTAGAACCTAGGCCACTCTTGGCCTTTTCAAAAGATGGAAGCTAGGCTTGCATGAAACCCATGATGTACTAGGCTTATATGAAAGCTAACTTAGGTACTCAAAAAGTTAAAATTACATGAAATTTCAACTTAAAATTGATTCCAACCACCTATAGATGGAGTAAGGCACATAATTATTGAGAATGCTTGGATGATAACTGAACTCAAAAATAAAAGATGACCAATGTACTATGCACGTTACCCCCAATCACCAATGTCTAGAACATGGATTCTGATCTAGAAGTTATGTCAACAACCTAATTTAAAACTAAAATTGAGAACTATCATTCCAATCATGATAACCCCCTATATCTATATTCTCTGATAAAACTATATTGAACTACTGATTCTAATTGATTAGATGTGGAAAAACTATCTCTGAACTACACTTTTTGCCTATTTCTAAAAAACTTGAGTGTTTTTCTACCTAGATAGGAGCACTAAAATGAGGACACCCCTGTGTTTGGCTCTACTATCCATTTTTTGTGTTTTTTTTCTATGCTAAAATTGGTTGTTGATCTAGAATTGTCATTATTTTTTGCTTTATTTTGACTCGTTTGACATTTGGATTTTGAACTAGGTGATCTGAATGCTTCTATTTTGATTGTTCGAAGCTTTGATATTTATGACAAAATCCCTATTTTTTGCCCCCTCTTTTGAGGGTAGGAATGATGAACTTGTAATGACTACCCTAAAAAAAAAAGAGTCTTGTGAGTGTGTTATGTTGCATAGATACATGATATAACAATGATATTTGATAAGATATCCCTAGATATAGCAATGTTTGTATTGAGAGATTATTAGATCAATAGGGGTATGCCTAGATAGATATAATAATGTATAAGCTTGTATAAAGTACTAAATCAAAATTAGAAATGTTTAGATGTTAGTTGTTAGTTGGAGGGATGGAGTATGATGTCCATCACATAATCCAAGAAAGCAAGGGAAATGCATAATGTGAATCATGTCATTGCACACATTGAGAATTAAAACAAGCAATAAAGAAAACAAGAAATAAGAAATAAGTGTTTAGGGATGGCCAAGGGTTCATTTCAAATAAATTACATGGGCATATGTCACTTAAACTAGAAAGCAAGCATAAAGGCATGTTCAAATACCACATACACATACAAGTGAAACAAGCAAAGTTGGCACAGGGGCCACAGACACGTGGAAGAGTACAAGCAAAGGACATTGGCAAATGTCCTAAGGCACACACATGAATAGAAGCAAAGGACATTGGAAAATGTCTTAAGCACAAATAGGAGATTAAAAAAAACTAGAAATGTCATCACACAAGCTACACTAAGCAAGAGAAGAAAGCATGTAATAACTGGAAAGGTAGAATCACATCTAACTAATAAAAGAAAATGTGAAAGTATGCAAAACATGTGTAGTAAAAGATTAGGTATATGTTAAGAAATACACAAGTATAAATATTTGTGAAATTTTGATATAGTAATCTATGTAATCTTAGGAAGGAATGTACATCAACATGATAAGTTAGAGTGTGTAGTGTAGGAATGACATAACCTGGATGGTGTAGTCATGTATAATATGCCCCAAGTGGGTAGGTATATCAATGTGTGTCTCTAATGTGGAAGTAAGAACTCTCCCTCAATGGGTAGAGTGAAGCAATCAAGTAGCTGGATGTCACTGTACACACTCAAAGGAAATCAAGTGAAGCATGGTAATGTAGATAAATTGAAATACAATAGCATGAAAAAACAAATGTATGTCCTATCATGATAGTAGTAATATTAATCATGAATGATACATACAATCAAAATGTTTATGGTATTTTTTGATATATTTGAATGTTATTGTATTTTTATATAAACTATGTACAGGGAAAACTAGGAAGAAATGATACTAACTAATGAGTCTTGGATAAGACTCCCTATCATGGTGTCTTATATTAAACAACTAAATCATGTGTGATCATAAGGCATGATTGAATGTCTAAGATTATAAAGTTAAAATATATATATGTTGTAACTCCGTTGAAATATTTAAATTGGAAATTGAATGTGGGGTCCCCTTGTAACTCTAACAAGTGGATGCAATTGTAGGGATCTTAGGGACCCATCTAGAAGTAGAAGAATCTCTCTGAATAGGTGTTCTCTATGTAGATGCATGAGACCTTAATGCTACTACTCTGGGTGTGAAATTTTTAGTTAGAAGCTATCTAAGATACTAAAACTATGGAGGTGTTTGAACCCTCTATATTGGTTATGGATGTTGTAACTATGACTAGATCTAAAGTGGAAGTAGAACTAAAATTGGAGGAGAAACTAAAATAGGTGGAAGAACTGGAGATGGTGTTTGTAAGCTGGTAGATGGCTCTGAAGTGGGGAATGGTGATTCATAAAGAACTCCATCGACTATAATAACCTAATTAGCATGAATGAATTTCACACATATATGAACTATAGAAGGTATTACCTTGAGTTTTTGAATATATGGTCGACCAAGTAATATGTCAAAAACTCCTGCACTAGGAAGTATAGTGAATGGTGTTTTCAAATATGAAGGACCAACCTATAGTAGAGGTACTATCTCACCCAATTAAATCTATATATGTCCACTAAAACCACTGATAACTATGTCTATCAGAGTGATATCCTACTCTTAATAACCCAAGTGTTGTAGTAGTGTCAAGGTGCACATGTTAAGGATGGAACTATTGTCAATAAGCACACTACAAATAGGTTGATTATGAATATTTGATCTGATAAAAAGTGTATTATAATTGATATTATCCTCCAAAATCTCTTGATCTTAAAAAGATATTGAAGTTCTAGCTAGAACTCTGGACTCATACACACTTGCATACCTCTCAAAGGATGTGCCTCAATTGAAGGTGCCTAGTATGTAACTAGTGGAGGATATGTATGGTGAATACCTGATGTGCCCTCTTTCTCCTATTTAGAATGATATGGAAATGGATTTGAGAAGATTTTCAAAAATTTATCTTATGTTGGCTTTACCTTTTGAGGCTCAACTAAAGTGCCCAAATCAAGTAGATTATCATCTATCAAGTCTTGTATCTTATGTCTCAAATTGATGCATCTATTTGTTGTGTGGTCTGGTACCTTGTGAAAATTTCAAAATGCATGCTGATCATATCCTTTTGGAAGAGTTTTTGCTCAGTCAACTTCCTAGATAGGAGGGAGAGTGATGATGTCACATATCAATAACTACTATAAAACCCTGGCTAGAGAAACTGGTAGATTGGTAAATACATGATGATGAGGTGTTGATAAAACCACATGTTAAGGGGCTCTAAAGTTGCATTAACTGTTGGTTGATTCTTATTCTTATTTTAATTGATTTTGACCTTATATGGGAATTTTATATTAATCTATTTATTGTGTCTGAGATACTTGAGTACTTATGTTTTCCCATTGAAATTAGCTTGACTTCTCATTCCTTTAGTGTATGACACAATTCAGTGAAGGAAGAGAATTTATTAAACATGATTGATTCATGAAGTGCTGGTAGAAGACTCTATTTGAAGAGGTCTTATAACTCCTGATCTACCATGGTATTAGTCATCTTATCCAAGATGGTCTTATACCAAAGAACATAGTCTATGAGATGCTTATTTGGTCATTGTTTCTATTGATAAATTTTAACATATGAAACCTTATCACCAATTTTGATACTAAAATGTGCTAGGAACAGGTTTGATAAAGGATTGAATTCCATGACCAAATGATTCAGTAAACTATAAAACCATTGTAAAGTATAATCCTTTAGACTCCATGTAAATAGTTTGGTAAGTAACCAATCATTGGGTACATAATCCAAACATACTGCATGAAAAGCTCTTAAGTATGTCTCTAGATCACCCTTGCCATCATAAAGAGTTAGCTTAGGTTGAACAAAACCTTATGGAAAGGGTGTAGAAGCAATATGACATGCCAATGATGTATTTAGAAGATCAAAAGAATCCAAAGCCTATGTAAGTCTAGTGGTCATTTTCTCAATATGTTGCACCTTGGATTGAAGAGATCTTATCTCTTGCATAAGGGCTGCCACATCAGGAGATAGGGATGTACTAGCTATAGCGAGTAACATAAAAGAATGTTGGGCTGCTATAGGGGGTTATTGAGACATAGTTTCCCCTATAGTGTCATTTTTAATTGGTTGATCTATGGGAATGGAAGACTCAACTTGCTTAGCCTTTTTAATTTCCATAATAGATTGTAAAATTAGTGTATGATCTTTAGGTTGTTCCTCAAGTATTTCTTTGAAATTTTATAAAATCAAATATTTATTGAGTATAAATTCATTATTAACAATGGGTGAAAGTGGATTAGTGGTCTAATGTGGTGGAATATGAGTATCAGTGTGCACATCATCATTATTATTTCCATACTGCTCTTTGTCAAAATTATCTTCATTGAAATTGGTGTAATATGGATGTGTATAATCTATGACTAGAACCTGAGTTAGTTGTTTATCCATGGTATATGATTGAGTTGTAGGAATCTAGGTGAATTCAAGATGATTACTACTAAGTATTTAACTTCATCTTAAAGTAAGAGATACAAGGAAATTAGGTGGCAAAAGGAAAACAACTTGGGTAATAGTAGAAAATATTAAGCTGATATAATCTAAATAAGGAACTAGAATATGCATAGAAAGGATACAGAGCTCCCAAACATGTAAGGTGATACCTAAAGAAGTAAATAGGTGATAGTATATGCAACTAAGGATTTTTCAAAATATTTATGCAAAATACTATGAATTTTTGAATTTAAAATTGTTTTTTGGAGTTTGATATGCAATAAAAAATTCAAAAAATGATTGGAAAAATACTGGAAAATAACTGGGAATTAGTTGATGCAACTAGGGTTTTTGAATGAATTTTTTAAAATTAATGTAATAATTATAAAAATTTGGAGAGAATTTGTAGAATTTTGCTTGAAAAATTTAGGAAAAATCATAAAATATTTCTAAAATTAATAATATATTTTTCCTAGTGTTTAGAATGTGTTTGTATGCAAGGACCTAGTATGTGCAAACTAGGGTTTTAACAAAATATGTGATATTTTTGAAATTAGTTTGTAGATTTAAAATTTTTAAATGCAAGAAAAATAAAGAAATTATGTACAAAAATTAAAAATAATTATCCCTAGGATTTCTAGGTTTCTGTGTAAAATTTGAAGTAAGTCAGGTTCACCAAATGTTTTATTATTTTCAAAATAAAGGGGTTTTATTCCTAGTTAGATAAATAGGTCTAATCAAAATAAATCAATAAATACTATGCAAGAATTAAGATACTAATTTTTATAAATAGATTTGTATTTTTCCCTTTTCTAAATATAGTAATAAATAAGAGAAATCTAACTTAGCTTATTCTAAATGATCTGGACTGAGGCAGGGTATGATACTGGAGGAACGAGACTGGAAAACTATTAAAAACTAGATCTTGAGGTTCATTTCTAGATTGGAGAGGAGCACCAAAAGTGGGACACCCTACTATTCAGTGTGTTTCTATACAATTTCACTTTCACATTCAAAGAGAAAATGAGAAACTTAAAGGAATGGTCAAGGCATGTATGTACCTGGATGTAGTCTGTGCACCGTAATCTAGATGTTGTGAGAACTCTTCTTTTGCTGTGAAGGAATGACACCTAAAAGAGATAGACACTAAAACACGAAGAATGTTAGTTGATAAGAGGGTAGATTGCCAAGCAAAAGCTTGGTCCTAGAAGCGCTAAGGCTTCTTGGAGGATGACAATCCACTGTTTAAGACAGAATATGACAGAGACAGAAAAGAGAAATAATGAAAGATGTGAAAAGAAAGAACTAAAAATAAATGCATACCTGATAAGCTGTAATCTACTAAACACAGTCGCCAACATCGGTGATATTGCTGGCGTCAGTCAGGGAGGTTGCCGACAACGGTTAGACTGCCGACGTCGGTAGGGGAAGTGGACGAGGTCGGTCAGGGCAATTGGCCAGGGACGGGTTACAAGACTAGTTTCTGGTCTGCAGAATGGATTTGGTCTCGTCTGAGGGTCTGAGGGTCTATGAGGGATTTAGAAGGACTGTTTAAGATCTAATGGACTGAAAATCTTGTCAAGAAAAGGGGTGAGAAACAAGAAAAAGGCCTTTCAGCCTTTTCGTAAAGCAATTTAGTCAAGTTGATTAGATGGGTCTTAAGATGGTCTGTGAGTCTTTGATAACTTACGCTGAGTTGATTAGACAGAGGGTGTTGCCTAAAGAGAGACTAAGGGAGTGTCAGAGGCAAAGAAAAGGGAATAAGGGGTGAGAGAAGGCTTTTTAGCCTCTCCAGGAAGAATAGGGAAGGTTGGGTCGAGGATGCTTGGAATAGATAGTAGACAAAATACTAATATATTTGAAATGATATTAGAATGAAAATAGTACAAATACTTAGCTGTGATATGAATTGGCAAAGGTGCAGGAGCTGTGTTTTGGTTGTCATTGGTGATGAAGATATCATGGAATCCCTGTGCAGAATGTCTGATGCAAGACCTTAGTGCCTAGAAAGTGCTGCCAAGAATGCTGATCCCTGCAAGAACACCAAGAAGCCCATAACACTAAAAAGCAAAAGCACGAGAACTTTGTTTCATTGGAAGAAGATTTGAGAGTCGTGACTAGCTTCAGAGATTAGCTGATTTGTGATTGGGATCGTCAAAGGGTCAGAAAATTTGGTTAAGTATAACTGACGTCGGTGATTTCACCGGCATTGGCCGACATTTGACCGATGTTGGTGGGTGCAGAACGGGAAAAAGAGCCACCAAGCCAGTTTTTCATCTGCCAAGTGCACTATCCATTGGAAAATGTCAAAGGTTGGGCTAAATACGCACGAGAGTTGGTTGGGCGGTTAGAGAGAAGTAAGAATAGGTCTTGGGTGAGTCATAGGATGGGAATTGGTCCAAGGCGAGGTGTCCTAGGCAAGGTGTCATGGGTGATGTGTCCAAGGAGGGGGGTTAATTCAAAATAAGTTTATTATTTTAAATTAGTAATTGCATGTTTTAGGAATGGATTAGGAATGGACCAAGGGGGAAGGTGACCAAGGGTTAGACACTATTTAGGTGTCTACATTTGCCCCTTTTTGTCTTGTTGGTTGCTCTAAATGAACTGCAAGACAAAAATAGGAGTCAGTTGCCCCAGGTATGGGATAAGGTTGATTTCCTCTTGTTGGTTGTTCAAGTGAACTGCAAGACAAAAATAGGTGAGGGTTGGTTGCCCTGATTATGGATGAGGTATCCCCCCTCAAAGCAGTAGACGAGAGAAGGGAACCTAGAATCAGGTGCTGATTTGACAGAGAGTGGATGAAAAGGGTGAAGATAGAGTGAGAACACTGCAAAAGTTGTGATTGCACGTACACCACTTCATGAGGATGGTCAGGTCAAATTGTCGCAGGTCGAGGGTCAAGGAGTGCCAAAATTGAAATGATCGAGCCCCAACATTTAGTCATCTGCTAATTGGGTTATTCAATCTAAGCTAAAGCTCTAATGATCATCATGTTCCAAGTATCCCAGGCTTAGAAAGTGCTCCCAAAAACACGAAAATGTCACAAGTAGTGTGGATCAATTGGCTTGCGATCCTATACTTGTGAAGGTCAAAAGTGTGCACACAATTTTGCTAACCAATCATGAGGTAGCATACATGCAAAAACAACCAAGGCAAAATTGCTTTTGGAAGTAGTCACGGTTAGAGGAGATGGTCATGATCTCCAATGTCTAGTGGTTGATGGATGGAGGCAAAAGTGATCTCAATTATGCCCCAGGGGGCCAAAATGACGTGGTCTAGAGGATTGACTGATTGGGGTCATGATTTTGGGGCAACAGAGAAAAAAGGAGGTTGGAAAGACGTCGACGTCGGTGACAAAAATTGATGTCGGTAGATAAAAATGGCCGACATCGGTAGATGTTGACTGACGTCGACATATTAGGGCACGCAGATGCCGACATCGGTGGCCTACCAAATTTGACAAAATTGGATTGGCAGCCCACCAAAAGTCATTTGTGATTATTTGACTGAGAGAAAAAAGTTGCTCTAGATTTTGAGGAGTGAAAGTGACTGATAGTGAGCGAATTAGAGGTGTGAGGTGGCAGAGTGAGATTGGTGGAGAGAGGGAGTAGATTGGAGTTAGACTGGAGGTTGAAGAGTCAGTGGTGGGCTAGCAGGAGTTTGAGGTAGAAGTGATGGCAGAGGGCAGTAGAGGACCCGTGGGAGGTCCACCACCAGTGGCACCCATCGTGCCACCACGTCGGCAATGCCGAGATGAGGTAGGAGGGTTTCTAAGCCCCATTGAGTTAAATTTTGGTTTTTATTTGTGTTTTGCATTTTTTGTTGATATGGGCAAAAAATGAGGGGGGAGGGTAGCTAGGAGAGTGGGAAAGGGATCTAGGATAGGTTAGGGGTCTTTGAGAGGGTTTTGGGGGGTGTAGGGGGGAGAAATGGGGAAGCCCTAATTTTTAGGGCTCGCCCCGTTCGGCCTTAGGGCCGAACCAGTCACCGACGTCGGTGGGGACGTCGGCATCAGCCAACCAATGACTGGAGTTGGTCACTAACCTACCGACATCGGTCACTAAGTGATCGACACCGGTGAGGTGAGTGCCGTCACCAGCACGCTAACTGATGTCAGTTGGCTACCTGGTCAAAAAAGGAATGAAAAATGTTTAAGTTGAGGGGTCAAAGTTATGCCAAGGGCTTCTTGAGTGTTGGGTCAGGCATAGATAGTGAAACAGGGAAAATTTTTAACATGAGATTGACTTGGGTGGATGTAGGCGTGACTAAATTTGATGTTGTGGGATTGCCTCCTGACATTGTTGAAGTGGATGCGCAGAGGGGTGACAGTCGATGAGTGGGCGCAGATGAGCGCAGTTGGACTCGACGGGCTGTGACACTACTGCAGAGTGGCATGGGATGTGAGTTTGATGGTGGCACTGATCGAGTGGTGGGATCATTCCACCAACACTTTCCATCTGCCCATGGGAGAGATGATGGTCACAGTCGAGGATGTGTACTAGATTTTATGGCTGCCAGTACATGGAGCAGAACTTTATGCGTGCTCAAGAGAGGTGCACGATATTCATATGGTTATGTTGTTTGGAGAGCATGTCACAGAGATGAGCTACCACTCAGCAAGCTTTGCGTATGAGCCTTTGTACGTTGCAGATGAGGACGCACATCGACTAGCAGTGCTGATGATGATAGGCATCACGGTGTACACGTTGCTAGATGCAGAGGGTGGCAAGTTTCCAGTTGCTATGACTAGAGTTTTGCTAGATATGTTAGATCAGTAGACAGTGTTCCCCTGGGCACTAGTGTTTTTGGCCCAGGTGTATAGAGAGCTGTGGGGTATTAGTTAGCGGTGATGATACAGCTTGTGCATGGGCCACCTGCTACATTGCTGGGCCTATGAGCATATAGAGGTTACCCATCCTCTTGTCCTCCCAGTGGTGATTTTGGCTAGCTTTAGGGTCAAATTTAGGTGATGGTGCAAGGTGATGGCACAGACGTGGGTAGACAGAGTGGTCAGAGACATTGACCACTAAAGAGGGGTATTGGAGGCCCTGATTCTGGCAAACATCATCTGGAGACCATACTTGGTTTATCCAGCATTTAGAGACCAGGGAGAGTAGCTGGTTGGTGTACAGAGCCTGAGATGGGTCAGGGGCAAGTGAGCTGGTGAACTCGAGAGAGTGCCAATAGAGAGAGTACAGTTCCAGTACAGGCTGCTATAGGATGTACCTCCCGCATTCCCACTGTACAGACGGGATGACATTGAGGTGCCACTCCCACTACCAAAGGAGACAGAGGGCCCAAATTTTGAGGAGTTGCTAGCATGACCTGGGGTGGCTGACCCAGGTTATACAGAGGCCTACACAACATGGTGGGTAGAGCAGTACACAGGTTTATAGGTAGGGCCACAACCAGATCCACAAGCCATTACCAGGGAGTGAGATACAGCCTGCGAGGAGAGGGACACCGCATGGTAGGAGAGGGATGCGGCACAGGCCCAGGTCACAATTTTGTAGGGACAGTTGGCAAGGGTTACAGGGTAGCTGACAGAGATGATGAGTTGAGTGAAAGTGTTGATGGGTCAGGTCACACTGCTACAAGGACAGCTCACCATAGCCCAGGCATAGGCAGTGGCAAGATAGGTTTTGAGAGGACAGGGTTCAATTCAGTAGCCATCATAGTAGCCAGCATTTTCATAGGAGCCAAGACAGTCAGCATCAGTGCAACTAGGTCAGCCACAGCCACAGGGGTCAGTACAAGGCATGGCAGTAGGACAGATGGGTCCACTACAGACTGTATCTCTAGTTAGATACAGTGATGCATTAGATGAGATCGCGTATTATGAGAGGGCCATTAGGGGTTTCCCTCAGATACAGTGATACTCAGAGATGAGGGCAGAGCAGAGCTGACAGTGCTCTATGTCTCGAGTGACAGCTTTTGGGTCTCGTAGACAACATAGATCAGAGGGAGGAGAGGATATAGCATCTTCTCAGCCACCGCCACCACCACCACAGCCATAGCCTTGAGAGAAGACCTTGAGATTTATTTTTGATGTATATACCGGCTTGCGAGCCATTGATGCGAGATGTATGAGAGAGAGAGACAGAGGCACAAATTTGTGCGATTGTATAAACATATATATATATATATATATATATATATATATATATATATATATATATATATATATGTGATGAGATATTGAGCATTGGCATGAGTTATGGATGTTGTTTTGGATGTGCTATGTTATTTTGATTTGATGTTTAGGATTATGATGCTGATATTGTTGTGTTTATATGATGATGGATGTATGATTAAGATTAATGATTAATGATATAGATGAAAATGATTAATGTTAATGGTTATGAAAAATATGTGATTGTTTGTGATGTGATTGGCAGGTGACAAAAGAATGTGATGGAAGGAATGCGATGAAGGAATGCGATGAAGGAATGCGATGAAGGAATACGATGAAGGAATGCGATGAAGGAATGCAATGAAGGAATGGCCGAGCTAACCCCAGAAGACCCCATGTCAACTGAGTGCTGCCTACATAGCCCCTGTCGTTAGGGCCTCAGGCCAATGTAGTTCTCCCAAAAAGGGAGGAAAAAGATCGAAGTGGTTGATTTTGGTCATGATAAGGATATAGCATTTCCCATATGTCTGAGGGTACATGTTTGAAATGACAAGGAGGAGATGATGCTACAGCGTTTTCCAAATGGTGTAAGCTGTGACATTGGTCAAGGTTTTTCATCCCTAGCAACTATCCATATTCGTGATGGATGTTTGCTAAAAATGAATTGCAGGTCGATTTATGTTTCAGCAAGTAATGGTTTATGCTTGACATAAATTGTGTGGTTGATAGTTTCCATGTGTATTGATGTCTATGGAAACCAGAATGATTAGGCTATGTGAGTGGTTTGAAAAGAATCAGATTGAATTGTTTTGACAAATGATGTGGTTGAATGTGACCAAAGTGTAGGCAAAAAGTAAAAGGCATAAGCGCCCTTTTATTGACAAGGACCAAAATGACAACATAGACAGGGGTTGTTAGAACCAAGAGCCCCATTTATGCATTGCATCATTGACCATAGTTATGTTAGAGCAGTAATCGAATCACTTTTGACATTAAAGTGAGCTCGAAGTCCCTTGAGTAGGTGATATGATAGGAGGAAAAGGGTAACCCGTTTTAGAGTATGGATAACTTTGCCCCTTTTTATAGGAGACCCTGAGACAACTACAAGTCAAGTCCATGACCCATTTTTTTTTTTTGAGAGCGGACTGATCAATGCGGGAAGTCCACATAAAGATGTCACTTGTTTGGTGGTCATTTGTGAAGCTAATCGATGCGGGAAGCTTCTAAGAAAGTGCTATTTATAGCAAGATTTAGTCATAGCCATCCTTCGAGGGAGTGGTCTATACTTTGCTTTATAGATTTAAGGGCTTTTGAATAGCTGTCCTTCAAGGGAGCAGTCTATTAGCTACAACAATGATATTACAACTGTCCTTCGAGGGAGCAGTCTGCTTTTTGATTTGATTTTGTGACCTTGGATATTTTGACATGTTGATTTATTTTTGACAAAATATTGAGTCATGGACAAGACGTATAGAAGGTCAAGGGCTCCCTTTTATTAGGACGAAGCATCCGTACGTCATAAAAGGGTTGTAGAGGATTTTGTTAAGGGAAAAGGGTGGAATGGATTGAGGATTAAACAGACAAGCAGTGCTCAAGGGATGAGTTCAAGTTAAATGTCAAGTGGATGAGTACTCGACTAACAGTAGAATGGTCACAAATGCAAAGCATTAAGGGGCTCAGGTTCTAGTCGGCCTTCAAGAGAAGACAGACGATAAGTCCCTGATCCATACTTGTGCATGATGATATAAGGTCTAAGCCAATTAGGAGCAAATTTGCCTTGTTTACTCCGTTCCATATTGGTCACATGTTGGTTCTCTTTGAGGACGAGGTCTCTGATATTGAAATCTCGTTCTCGCAGAGTTTTGTTATAGGCTCATTTGATGCGATTTTGATAGACATGGAGATGGTTGAGGGCAGCCAGACGACGCTCGTCGAGTAACTCAAGTTGAGCTAATCGATCTTGATGAAAGTCATCATTAGAAAGAATGTCATGGAGTGAAATGCGAAGAGATGGGATCTATACTTTGAGAGGTAAGATAGCCTCTGTTCCGTACACTAGAGAGAAAGGGGTAGCACCCGTAGAGGTTCGGATGCTAGTGCGGTAGGCCCACAAAGCAAAGGGTATTTGAACGTGCCAATCCCTTCCAGTGTCATTGACCACCTTCATGAGAATTTTAGTTAGGATTTTGTTAGAAGCCTCGGCCTGCCCATTTCCTTGTGGGTAGTAAGGCGAAGAAAAACTGAGTTTGATGCCAAATGAGTCACAGAGTTTTTGGATGGTCTTATTTTTAAATGACTTGCCATTGTCGGTGATGATTTTGTGAGGTACACCGAAATGATAGATGATGTGGGTGTTGATGAAGTCGACAATCTTGTCAGCTTTTGTGGAGATGAGAGGAATAGCTTCCACCCATTTAGTGAAATACTCGGTGGCAGTGATGATGGATTGATGATGAAGAGATGAATGAGGGTTAATCTCATCGATGAGATCTAAGCCCCATTGTGAAAAAGGCCAGAAATCCTGAGTGACTTGTAAGGCGTGACTAGGGAGATGAAGCAAGTTAGCATGCTGATGACACTTGATGCAATGCCGAACATAATCACTATAGTCTTGATGAAGAGTGGGCCAATAATAACCCAGGCGAAGGATGTGCTTGGCAACTGAGTTACCACTGAAGTGTCCACCACAAATCTCGTCATGTGCTTGTTTAACAGCATGAGAAGCTTCAGTGGAGTTTAAACATTGAAGAAGAAGGCCGTCAAAACCTCTTTAATAGAGAAGGCCCCCTAGCATGGTATAGGGAGCGGTGCGCTTGATGAAAGCCCGCCGTGCATTGCTAGAGAGGTTGGGAGGAATGAGAGAATGAGCCAAGTAGTCCTCAAGTTATTTATACCATACATCTTGTGAACTAGAGCCTATGGTGTGGACGAGATTGATGTCAGTGGAAATGTATGAAGGCAATGGCACACGATGTACCATGACATAAATTCTTGATGAGGATGATGAAGAAGAAGGAATATGCGAGGCGAGGGAAGCCATGGTGTCAACAAACTTATTCATCAATCGAGGAACAATCTGCAATAAGTGATGGTCGAAAGATGCTAGAAGAGTGTCAACACGGTGCTTGTACCTTTGTAAAATTTCATTTTTACAAAGATATGAACCATTGATTTGATTGACGACAAGTTGTGAGTCACCGAAGATGTTGATGGACTTGATGTTTAAAGAAAGGGCAGTTTGAAGTCCCAAAATTAAGGCTTCGTATTCGGCCATATTATTGGTGCATTCAAAGTCGAGTTTGAAAGACAGGGGCATGGGTTCACCTTCATGTGGGATGAGGATGACCCCCACACCCCCATCGAGTTGACATTTAGAGCCATCAAAAAACATCGTCATTTGGTAGAATGTGTCATCAGTCAAGAGAGTGGCGATAGATTCATCAGGAAACTCACACTGAGAAGGTTGATTGTCGGGAAGAGGGGCATCTGCTAGTTGGTCAGCGATTATTTGCCCTTTTATAGATTTTTGCTGGACAAATTCTAATTCAAATCCAGCAAGAAGCATGAGCCAGTGAGCCATACGCTGGTTTTGATATGGTTTAGAATGCATGTATTTAAGGGGATCAGTGTGAGTGACGACAAAGGTTTTGTGATTAAGAAGATAGTGACGGAGCTTGGTAGTGGCAAAGACTAATGCCAAACAGAATTTCTCGGTATGAGTATACCGAGTTTCATAGTCGACAAGTGTTTGGCTTATGTAATAGACCGCTTGCTCATGGTGTTGCTCATCTCGATGTGCGATCATGGCATCTAACGAATGATTGGTTACTGAGATATAGAGGTAGAAGGGTTGGTTGTCTTTTGGTGGAATAAGGACTGGTGGAGAAACCAAATAACATTTGAGGGCTTTAAAAGCCTCTTGGCAATCTTATCCCATTTAAAGGAGACGTCCTTCTTGAGGAGGTGATGAAAGGGTTGGCAACGGTCAGAAAGCTGTGAAATGAAATAGCAAATGGATTGGAGCTTCCCTTGTAGACTATGAAGTT
This sequence comes from Torreya grandis, assembly GCA_037957365.1. Taxonomy (NCBI): domain Eukaryota; kingdom Viridiplantae; phylum Streptophyta; class Pinopsida; order Cupressales; family Taxaceae; genus Torreya; species Torreya grandis. The sequence continues at coordinate 259,049 of JARHVA010005409.1, read as the reverse complement.
GCTTGAGATTAGTTGGAGGTGGCATTTCGAGGATAGCACAAATTTTGGCAAGATCTATCTCGATGCCACGAAGAGAGACAATGTATCCTAGGAGCTTTCTGGAGAGGACCCCAAAGATGCATTTCTTGGGGTTAAGACAGACCTAGTACTGAAGAAGGTGAGAGAAGATGATTTTGAGGATAGTTAAATGGTCATGACGAAGCTTAGACTTGCCAAGCAGGTCATCTACATAGTCCTCCATGATTTTATGGAGGAGATCGTGAAAGATGTAAGTCATGGTACACTGATATGTGGTGCCTACATTTTTTAGACCAAAAGGCATGACTTGATAGCAAAAAGTTCCCCATGGTGTAATGAAGGTGGTTTTGTGCTGATCTTTCAGTGCAATCAAGATTTGGTTATATCCTAAAAATCCATCCATGAGTGATAACATCTCATGGCCAGCCATAAGATCAACAAGTTGGTCAATGTTTGGAAGAGGAAAGTCATCCTTGGGACAAGCTAGGTTACGGTCGTGATAGTCCGTGCAGATCTGGATCCCCCCAGTCACCTTGGTGATAGGAACGATGTTAGAGACCCACTGCAGATAATTGATGGGTTGGATGAAGGAGACAGAAAGAAGGCGTTGAAGCTCTTCTTTGACAAGAAGTGCAACACGAGGATGCATCTTGCGAAGCTTTTGCCTAATAGGTTTAGCCTCTGGGTTTGTGACAATGTTATGAGTGGCAATGTTAGGGTCGATGCTAGGCATGTTAGCGTAGGTCCAGGCAAAGGCTTTGCGATTGTCTAAGAGAAATGTGGTATAGTCGATCTGCTCCTGGGTGTCTAAAGATTGACCAATCTTTAAGATATGAGGAACATCAGAAGATGAAAGGTTAATGTCAATGGTTGATTCATTTAACATAACCTGTGTTTCAAAAGGGAGGGAGTGTTGAATGAAAGAATCATCGGTACCCATATAGGTAAGAATGGCATCATCGTCTATGCAGTAGACTATGTTGATGGTTGTCGATTCATCATCTATCATGCAAGGATAAATGAGAGGGAGAGACTTAGGAACCCCGTTGAGTTGATAGGTTAGGGGTTCCAAGCGGATGGTGTTTATGCAAAAAAAAACTAGGAGGGATGGAAACCACTGACTCCATAGGTGAGGATGGAAGAATAGGTGAGTCTGGAAGAGATTGGTCAATGGTTGGTTTGGGGTAAAGGTTTGTGGAAGCCTCAGTGGGTTCTTGGAAACCCAGCCCATACCGTTTCTTGGCATTATCGTCATTGGGTGGTTTGATGGGCCGATGGGAGCCTTGTTCGTAGCGCCCAAAGCCAAAACCCTTCCATGCACACCTATAAAGGTAGGTATGTGCAAAGGTGGGGTTGCCAAGAAAGGAGAAATTGGATGTGAATATTTGAGGTGAGGAGGAAGGATTTGATTCAGTAGGATCTTGATCTAGCCCCCCATAGATGAGATTTGTTCGAAGGCTAGGAGGACCATAAGGAATGACCATTCCGATCCGATAGTCATAGATTGGGTTTTGATGAAGCTATCCATACTCTTGAGGAGTCTGAAACATGTCTAGAGTAAGTAGGCGATATTCCCCTAGTGAAAGTCTTTGGAAGATATTGTCCATGGGGTACTTGGTTGTTAATTGAGAAGATGATGTGGTGGTAACCACTGTTTGTGTACTAGTTGATGCTTCTGCAGATGGAGATGATGTTTGGGTTGATGCCTTGAGTAGGATAAGAACGTCGTTTGGGCGATAGGTTGTGTTACAAGTCTTAAAAGGGGATGGGTCGGCAGGAATGACATGGATTTGTTTGTCATGTTCAAATTTGACACAACGGTGAAGTGTTGAAGGGACGCAAGCCATGGCATGGATCCAGGGTCGCCCTAATAGCATGTTATATTGGAATTCTCCCTCAATGATGTAGAAGAGCTCTGGGATTGTGCATGGACCAACGTGGATATGGAGGACAACAGTGCCAATAGTGTTAGCGGTGGTGTCATTAAAAGATCTAAGGATTGTGTTGGTTTTCGATATGCAATTCTTGGGAAGAGCTAATTGATCAAAGGCGTGGGTGGAAATGATATTAATGATGACACCCTCGTCAATCATAACTCATTTAATATGGGTTCGATCAATGTAGGCTGTGATGAAAAGAGCAGCGTCCTGATTTTCCAAGGTAGAGGTAGGAATTTTAGAATCACTGAAAGTGATAGAGGTGACGGGGGATAAAGAATGGACAAGGGCAGCTAGTGGTTAAGGGTCTTTAGGTTGGACTTCCACTGCCTGTAGGGCTTTGATTAGAGCCTAGCAATGCTGGGGGGAGCTTTGGATAAGGTCATATAGGGTCATCTTCACAGGCATTTGGTGAAGTTGTTTTATCATAGAATCTTTAATTACCTCTGAAGAAGGGGGTTGAGACGCACCTAAGATGGAAATCTTGAGTTTCGGTGGTTGAGGTGCCTAGACAAAAGGATAGGTCTAAGGAATAGCATCTTTTTCTTTTGCCTTGTCCTTTTGTGACCTAGTGGTTATATGGATAGCATTGATTTCAAAGATAGGAGGTGAAGAAGGGGTAATGGCCTGCTGGTGAGATGTTGATGTGGTTGAAGAGGTTGGATGGGGAGGTGTTGAGGGTCGGTCAAGAGTGTCCTCAAGGAGAAGAGTGTCTTTCTCCATATAGCGGTGAACGACTGCCTTGAGGGCACAACAAGTCTCGGTATCATGTCCTAGCATACGATGGTATAAACAAATCTTCGTATCATCAAACCAAGAAGGTTTTGACTCGAGGGGTTGGAATGGTTTGATAGAAGGAAGGGTAATGCTAGAAGTCTACAAAAGTTGGCATAATATCAAAGCATATGAACCTACTAAGGGGTCCGTGCCTGTTGATGCATGACGCGCTGGTGACTTTTGCTTGGGGGATGTTGAAGAAGGTTTTTGTACCACCTTTTGGTTTGATGGTGCGGGCACATGTGAAGATGGCACTTTCTTCATGAGAGGTGCCAAATTTTTGAGAGGGGGTTGACTTGTGGTTGGCAAAGGAAGTAATGGAGGTAATTCATTTTGGTTAAGGGTCGGAGTAGGAAGCACGCCGATTAGGGTAGAAGGGTGAGGGCCTAAAATGGAGGGAAAAGTTGATGGTGGAGGAGGGGTTCACTTCTGTGGTCTGGCAGTCTTCTTTGACTTGGTTGGAAGACTACTTTTGGTCAAGGTCTGGTCTAAGTCCACCTTCACTTGCAGGTGAGTGAGGGTAGAGACAGGGAGAATACCGAGTGACTTGATCGGTTTAGATTGGGTAGATGCAGGTTTAGAAGCGGGAGTCTAGTCTTTGTTGGGAATCTTGGGAGATTCTGCCTTGGGAGGATTGGCAGCATGAGATGAGAGGGCACGGGAATGTTGAAGAACTTTAAGATGCTCCCACAATCCTTGGTGTTCCACTTTCCTTGAAGGGAGAAGTTTGATTTTCTCCACTAGTCAAGAAAATGGTTGAGAGGATGTTGGATGAGGTTTGGGTCTTTGAGAAGATGTGTTAGGTGTGGCAGTAGTTTCAGACCCAAGGTGTGTGGGAGTTGTAACTGGATTGTTGTTGATCGAAGAAGATGGAGAGTCAGGCTCTTCTCTTGGTGGAGAAGGAACTAGAGAGTGTGATTCCTCAAGCGGGTAAAGGGCAGGGATTATGGTGCCCTCCACTTGCGGTCGGGGAGTAGGTAAGGTCAGGTCCTCCATAGGTAGAAGAAAGGAGGATGGTGAGACCGGTGGTGCTGGTAAGGTTGAGGCATCCTCCAAGATGAGAGAAGTTGATAGAGAATTAACTGGGGAAAGACGTTCATCCACACGTGATGGATTGATAGATGGGCTAACCTCTTGAGGTTGGTTAGGGATGAAGGGTGAGACCGTATTGATCGTTTGAATGTCGTGTTCATGAGTGTTGTCAATCAAGGTCTGGACATTATTTTGGGTCAGTGGATGATTGGGGAATGGTTGCTTGAAGATGTCGATGCCCTAATTAGGAGGTACATTGGGATTATCTAGAATGAGGTCACCCTTTTCAAGTAGGTCTTGGATTATGTTTTTAAAGGTTTTGTAGTTTCCCGTGTCATGACCTTTGACACGGTGGTAATTTCAGAAGTCATTTTCCCTATACCATGCAAGGATGGCGTGTGAGGGATCAAATTGTGGTGGTGGTCGAATCTGGGGGAGGTTGAGAATCCTCTGTTTAACAAGTTTTTCCAGTATAGACGCATATGATTCTCCAAGAGGAGTATACTATCATTGTATGCATCTCTACTGGAATTGATGGGTGGCACTCTGAGATGTGGATGGCTTATGCTGATTGGTTAAAGAGGACGAAGGTCTAATGACCACAGCGTTAGCTGAAGCTTTAGACTTAGGATTGGACGATGAAGGTTTAGAAGAAGAAGAGTCATTGGTCTTAGAGTTGGGATTTTTGCTCAACAACTTGACTTTATTCTCCTTGATGGCACGTAATTCAAGTTTACGGGCCATCATGAAGGCTTTGTCGAAGGTGCGGAAGGTCTGAACCCATAAGGTGGAAGAAATATGTTTAGCACAGGCTCGGGAGAAAATTTCAATAAGTTTGGGTTGAGGTAAGGAAAAGGAGAGTTGATTGATGAGGCCTCTCCAGTGAGCAATGAAGTCAGCTATAGATTTGTCCTCAAATTGGCGGATAGTATAGAGGTCTGTGATCAAGACCTTCTTGGTGATGTTAATGGAGAAGTGATCAAGAAAGAGCTGGGCTAGCTGTGTAAAGGTGAAGAGGGAATGGCTGGCAATAGAGCTATACCAGTCAAGCACAGTGCCAAAAAGGGACATAGGAAATGTGTGCAAGAGCAATGCATCATCATGGGCAATAAGGTAATAGGCATGTCTGAATGCCCGTAAGTGCTGCTATGGGTCTTCCTTACTTTGAAAGCGAGAAAATTTGGGAAGCTCCCACTGGTTGGGGTATGGTCTAATCGGAATGGAAGGATGAATGGGCTCATTACAAATCTGCTCGTATGAGTGAGTATTGCGTGAGCCAAAAATAGAGGTCTCTAAGCTAGACATCTTATCCATCAGCATTTTGATGATATCTGCTGAGGGATTGGCAGGTGGAGTGCCCCCTAGATTATAAGGCACTTGAAAGATATTGGGAGGGGCGTATGATGTGGTTGGTTGCGTAGACGCAATATATGGGTAGCTAGTTATTGGAGCGAAAGTTGGAGCCAAGGGCACTTGTGTTGTGGGGTTGGTAGGCACAAGTTGGATAGGGGCCGTCAAGGATGGTTGAGGTGTAGCCACGCTTGTTGACGGGTAAACAATTACTCTCGTGTTGATAGGTGCAAGAGTAGGGGGGATAGAGACTAGTAGGTTTTGGAAAGGTGTGGGGTTTGGTTGAGTATTTTGAGGTTGAGGGAGTACCAGAACCCCCATGGAGGTAGGTTTAGATGGAGTGGCTACGTTTTGAAGGTAAGACATGGTTGGGTTATTGGTGGAGGTGTTGACTTGATTGTCTAGTGGCTAAATTATAGGTGTGGTTGATGTGATTCTTGTCTCGACTAAGGAAGTCGGCATCCCATAGATTGGGTTGCCTAGGGAGTCTCACATTTGGCTATGCACGAGATAGTGTTGTAAGGCTTTGACGTTAAGGTCTAAGAATCATGCAAAATCTTGGTCCCCTTCTAGGACAATAGGAGTCTGAGGTGGGGTTAGGCGAGTAGGAGTTCTTTCAGTCTCTGAGTGGAACTCCATTATAGGACTGGTTATAGATGGTGAAGGTGGAAGCGGTTGTTGACTAGCATGGTCAAGGAGAGCCTTGGTTTGACTATGTGTCAAAACCATTCAAGGCAAGAAAGGGTCAGGTTTTAGAAAACTGTGTTTTTTCAATCTCAGAAAACCAGAATGGATGTTTAGACAGCCAGAAAGTTGGATTTCAAGCTTGTTGTTTTTGAAAAAAAGAAAATGGACAGTGACCGATGTCGGTATAAAAACCGATGTCGGTGAAGAAGACTGCCGATGTCGGTTAGATAACCGATGCCAATGCAAAAAAGTTGCCGACGTTGGTTACAGGATCGATGTCGGTTACTGTGTTTTCTAGACACTCGGAAAAAAAGTTTTTGGAAATGAAGAAGACGTCCTTACCAGCTCAAAAAAAAAAGATAAAAATAGAAAAATAAGATGAGAATAGGCAGATCCTAGTGTTAAATCCCTAGAAACAATTTTATTAGGATCGTGTGGCTTATGCCTTAATGTGATGTTTGAGGAGGTTGGCTGTTAGAAGGGTCCTAGAATAGGTAATCTAAAGATGGTTTTAGGTATGTTTAGGTGCTCAAAAATCTATGTTAGGTTTCGTACATGGCCTGGTGCTAAGGAGCAAGCTCCCCTCAGTTCACGATTCCAGTGGTTAGCTAGTCTCGCTTAGCCAAAATATACTTTCCCTATAGATTAGACTCTGCCAGAGAACAGAGTGGGCTTTCCCCTTGGTGGTGAAATCCAAGTAGGATCACTGGGATGGGTAAGGTATCTGTTGGGTGATGAAATCCCAGTCGGGCCTTGTCTCAAGTGAGTTTGATGTTTAATTTAGTGCACGTGGTCTGGTTGTGTAACATCAAGTGATCTACGATTTATTCAATATGCGGTTTACTAATTACTAAGTGTGGACTAAGAAATGCAAGAAAGCAGGAAATGGAATGCAGTATATTTTAAAGCCCCAAATTGAAATGTTAAGTTGGAATGAAAACAAGTTTGAGAAAGGGTTGAAGGAAATGATTTTTTGACTAGTCTAGAAATGCAAGAAAGGAAAGAAAAAGTTCTTTTTATTCCTGCTTATGATGTTTTTAGAAAAGAAGAAAGAGGTGAAGAGGGAGAAACCTAATGCACCTAAATGAACAAAGAAGGAAAGGAACCCAAGGAAGGCCCTAAGCATCCCACCGGGCATGCCAAAATGTTTCTATGCAATTTCGCTTTCACATTCAAAGAGACAAAATGAGAAACTTAAAGGAATGGTCAAGGCATGTATGTACTTGGATGTAGTCTGCGCACCATAATCCAGACGTTGTGAGAACTCCTCTTTTGCTATGGGGGAATGACACCTGAAAGAGATGGACACTAAAACACGAAGAATGTTAGTTGATAAGAGGGTGGATTGCCAAGCAAAAGCTTGGTCCTAGAAGCGCTAAGGCTTCTTGGAGGATGACAATCCATTGTTTAAGACAGAATATGATAGAGACAAAAAAGAGAAATAATGAAAGATGTGAAAAGAAAGAACTGAAAACAAATGCGTACCTGATAAGTTACAATCTACTAAACACAATCACCAACGTTGATGATATTGCTAGCATCGGTCAGGGAGGTCACCGATGACGGTTAGACTATCGACGTCGGTAGGGGAAGTGGATGAGGTCGGTCAGGGCAATTGGCCAGGGACGGGTTACAGGACTAGTTTCTGGTCTACAGAATAGATTTGGTCTCGTCTGAGGGTCTGAGGGTCTATGAGGGATTCAGAAGGACTGTTTAGGATCTAAGGGACTGAAAATCTTGTCAAGAAAAGGGGTGAGAAATAGCAAAAAGGCCTTTTAGCCTTTCCGTAAAGAAATTTAGTCAGGTTGATTAGATGGGTCTTAAGATGGTCTGTGGGTCTTTGATAACTTATTCTGAGTTGATTGGACAGAGGGTGTTGCCTAAAGAGAGACTAAGGGAGTGTTAGAGGCAAAGAAAAGGGAATAAGGGGTGAGAGAAGGCTTTTCAGCCTCTCCGAGAAGAATAGGGAAGGTTGGGTCAAGGATGCTTGGAATAGACAGTAGACAAAATACTAATATATTTGAAATGATATTAGAATGAAAACAGTACAAATACTTAGCTGTGATATGAATTGGCAAAGGTGCAGGAGCTGTGTTTCGGTTGTCACTGGTGATGAAGATATCATGCAATCCCTGTGCAGAATGTCTGATGCAAGACCTTAGTGCCTAGAAAGTGCTACCAAGAATGTTGATCCCTGTAAGAACACCAAGAAGTCCAGAACACTAAAAAGCAAAAGCACGAAAACTTTGTTTCACCGGAAGAAGATTCGAGAGTCGTGACTAGCTTCAGAGATTAGCCAATTTGTGATTGGGATCATCAAAGGGTCAGAAAATTTGGTTAAGTATAACTGACGTCGGCAATTCCATTGGTGTCGGCTGACATTTGATCGACATCGGTGGGTGCAGAACGAGAAAAAGAGCCACCAAGCCAGTTTTTCATCTGCCAAGTGCACTATCTGTTGGAAAATGTCAAAGGTTGGGCTAAATACGCATGAGAGTTGGTTAGGCGGTTAGAGAGAAGTAAGAATAGGTCTTGGGTGAGTCATAGGATGGGAATTAATCCAAGGCGATGTGTCCTAGGCGAGGTGTCATGGGTGATGTGTCCAAGGAGGGGGGTTAATTCAAAATAAGTTTATTATTTTAAATTAGTAATTGTATGTTTTAGGAATGGGTTAGGAATGGACCAAGGGGGAAGGTGACCAAGGGTTAGACACTATTTAGGTGTCTACACAGTGTTATAGTCCTTTTTTGGCACTATTGTCTAGGTAGTCTGAGATTTTTGGGTTCTATTTACCCTGTCAGTTAAATATTAAAGATTGAAAGCTTATAGAGCTCACTGTGCATCTATTTTAAATATTCAAAGCCCTAAGATATCTTTGTACTTGAAATTAAATGGAAAATTGGAAAAGATAGAGAAGGGGTTAGTGTGTAAAGGATACGTTGGATGCACTTCACACCCTGTGTGTCAGCACATTGCCTACATACCAATACTCTGATGAGGGTTCAAGCTAATGTAGTTATCCCATTGAAGTGCTTGGTGTAATTGTGTATGATAAATGTAAATATATGTGAAACTGGATGTACTTCAGATTGCTAGGGACTGATGTAAAGGATTGAATAAGCTTGAAATGATCTTGAAATGCTATATGCAAAGAATAGGGAAGAGTGCTTGAGTGTACTTACTTGTATTCTTGATTCTTTCTTGTGAATGAGTTTCAACACTTCTAAATGGAATTTGAATGGAATTTTATAGGGGACTTAATGATCATTGGTTAAATGAATTCACATTAGGCTGATAAGGACAAGGATCTGAAAGAATATGACCATTACCTATACTTTTGCACTTAGACAACTACACCAAAATCAAGACACCCTAGGTTTCAATGCTCTAATCCAAGTTGGGCACTATTATCTTAAGGGAATGAGGCCTAGGGGGATGGATTTGGGCCTGAAATAGCTACTTAAGCCTAAAAGGGTTAAGTCCAAAAGGCTAGGGATGACTAGGAATAAGTGAAAGAATAGCCTAGAAAGGTTGTGTGAGTAAGAAAGAGGACCTATAGATTATGTGTCATATGACTACAATATGTGTATACTTTCCTATGACTTGCTAGGATTTTAAGAATTTTGAATTATGCACTTAATCTATTTTACATATTTTAGACTATGCCCTATATTTGAATCTCAATTAATGAAGAATGGGGTTGAACCTATTTGAGATCTATTTAGTTATGTCTTTGATTAATGTTCTTTGAATGCAAAGTGAATGCAATAGTTTTTATTAAAGGTAAAAGTGGATTTTAAAGGGACCTTACTCATAAAATAGTAACACACCTATGGACAACCCCAAGCCACAATAAATCTTAGCTTTCAAAACAACTAAATGAACCCAGAATAATAGAAATATAAAAAAGACAATAAAGACACACCAAAACAACATCACTCACATAACCCAAATCAAGCTATTGAATATTTTCCAGTTGTCATAAGCCTTACTCCAATCTTTAGTCATGCTCTTAAGGTTCCTGTCAATGATTCTATTAATGTTCTCCTCCTCTGCCAATGATGATGCCTTTGACTTTCTTATTTGGTCTTATTCCTTCAAAAGTATCACCCTTGTTTTTGAAACACATGGATAGGCCTTCCATGTTGTTCATAACATTGTTAATAGTAACCTTTCTAAAACTAACAAGGATGTTCAACTTATCTTTGAGGTATTTGTTCTCCCTCTCTAAGGTATTAAATATATCATTGAGGGATTCAAAAAAGGAGAAAAGCTCAACCTCTTTTTATTTGGTACAAAAGATACCATCCATTTGATTGAACTTGTTGACAACTTGCTTCAGTTGGGTATGGTCCTTCATAAACTATCTAAGAAACACTTTGTGAAGATTGACTTCATCTTCCAAACATTCTAGCTTACTCTGATTCTTGACATATTCAGCCATATTTTTAAGATCTATAATGTTATGTTTACTAGGAGGATTCCCACCCTTGTCTTCATGCCCAACCTCCCCATCTCTACTACTATAACCCCTATTTAAAATCCTCTTATACCCAAAAGAAGACATATTAAGTATAGGGTTATGATTCTCTTGGTTAACATAAGGCTCATCAAGGTCAACAACAAAAACATTATCTTGCTGAAAAGGCTTCTCCATGTGCACTTTAGAAGGATAAGACTCAAAATGCTACTTGGGTTTGGACTCAGTGTTGCAATCAAGAAATCTAGAAGAATGCCTAATTTTGGGAGGTTGTAGAGAAATCTAACCCTCCATACTAGCCTGAGTAGATGGACTCCATGCTGAAGGAGTTCATTGTGGTCTATGATCATCAACCATAGCTTAAGGTTATAGATGAAGAGTTTGAAAAAAATTGTAAATAAGGAAAATAACTACTTGATGAAGCAACTCCTTATTTTTCTTACCTTGCTTCACTTCCAAAACTAACTGTTCCATTGAATGAAGGATGTAGAATGGATTATTGATGGGAATAGTTATAATAATTTAATTTCAATATATAAATGTTAAGTTATAACTAAACTCTGGTCTAATTCATTAATATCATCTCTATGTTAAGTGATGATGTTGGCATACCTTGTGAATTAGCCTAAGTGTAAGAAAAGTCATGCACCCAAGCTTTGATACCCTTACTAGGAGTGCTAGCCTAAGCATGGACCCTTGATATGAAGTAATTTTGTTAACCCATCAAGTTCTAGATAATGCTAATCTTAGCAAAGCAAATGCTTGCACCCTTGAGAGAATAGAACCAACTAAATATATGTTTGTGCCCTTGTGACCAGAAGTAGTTCCCCAAATAGGCTCTATGCCTATAGACTATCAACCTAGCCTAGAAATGGCTTACACCAATTAACCTACCAATTTTGTTGTTTCAATGACCAAGTCCTATAAATAATGAGTTGTGTTATGGCATAACTAGCCTAATGTGGGCCCTAGTTATTTCTTTGTTATGCTTAGGGTGAGTGCATAAGGCTCATGCCTTATATGAATTGATGCCAGTGTAATCGAGTGATAAATGTTGAGCGCTATGGGAACACACCTTATTTATGCCTAGTTATAATAAGTGAAGAACTAACTCAAAATAACTAGATAAGCACTAGATAGGGTAAATGAATTAAACCCCAATTAAACTATAATAATTTAAATATGAGACCATTAGTTCCTTTGTACCTAGTGATATAAATAGGTTCAAGAGTATCTTTTTGGTTTCTCCCTAGACCTCCTCCTTTAAAGGCTTGGTTGTCCATGATCATATTAGGGATGGGATATTTCACACTTTTATAGCAATCAGATAATTTGTCATTGTAAAACTAGGAATCATCATTGTCTAATGAGTCCTCTTCTTGGCCAGTGTTCAGTGTGAAAATAATAGGTGTGGGACTATGAAGATTGTCTTTTGTTTTTCATTGCCATTCCATGCAAGGTGGCCAAGATTTTGGTCTTCCAAAGTACTTGGGTTTATGCATAATCTTGGTAATGTGGAATGTGTCATGGATCAAATACACTCCTGGATCATTATCTGAGATGGTAAAATTATTAGACATTTATAAAGGAGGTGTATGTGAAGATAAGGTAAGGCTATTTGGGTCTACGCAATTGGCCTCTAGAAATTAAACAAGTATTTGTTTACCTTTGTCCTTCTTTGGCACTAGGTCTAGGCCAAAGTATGTCTTGTAACTTTCATACTCCTCTAAATTCTTATAGTGATCATATAGTTGTAGATCACCATGGATAGTGACTTACATCTCTGAGTGAGAAAATTTAAGACACTAGTGCAATGTCGAAGGGATTACACAAATCTCATGTATCCATGGTCTACCTAATAGCAATTTTTATGATAATTCTATGTCTAGCACATGGTAAAGTGTATCATGAGTTAAAGGTCCAATGATAACTAGTAATATTATGGTGCCTTGTGATTCCCATTATTCATTATCATAGGCTTTGATAGTAATAGTTTCTAGATGTATATCCACTATTTTATATCCTAGATGCTTCATAAAATTCAAAGACATAATCTTCAGTCTTGATCCATTATCTATGAAGATACATTTGACTTTGTCCCATGTTATAACAAATTCAATGTAAAATGGGTTTCTATGGAGAGGGCCAAGGGATGACATGTCGCTTTGGTTGAAGATCAATTATTAGCCTAGGACTAAATGTCCAACCTGTTGGGTGAATATTTTGTCAACTAGCTAACTGGTGAGAAAAATAGGTCTCTTCAACCATAGCATAGGGAGATTGGTCATCCAAAGTTATAGGTTTACCACATCCAAAGGGGAAAAATATCTCCTCTCATTAAGGGGAGGTTCCCTACAGGTATAAAGGTGTTATATACTATATATATATAAGCTGAAAATAATACTCAGAGGTTGGATATATCATCCATCTCTCTTCTTTCATAGATTATGTTCACAAACAAAGGAGAAAATCCTGGTGAAAACACTAAAGGCACTTCTCTTCTTTCAGAAGTGTTCTTATAGGTAACAGTAGGAGTTATTTCAAGTAGTGATAAGTAACTGGTAACCAAGGGCGTAATAACCAACAACCTAAGATGTAGCACAAAGTCTCCACCTTGACTGCCCAAGTGTGAGATACGAAGGACAATGGGGGCACAAAGTCATCCCAAGGTCCTTTACACAAAAATAGAAAGAAAACACACTAAAGGCAATTGTGGGGGCACAAAGTCTCTCCACAGTTGGCTTCAGGACACCTTCCTGATTACTTCCACTAGTTCTACTTGTTAGATAAAATAAACAAGAACACATTCAGAAGACAGACATAAGAAAAATCTCCTAAAATGATACAAGCTATAATAGCACAATATCTGCAAGTCACTTGCTTTCTCATTCAAATAAAAGAATATGAACAATAATCTGAGCTCAAAGTCTTAGTATTTGCCTTACAATTTGGGCAGAGTTTTGCTTTTGGTAACAGGAAGATCTCCCTTATAACAAATGAGAGATTAAAATATATAGCCACCAAGCAAGGCTTGGTGCTCTCTCCCATGGGATGGCCCATGCTACAATTAACACCTTTAATGCACCTTCAGTTCTGTCTGGAGGGACCATTCTTGGAATAGTGCATTGCCTTAACTATGGCATGTCTATTCATCTAATATGTCTTCTTTTGAGTTTGGATCATCTGGTTTGTTCCCTCTGACATCTATGTAGCTATCCATTTTGTATTTACTCTAAAGGAGACCAACAGGCTGTGCCTTCAATGTTTTCAAGCTCAAATATCTAATTTACAGACTATTCCACCTACTGGAATAACTTCTACATAGATATTTTGGGCTGTTCCCTCTTTCTTCTTTTGTCCTTTCCAATTTTGTCTTTTCTAGCTGTCTCTTCCTAGAATTTAAGCTCCTGAGCTATCTTTTTAGCTAGTCGCTTGGTTCTTCCTTCAAGTTCCACACTTTATTTTAATTTCAATGGATATTCCCTTTAAATTTGACATCTACAGGGCCATCAATGGTCACTATCCACTTGAACCATGTTGAACCTTAAACCTTTGAACTCACTGAAAGTACATTGGTTCATTGGTTCATCAGTTCATTCTACCTCTTTTTTTCCATCGCTTCCTAGTTTAATCGCTTTCTCACTCCTTAGTTGAACCATCCATTGAACCACCTGTATGCTGCTTCTTTCCTTGACTGAGGCCGCCTTTGAACCTTTAAACACATGAACCATTGAACTTTGAACTCTTTCAGTTCAAGGTTCAGTCTATTCATTGGTTCATCCTTTGTCCGTCACTTGTTCTTTCTAAGCTCTTTGATCTTCATCTCACTGGTTGAACCTTTGAACCTATGAACTCGTTGAACCTTTTAGGTCAAGGTTTAATGGTTTAATCAGTTCATTATTTTTATTTGGCTAAGTACTTTTGATCTTTTTGAACCAAACACGTTGAACCATTTGGTCATTGAACTTGTTGAACCATTGAACCCGTTGAACCTTTGAATTAAAGTGGTTCAATGGTTCAAGCCTTCTTCTCTTTGATAAGTGTTTTGAAGCCTTTGAACCTTGAAGCGGTTGAACTTTGAACCTTGACAAATGCACTTAACTCTTGCTGATGACTTTGAACCTTTAAACCCATTGAACTCATTAAACCAAAATGGTTCAAGGTTCAATGGTTCAATGGTTCAATCCTTGCTTAGAAGCTTGCCGATGAACTCTTTTGGTTGAACCTTGTCATTGAACCAACTTTGAAATTGCCTAAGTGTTGAGAGCTTGCTTCTTTCCTGCAGAGTCTATATAAATTAGCCTGTGAAGCCCATACAACTTGGCCTGTAGAGTCCATAGATTTTCTTCCTACAGAGTCTGTAGATTCAAGCCTGCAAAGTCCATAGATTCAACCCTTTAGAGTCTGTAGATTCAAGCATGTAGAGTTCATAGATTTTTGAGAAGCTTGAAAAATGCAGAATTTGAATGCTCAGAACAAATTTCAAAAAGGGAAGAGACAATTTTGGTCTTACAAGGCCCAAAATAGTTCATATGTTGTCCCAAAAATGAGTGATATTTTCAGGGGACAATAGTTGGCTCCAGTTGGGGAACTTCCTTCAGTTGAAAACTTGGAATAGTTGAGGGGAGTAGAAACTAGAATCTCTAGTGCCTTGAAGTGTGCCATTGGGCTATGGAGTCATGCTACCCAAAAAAGAAAGGCACCAAAAACAAAAATGAAAAGCACAAAATAGAATTAAAGACTATACAAATATACATATGTACAGATGATCTTATTTGATGCCTCAAGATTTGAAGCACTTCAGAGGCTGCCCACTATGAGATAGTGAAAATGGCATTCCATCCTGATAAACTAGTAAGAAACCATTTTCTCTCTAGAATCGATGATGGGCGAATGGAACTCTCCACCAGGAATCACATTTTCTGTGCACTTCTTTCAGTTCTCTCTTCTTGCCCCATGGTGAGACATGGTCTTCAATCTAAAAACTATAACTTCTTACTCTCTTGGTGAAGAGTTCTTTTTGCTAACTTTGGAGTACAGCAGTATGGTCCACCACCATAGCTTACTATTCTACTAGTTTAGTCCAGCACATGCTTTGATTGTCCCCCTCAAACACCTGACAAACCACCAGTTCATCATCTCCTTTGGTGTGAAGGAGTTTGACATCCTAGTCTTGAGTAGCCTTCAATCTAAGAAATAGAGATTCACATTCAGCTGTGTTGTTGGTGTTGCTAAATGGAAACTTACATGAAGGAAAAATATCTCCTTGAGGAGATATCAACATAGTCCTAGCTCTAACATTGGTAGAAGAATTGTTGCCATCGGATTCCAAGATCCAAGCATCATCAGAAGCTGATCTTCTATCAAATTTATCTTCATTAGAGATGGAAGATCCTTATTCATTTATACTATGCCCTACCAATTCTTTTGATGTCTTATTTGAATCAATTCCTGGATTGCCAGCTGTAGGACTTTCATCTGCAAAAACATGAACATCCTCTGTGGACAAAAAAATAATTACCCCTGCTTGAAGACTCAAATAGAATCTAAGTTTTAGGTGCTAATGTTTGAGTGACTAGGATGGGCATGTTCCTTGAGGGATCATGAGTTACCTTTCTAATCTCTTGTCTTGCAAGGATGGTTGTATTCTTCACACACTCCACCAACCTATCCAACTGCTCAGGGTTGGCTTATAGAAATTCAAATTTAGTCATTTGAATTTTGGTTTTTTTGACATGGTCAATTATGTCAAATGATTGAAATGGACTAGGAAGAGAGGATGGGAGTTCATCCTTTTGGTTTTTGGGAGGGGGAAGACTGGCCTGTGAATTTGAAGTTGAAGGTGCAAAAATGTTGGGAGTACTTACTTTTCTGGCAATCACTGGGTCCTTTGGCTAGAAAGGTAGAGAAGTTCCCCGCTTAGCAATTGAAATTATAGGCTGAGCTCACTCCTCTATTTTCTCTTTATCATCTTGTTAGGCTGACTAATTCTTGGACTGAGTGAATACTACATATGATCCCTCGACTGCTTCACCTTTACTTTTGGGTTCATCTTAGTAATTTAGGAAACCAATGTGGGAGTCACCAGTTGATTCTTTTTGATCCTCCATGAAGAGACCAGCATCATTTTCTTGATCAAACTTAGGTTGGAAAGAGAAATCATGTTCTACTTCCAAATATCCAACTACTGAGTTAGTTGGAGGCACTTTAAGGGCAAGGTTCCTCTGTGGGGGAGGAAGACAATTTGGTTGCCCTTAAATTCTAGTAGCATTGCCTTGATATGACTGGTTCTAAAATGTCCTCCTTGGCATATCCCAATAAGGAAGAGCAGACATACCTTGGGCCATTTGTCTTTTCAAGGCTAGCAATTCATTTTCTAGCTTTTGCACCATTTGATCAGTGGTGCATGTAGATGGATACTTAGAAGATGAAGAAGATTTGCCTCTATTAGGATCTCTTTTTATCTTCCCTACCAATATGAGATCATCTTCCACCTTAGTAGCCAAGTCCTAAGTAGTAGCAAGGTCTATGTGTCTAGCTTGTCTCAGCAAAAAACTTACTTCAAGAAGCTGTGAGTTGATGAAGAAACACTTGAGATTCTCAGGTGTCGGCTGGGCGATCATGGGAATCCTATGCCTCAACTTTTTAAACTTGGTAATGAAGTCCTTCATAAGTTCATGAGGTTCTTTCTTCATCTATGTGAGTTGGGCTAGCAAGGCATGTGCATCTTTTATAGGCTTGAACCTTGCTTTAAACTTGGCTTTAAGTGTGTCCCAGTCAGTTACTGATCTAGCTTGCAGATGGTAGAACCAGTCTGCAGCAACACCTTGTAGTGTTTCCACAAAGAGCTTGACTGCCACGTCTTCAAATTCCACCCCTATTATGCCACAGGCTATGCTGAAGGTTGCAATGTGTTCATTAGGGTGAACTCTCCCATCACCAAAGAATTTGGGGAAGTTCTTGCTTGAGCTACATGAAATTTCATGCAGAGGTGGAGTAAGATTTAGTGGACCGAATGAGTTACCCTAGGGACCTTAAACTACCATGATGGGATTATGAAAAAGAGGATAACAAATCTAGGTAGCATATGGATTGACAAAGCTCTGCTAACATCAAAAATGGATGCTTTTCTTGGTAATGGAGAAGGACAGGGACTACTTCAATTTGAAACTTGAGGCTTCAAACTTGTGTGCTTCCCCAGTTGGCATGGAGGTGAAGGGAGATGGTAAGGCTATAATAATAATGGGTAAACATAGAAAATAGTCACCAAAGTCTATAATGGATAAGGGTAGGGACTACTTCAATCTGAAACTTGAGGCTTTAGACTACACGTTCATCCCCAGCAGAGTCACCAAAAATTGTTGGGTGAATATTTTATCAACCAGCTAACTGGTGAGGAAAATAGGTCTCTTCAACCACATCATAGGGAGATTGATCATCCAAAGTTTTAGGTTTACCACATCCAAAGGGGACAAATCTCTCCTCTCATCAAGGGGAGGTTCCCTATAGGTATAAAGGCGTTGTATACTATATATATAAGCTAAAAATAATACTTAGGGGTAGGATATACCATCCATCTCTCTTCTTTTAGAGAGGATGTTCAAAAATAAAGTATAAAATCCTAGTGAAAACACTAAAGGCACTTCTCTTCTTTTAGAAGTGTTCTTACAAGGAACAACAAGAGTTCTTTCAAGTAGTGACAAGTAATCGGTAACCAAGGGTGTAGTAACCAACAGCCTGAGATGTATCACAAAGTCTCCACCTTGACTACCCAAGAGTGAGATACAAAGGAAAATGGGGGCATAAACAAAAAGAAAACACACTAAAAGAAATTGTGGGGGCACAAAGTCTCTCCACAGTTGGCTTCAAGAAACCTTCCTGATTACTTCCACCAGTTTTGCTTATTAGATCAAATAAACAAGAACACATTCAGAAGATGGACATAAGAACAATCTCCTAAAATGATACAAGCTATAATAGCACAAAGTCTACAAGTCACTTGCTTTCTCATTCAAATAAAATAATATGAACAAAAATCTGAGCTCAAAGTCTCAATATTCGCCTTTCAATTTGGGCAGAGTTTTGCTTCTGGTAACAAGAAGATCTCCCTTGTAACAAATGAGAGATTACAATATATAGACACCAAACAAGGCTTGGCACTCTCTCCCATAGGATGGCCCATGCTACAGTCAATACCTTCAATGTACCTTTAGTTCTGTCTAGAGGGGCCATGCCTAGAACAGTGCATTTCCTTAACTATGGCATGTCTATTCATCTAATATGTCTTCTTTTGAGTTTGGATCATCTGGTTTATTCCCTCTGACATCTACGTAGTTGTCCATTTTTTCTTTACTCCAAAGGAGACCAACAGGGCACACCTTCAATGTTTGCAAGCTCAAATATCTACTTTATAGACTGTTCCACCTACTGGAATAACTTTTGTATAGATATTTCAAAATTTTCCCTCTTTTTGCTTTTGTCCTTTCTAGCTTTGTCTTTTCTAGCTTTGTCTCTTCCTGGAATTTAATCTCCCAAGCTATCTTTTTAGCCAGTCGCTTGGTTCTTCCTTCAAGTTTTGCACTTTATTTGAAATTCAACAGATATTCCCTTTAAATTTGACATTTATGGGGTTATCAATGGTCGCTAGCCACTTGAACCATATTAAACCTTAAACCTTTGAACCTGCTGAAAGTACATTGGTTCATTGGTTCATCGGTTCATTCTGCCTCTTTTGTTCCATCACTTCCTGGTTCAATCACTTTCTCGCTCCTTGGTTAAACCATCCATTGAACCACCTGTTTGCTACTTCTTTCCTTGACTGAGGCCACCTTTGAACCTTTAAACCCATGAACCATTAAACTTTAAACTCTTTCAGTTCAAGGTTCAATCAGTTCATTGGTTCATCCTTTATCTGTCACTTGTTCTTTCTAAGCTCTTTGATCTTCATCACACTGGTTGAACCTTTGAACCGTGAGCTCATTAAACCTTTTGGTTCAAGGTTCAATGACTCAATCAGTTCATAATTTTTATTTGGCTAAGTCCTTTTGATATTTTTGAACCAAATGTGCTGAACCAATTGGTCGTTGAACCTGTTGAACCATTGAACCCGTTGAATCTTTGAACCAAAGTGGTTCAATGGTTCAATGGTTCAAGCCTTCTTCTCTTTGATAAGTGTTTTGAAGCCGTTGAACCTTGAAGTAGTTGAACTTTGAACCTTGACAAATGCACTTAACTCTTGCTGATGAAGTTGAACCTTTGAACCCATTGAACCCATTAAACCAAAATGGTTCAAGGTTCAATGGTTATATCCTTGTTTAGAAGCTTGCCGATGAACTCTTTTGGTTGAACCTTGTCATTGAACCAACTTTGAAATCACCTAAGTGTTGAGGGCTTGCTTATTTCCTACAGAGTCCATAGAAATCAACCTGTGAAGCCCATAGAACTTGGCTTGCAGAGTCTGTAGATTTTCTTCCTGCAGAGTCCGTAGATTCAAGCCTGTAGAGTTCATAGATTTAAGCCTGCAGAGTCCGTAGATTTATGAGAAGCTTGAAAAATGAGGAATTTAAATGCTCAGAACAAATTTTGAAAAGGGAAGAGACAATTTTGGTCTTATAGGGCCCAAAATAGTTCATAGGTTGTCCCAAAAATGAGTGATATTTTTGGGGGACAACACAACCAAAGCTTGAAATTTGTTTGGTTGGAACTTGGGATTGGCCTAAAAGTTTTGTTAAGATATTCTTGTGGATATTAGACATAGGAAAAAATATATAGTGGCAATTTATGTGGGCATATTCCAAAATTTCTCCATAATATCATATGGATTTTCCTTAATAATAGTATATGTATTGCTCTTAGACAACATAGTGGGTTGGATTGGTTTACTAGTAGGAAGTTATGGGCCTGGAATGGTAATCTTAGACTATCAAGTTATGATTGCACAATCAGGATTGGATATGGTCAAAATAGGCTAAGTTTTAATTGTTAACACACTTGGTTGTGGTCATGGGGTGATGCCAAATATTTTTATAAGGACCTGAAATAATAATCCTCAGTTTCTAGTTTAGTTGGCTATAGTCCTAGTCAAAGAAGGATTACTGACATAGGTAGATTGATTGGTATAGTTTGGCAATGGTCTTGGTCTATTATAAATTAGTCTAGGATTAATGGTGATGGTAAAAATATGACACCCTATAATATGACCTAAAACTTTGTTGTAGTCATGTGTAACTTTGTGGTAAGTCTATTGGGGTCATTTTGGCCTTGGTTCCTCTTATTTGGTTAATGTTATTAGTGATGTTAATTTTGTTGTTTTTGTCACTAATACTATTTTTATGGTGGCCTTTGTTGTTACTATTGTTGATTATTATTTTTATGTTGCAAAAAAGGGTTTTTGTAGATACCCAAGTTCTATTTGGATGTAAACACTTTATTATCCAATGTAATCTCCCCATTTTCCAACATATTTTATATGAAGTGATTTAAATTCAAACAATGACATATGGAATGTTTATGAGCACGATGGTATTCATAGAACTCAAGCTCTTTTTACTATTCTAGATATGGAATACCCTCAGGATAGTGCTTCATAATTGGCCAACTAATCATATTAACCATGACTAGATTATAAAACACTACTTTGATAGGTTCACCAAGGTTGTTGAAGACTCTAGGAGCAGAGCTTCTTTTTGGAGGAGGGGTTTTCAAAGGTTGGGGTTATTGTATTTAAAGAGCTAATCTAGGTTGTTACATAGGATGATGATGTAGAGTAAGATGCATTTGTAATGTAGGTTGAATAGATAGTGTTTTCACTATTTGGACATGGCATGACTTAATTACTCCATTTAAAATAATGTTCTTGTTGTAGTTGTATTGCTTGGATTTTTCATAATTTATATCCTGTGCTAGTGTTAATGCTTTTGCTTGCACTTGGTTAGGAATCTGACTTGGGCCTATGCTTTGATTTTGGTTTTGATTCTAATTTGAGGAGGTTAACTTGATAATCCATTTCTTAATAAGGTCCTTTTCAATCTATAAGCCTTTCTCAATAATATCTTTGAATGTGTGCAAACATTGAAGCTCCAAATGGTAAGATATCTCACTATGCAAATTTTTAGTAAACACAACAACTAATTTTTATATAATAATTTGTGGGTGAAGAAACTATAAAGTGTTATCCATCTATGTAGATAGCTTGTAAATCTTTCACTATCCTTTTACTTAGCATGAGTCAAATCTACTAATGAAATATCATGCTCAATATTATAAGAGAAATTTTTATCAAATTTGTCTAAGAGGTCATCAAAATAGGATACAAAATTCTTTTTTTAATTTGAGGAATCACTCCAAGCTTGTCCTATTAGACTTTAAGGAAACAAAAGGAGTAGATAAATGTCGCTATAAGCCACTGGTTGGCAAGCGATAAAGAACTCTGTCAAATGGGCCTTAGGGTCTCCTTTACCCTTGTATTTATCAAATTCTGATGGTTCATAACCTAGAGGAAATGGTATTTGAAGATACTCCATGTTGAATGGGTATGAACACACATCATCTAACTTGAATTTATTGGTCTACTTCCCTACTTTAATGGCAGTAATCACACCCTTCATATGTTGTATTTCTTGGGCCAAGAAACTAGATGATACATTTGGCTAAGTTGGTGGTTGGGTGGTCAAAGGTGGATTACCTTGACCAGGGTATAATGGAGGTATGGTTTATTTTTAAATGTTGGTTTGATGGGTGAACCAACCAGGAATATACATCTATAGATTGGGATGTGATTGTTGAAATTGCACATGTTTTTGGGCTATATTCTTGTTCATATTTGGTATATGGCCTTGGTTTTGAGGGAATTGGGATGGGATGGAAGGATATGGATTTGGGTAAATTATTGTGCCTACTAAGATTAAGTAAGGACTTGTTGTCGACTAGTTAAACCTAGTTAGATAAAGGGAACTTGTTGTGGACCAAGGCCCTATCTTTGAATCTATGGCATGTGCTAAGCAAAAGGTAATTGTGGCCTAATTGGTGCTTGTTAGATAGTGTTACATTTTTATTGTGTAAACTCCTATTTTGAATTCTATGCTTATTATATGTTTGGCATGTGTCTTTGACCAATAAAAATACATTGTTCATTAAACAACATTTACGATTGTAAAGGCATATTAGTTTATGACTATCAAGGTACATTTATCACTACTTGTTGATGTGGAACATTTATTTCCCCATGTTGAGGTGGCATAGTGTTCTGATTTTGTTTTTGTGGTAGATTAGATTATCCCTATTGTTATGGAATGTTATTCACCACATGTTGAGGTGGGATAACATTCATCACTTATTATTGAGGCAAAGCACTAGTTGGTGTTTGATTACTCATTTTTTATTATTTTGTGCTTAAAGAAGCCACTATTTGAGGATTGGGATTACTTTTTGTGGTTGGTATGTAGGAGTTCCTACCCCCTATTATTGTGAACCAGTTGTGGTATTACCTAAAGGAACTTATTATTATGGAATATTTTTTGGTGTATTTAAACCACTTTGGCATGGATTGGAAGACACTTGCATGTTATCCACCTTATTTGGCATGTTGTTCTATGTAGAATCCATAGTCACATCTTCAATAGATGGGACATTGTACATGTCACCAACTGATGTACTTTGTGAAAATGGGTCTATACCTAAATTAACTTGACCAATCAACTCAATTAACACTCCTATTGAAGGAGCTAGCTCTATGAGTGGAGCATTTGACATGGCCATGACATTAAAATTATGCACTAGATTTAAATAGTTTTGATATGCTTGTTATATTTATATAAAATGGTCCTCCATGACACCCTTTCATTTTACAAGCATATTTGGGTCTTGATATGACATTATCATGAACACTTGAGGATAGCTAGTAGAGGCATGTTAAATGGTTTGGGTATAAGACATGTTTAGAAGCACTCTAACTAGACTAGGTAAGTTTTCATGGGGGAAGTTTTCTAGAAACTTGGCCCCTATCTTTGAGGATCTAAAAAGAACCTCATCCTTATTTTCAAGCAAGTGACGATCAAAAAAATAAAGATCATATGTCGATAACATAGTAACGTAATATGGTTGTTATTGAAAATTTTCCACAACTAATGGTATGCTAGCAAGATATTACATTATTTTCTCTTGGTCTTGCTTTGAATAAGGAGATGTGTTAACTAAGTAGTGCACTAATGGATCTCGGCTTTGTTCCAAAGATTGGGCAGTGGAAGGAGGATAGGGATCCATCTCATAAAATACATCATCACCATATGGGTCTTGAACAAATTTATCATTTGCAATTACATTATCATAACCTATATTGTACATGGATCCATTATGAGTGTAACTAGACATATCCACATTAATGATTAATGTTTCACAAATAGAAAGGCCTAGAGTTATATAAACTCTTAAAATGAGGTTGAAAGGGAAAATGGCCCAAAATTTTGAATGTCCATGAACTTAGTCTAAAAACTTGGTCTAGGAATGGAACTACTTCTCCAAAATAGTCAATGATAAACTCGATCTAAAATACTCAAGGTCTAATGTCAAATGTATCACACAAATGGTCAAGTGAAAATATAAATTTGAATACCAATTTTGGTAAAAGGTGCATCAAGAAACTCTAATCTAGGTCTAAAAATGGAAAATGTGGCTAGGTGTTTGGTAACAAGGCACAAATCTAGGCTCAAAAAACTATGTCTAAAAAAAGAGGTAAGTTTCTAGGTCTTTTTGAAACATGACACAAAATCTAGACTTGGCACAAATTAGGTCTAAAACAAAAGGGAATTATTAGGTCTTTTGAAAACATGACACAAAAGTTTGACTTTGAGACACACTAGGTCTAAGACAAATGGGAATTACTATGTATTTTGGAAACATGACACCCACACTAAGTCTAATACAAACATGAATTGTTAGGTCTTTTGGAAACATGACACAAAACCTAGTCTTAGCATGAACTAGGTCTAACAGGAAAGATAACTATTTTAAACATTTTGACTCAAACTAGGCATTTAGATTCAAACATAAACTTGACCTTTGAATAAACACATTAGAATTTAGGCACATGGAAGATAGACCACTTCCCAAATCTAGGCATAGAACTAGTCTTTAAATCGAGCAAGGAATTAGTCTAAGTTGCAAAACCCAAAAGTGAGAGATAAATGTCTAAGCTAAAATTATGTGAGGAAAAGGCATAAACCAATCAATGTTTGAATCTAAACTTTATAAGACCAATTTTAAACTTATTTTTAAAATACTTGGTTTTAAAATGGATGACAATCTAAATAAAAATGGATGGCATAATGATACTAGGCATAGATCAAAAAGGCTTGCATGGTTTCAATATTGCAATTGGATACAAGGCAAAATGTATTTAAAATAATGCAAGTAGTATTATGATGTTATCTTTCTCTACAGGTATGACAAATGGTTTGTTTCAAAAAATCTAAGGTAAAAAATTGGAATGAAATGGGCAATGTAATGACGCTTCTTTAAAACAAGTGACACACACATATAAATATTTACAAAATGACCAAGTTAAAGATGTGGTGTCAAAAGATGGTATAACACATCTTTAGGCAAAAGAGTGATGTGAAAAAATGACTTTATTTGAACATGGTATGAGAAATAAATAGTTTTGACTGAAAACAATGTAAGTAAAGAGGAAAAGATACAAAAACACCTAAGTGTATTGTCTTAATCCTATAAATTGACAAGGTGGCTTCATATTATCAAATTCTATCTATATACTTGATTTTAAGAGGAAATAACGTTTGTTAATCCAAAAATTTAGATGATTATGAAAATTAGGCTTTTGAGGCCCCCTCTTCTCTCAAGATCTCTAACAATGACATGGAAATTTAGAATACTCACCTTGCATTGATAATATATCCATGAAAAATGTGTTTTTTTAAAAAAACTATCAAGTATCACATGTTCTAAATCATCCCATATGTGTGATTAATACTAGGGCACAACACGCCATTTAGATCCATGTTAACTATATTATTATGAAAATATCTTGTCCTTTTCACAACCACTACATCCATCAATTGCTTAGTTTAGTGTGATGTTCAAGTTAAACCTACATTCTGAGGCAATCTCTTACTAACAGAGCTTGTTTCACTACTCAAATAAGCATCTCAGTAAGTCAACCTCAATTTATATACCCCTAACATGGAGTGGGGTTGAATCAATGCTTGGAGATGAATTCCTAAGTCAATGCTTCCCTAGAGAACTCATGCGGAGGCTATGAACTCCCACCGATGATTCAAGATTCAAAAAATAAAAAAATGTAGGACTTTAGGGTCATTTTGGGATCACCCAAATCACTCATATTTTGGGGAGTGGCTTAGTGAATTTCCTTCTATTCTTTGGAAAAAGTGACAAAAGCAATAAATGAAGCATTTTTTATCACCCAAGTTCCCTAAAGGGGATGGGGGAGAGTATTCACACTACATATGGTTTGCCAGACAAACACACAATAATAATAAAAAAATAAAAGCTCTTAACTTAACTAGAGTTTGAGTTCATTTTTAGAGCACCAAGAGAAATATGATGTGAAGTTTAGCCCTTTGGTATTGTTTGAGTTTTGAAATTTGAAAAATGAAAACAAAGCAAGTAAACAATTTTTAAACACCAAATGTAAATATGATTTGAATCTTAAAGTGTTAAAAATGTCTTTCCTTAGTCTTTAGGTTTTGAATAAAGTGTTAGGGAGTCTTTGTGCTTAGAAGCTAAAATCAAGTGAGTAAATGACAATTAAAATTTAAATCTTAGTTTTTTTTGTTTTTTTCACATAGTGCAACACTGTAAATACATAGAGCAAAATTGCATTATTCCCTATAAAATTACAATTGGTTAGTGCAAAACTAAAACTTCTTGAAAAACAAACTGTTAGTGTAAAATCATAACTATACAATACAATAATGTAATTGAGAATGAAAAAATGCAATTGAACATGCAACTAATTGTGTAAAAATGCAATTGGATTTATAAAACCAAAATTGGAATTATAAAATCAATTGGATTTATAAAACCACAATTGGATTTATAAAATCATAATTGTATTTGCAAAATTAAAACTACCTTTACAAAAACACAATTGGCTAAGTCAAAACCATAGATTTCAAGGCAAAACTATATTTTGCAGGGTCAATACCATAATTTACCTATAAAACACATTTTGGTTAATGCAATAATGCTTATCTTTAGGCAAAATTACAATTACCTAGTGCAATATCACAACT